>ML104127.1:0-318861 GCA_003697995.1 Taxidea taxus jeffersonii
ACACACACACACACACACACACACACACATAACACATACACACCCCTCAGATATGTACCAGCTGCCTCCATACACCCCTCATAGGAACCACACCCATCCACAGGCCCTATTATGCATTTGTATCACTCATAAAGATGAGCAGCTATAAGTCAATAAGTAAGTATGACTGTTTCTTTTTAGTCACACCAGCATTGACAATTTTAGGGTTTTTTTTAAATTTTGCTCTTAACTGAAGTATTTTTATTCTTTTATCATTTTTTTAAAAGATTCTATGTATTTGGGGCACCTGGGTGGCTCAGTGGGTTAAGGCCTCTGCCTTCAGCTCAGGTCATGATCCCAGGATCCTGGGATCGAGCCCCGCATCGGGCTCTCTGCTCTTCGGGGAGCCTGCTTCCTCCTCTCTCTCTGCCTACTTGTGATCTCTGTCAAATAAATAAAAATAAAATCTTTAAAAAAAAAAAGATTCTATGTATTTATTTGACAGAGATAGAGAGGACACAAGCAGGGAGTATCGGGAAAGGGAGAAGCAGACTCCCTGCTGAGCAAGGAGCCCTATGCAGGGCTTGATCCCAGGACCCCTGGGATCATAACCTGAGCCAAAGGCAGCCACTTAGCCAACTGAGCCACCCAGGCTCCCCTTAACTAAAGTATTATTTTTTTTCTGATCACTCTGTCAGGTCAATTTATGTCACTGATGAATTGTTTGAGTGTCATGCCCTTAACTCCATTTTTGCCCTGTGGTCTGGTTTGTTATTTTTTTTTAATTAATAGAGTTTATTTTTAGAGCAGTTTTATGAGTATAGAAAAATTGAATGGGAAGCACAGAATTCCCCAAAATAGTTTCCTCTATTATAAACATCTTATACTAGTGAGGTACATTTGTTACCATTGATGGGCCAATATTGATACATCATAATTAACTGAAATCCATATTTCAGTCTTTGTGTTCTACATTCCTTGCATTCTGACAAATGTATAATAACATGTATTTACCATTACAGCATCTTATGCAATAGTTCCACTGCTCTAAAAATCCCCTGTGCTCCACCTACTTATTCCCTCCATGCCACTAACACCTGGAAACTGCTAATCTTTTTACTCTCCATAGGTTTGCTTTTTACTAAATATCATATGATTGCAATCATATAGTATTTAGCTTCTCCAGACTGACTTCTGTCCCTTAGTAATATATTTAAGATTCTAGCATGTGTTTTTGTTGACTTGGTAGCTCATGTCATTTTATTGCTGAATAATATCCCACTGTTTGGATGCACCATTGTTTATTTATCATCTCCTGAAAGACTTCCAAGACTTCCAAAGTTTGGTGGCTTCCAAGCTTGGCAATTATGAATAAAGTTACCATAACTATTTATGTGCTGGTTTTTGTGTGGACATAAGTTTTCAAGTCATTTAAGGGCAATTAAGTTTTTAACTCAAGGAGCATAGTTTCTGCTTTGTCATGCTAAGGGTATGTTTAATTTTGTAAAAACTACCAAACTGTCTTCCAAAGTGGCTGTAACAGTTTGCATTTCCCCCAGCAATAAATGAGAGCTCCAGTTTCTCCACATCCTCACCAGCATTGGATGTTGTCAGTGTTTTGAATTTTAGACAGTGTAATAGGTGTATAGTAGTACCTCGTTTTTTTCTTTGCAATTCCTTGATAACATATTATGTGGAGCATCTTTTCACATCCTTATTTTCCATCTGTATATCTTGTTTGGTAAGGTGTCTCTTCAGATTTTTTTATACCTTAATTAAATGTGATTTTTTTCTTATATGAAATATAAGAAGTATAAGAAAAACTTTCTAACTAGTTTTTTTCTATTTGAATGTAAATTTCAAATAGAAATTAAAATCCAGTATCATATATTAATTAGAATAAGTAACAAGTTCCAAAATTTCATAGTAGAAGTTTAATTTTTGTTCATACAAAGCTGAATACATAAATTTCAGGTAAACATCAGCTAAGGAACCCAGACTCCTTCCATCTGTGGATCTACCATCACCTGGGCTGTGTAGCCCTTGGCCATTCCTTCCTCTGCATTTGGCTGGGAAATAGAGGAAAAGTTTGAGGGATCACACAGGAGGTTTTTATGGGTCTGGTTTAGAAGACTGAACTCATTTGCACACACGTGGCTACACCTACCTTGAAGGCAGGCTGAGAGAAGTGCTCTAACTGTGTGCCCTAGAGACAGAAAAATACTTTTGTGCCTTCATAACATGCACTTGACAAAATTGACAGCTGGTTTTCCTAGATTCCTTTCTCTTTTCAATTTTGCTTAACTCTGTAATAATATAGAAGTATCCATTATTATCTTAATCCATTTTGTTCTTGAGTCCAGATTATGAGAGTTTAGATACCACTTACACCACTTATCCAAGTCTATTCAGTTCCTGTGTTCAGACAGGAAGTGTTTTGACAGCTAAGATGTATTCATTCTTTCCTTAAAAAAAAGAAAATTGAAATTTGCAGGCTCTGAATTCATCCACTAGCCTTCATTTCAGGAACTACTCCTAAATCAACTCAGAGTATTTTTTGTCCTATTTAAAAATTATACATCAGATTACATGTCTTCCCAAGGAAACAATATATAAAAATTAAGATTTTCTTCTCTGCATATTAAGAACTAGTACTTGGTCATGCATTGATAACATTCATCAGGATCAATTCTTGTAGAAATGTTTCATGTTAACATACCTTTCTTTCTATGCTAAAAAAACCTGTAAACATGCTATATTTGGGGAGTAGAACATCTTTGTATAATTACCCATTTCTAATTTTTTTTCTATTTCAATGCACATTTAACATTGTTCTCCTGTTACCTTTTAATTTTAACAAATGTTTTGCAAAATGTCTGAAAATTTTATAGAGCAAGTTGATTATTAGTATTAAAAAATTTTATGTACTTACTTTCTGGTTTTTGCATATTTTTACTATTAACTTGCCAATTTGTGTAAAATATTCCATACAGGCTCTTAACATATATTTACATTTCATCTATGTTTACCTTAAATAGTATTTTCATGTGCAGTGTACTTAATTCTGTAATTATGAGTGTCTTCCTTTATTTTTCCTACTAAGATTTTCTTATATTGCATTCATATGTATTTTACGTTCCAAGATAAATCACTATCCACTTTTGCAAGGCTTCTGTTGCTAATTCATTACATTTATTTCTATTTTAACTTATCTTCTAACTATGTGTCATTAATGTAAGTGTGCAATTGATTTTTTGAAGAATATATTAAAATCTTTCCATTCTGCGAACTAAGTTTTTGGTTGATATCCTTGTATAATTATACAATTAGCAGAAGTTGACTTTCTTTCTGAATATATAATCAGAGACCTTATTTGAGGCTTCCCTTTAACTATCTTCTTATGTAATATTTTTAAGTTTTTTTTTCAGATTTTGTTTACTTATTTAGAGAGCAAGTGGAGGAAAGGGCAGAAAGAGAGAGAAAATCTCAGACAGACTCCACTTAGTCCAAAGCCCAATGTGGGGCTCAAACTCACAACCCTGAGATCATGACCTGAGCCAAAATCAGGAGTCGGACACTGAACTGACTGAGCCACCCGGATGCCTCTAAAGTTTCATTAAGATACAGGAAGCTCAATCTGCATCCACTCAATCTTCTAATTAAGTAAATCTACTAACTAAATCCAAAATATTTATAAAATTAACTGAACTACAGAAATTGTGACAGATAGCAAATCACATCATCTGAAGTAATTGTACTTGGAATTCTATTTCTATTCACATTAAAGGAACAAATTAACAATCCATTGATACCCTAAGTGAATATATTAAATGTAACATAAAAAAAAATTTTATGAATGCACTTTTTTTTGGTATAACATTAAATGTAACATAATACGTTCTTTATTAGATTTTATTTATTTATTTGACAGACAGAGATCACAAGTAGGCAGAGAGGTAGGCAGAGAGAGGGAGAGAGGAGGAAGCAGGCTCCCTGCTAAGCAGAGAGCCCGATGCGGGACTCAATCCCAGGACCCTGGGATCATGACCTGAGTGAGGCCAGAGGCTTTAACCAACTGAGCCACCCAGGCACCCCAACATAATACATTTTTTAAATGTACTTTTGGTGTAAAATTAAAATTCTCCTACAATGGCAAAGAATATTTCTGAAGTGACTTCTGAGAGGAGAATTGCATTCAGTTAGATCAATAACTGTTTTGAGTGTTATGATATCACCACCTACTGGAGAATTAGAATTGGAACTTTTTCATTTTGGAAATCCTCATCAAATGGCAATATTTACTGAATTTAGACCTTTCCTAGATTCATAAGATTTGTTAAGATGCTCAGGTCTTAACCCCTTACTTTACACACATGTGAAAATAGACACAAAAGGGCTAAACATTCAATGGCCTGCCTAAAATCATTACTAGTTCTGTATAAAAGGATAATATAAGATGAATTATATATAAGACTCTACTCCATTTCTACGAGTCCTCAGTCCCATGATCCATGTTCTGTAACTTGCCTTCTAAGGCAACAGTCCCCATGTTCATTGTCAGTTTCCATTATAATAAAGGCTAAAAACACTCTTAAAGTGAAAACAAAGTTGGTTTTTCTACCAAAATTGTTTATCACAATTTCCCATTTTTCTTCTACTGCCTCAGAATAATTAAGAGCTAAATTTTTACTGAGTTCTTAGGTTTTCTCCAACACATGACTGCTGACCAAATTATTTAGGATAAGCATCTAGTTTCTCATTATCTCCCTTTTATTTTCTCACCCATGATTTAAAAAAAAAAGAAGATAGCACTTTCCAACTCTCGGACTACAAATTAAAAGACTGTTGGAAACTATATAGGAAAACAGGCTCCCTCTCAAACCGGGAGAGAATAAACTGGTGTTAAAGTCTGTTAGCAATTTCACAATATCTATCAAAAGGGTAAATCATGTCACTTTTGACACCACAGTTCTACCTCTAGGAATTTATTTCACAGATATTTTTGCCCAAACATTCATCACCGTATTATTCCTCATAGCAAAGCAAAACAAATCTGAAACTTAAATGCTCTAAAAGGATACCGATAAATTAGAGAACATTGACATGGCCATACAATATGGAGTACTGTTCAGCCATTTTTTTAAACAACATGGTTCTGTGCATACTTATAAGAAAAGAAGACTAAACTTTATACTTAAAGAGAAGGAGCCAGTTTTTGCATTATATGTGTACTATCATTCCACCTGTGTAAAAATACAGAATTGTAGGGGCACCTGGTGGCTCAGTCAGTGAAGTGCCTGACTCTTGATTTTGGCCCAGATCATGATCTCAGGGTCCTGAGATGGAGCCCCACATTGGGTTCAGTGCACATCAGGGTGTCTGCTTGTCCTTTCCTTCCCCCTCTGTCTCTCCTCTCATTCGTGCACTTTCTTTCTCTCTCTCTCTCTCTCACTCAAACAAATAAAATAAAAAAAAAAACAATTTCCAGTATTTAGAAAAATATTAAATACTAAATTTAAGCTTCAAAATTTGTTTTCAAATATTTAATGTTTCTCAGTTTGTTATCATGAATATAACTTCTAGTATATGATTTTCATTCTTGAAATGGCTACATGTAGTCTTTGATCAAGACGTTTAAGAAATTATTTAGTCTAACTCTTTTTTTTTTTAAGATTTTATTTATTTATTTGACAGATCACAAGAAGGCAGAGAGGCAGGCAGAGAGAGCGGGGGAGACAGGCTTGCCGCTGAGCAGAGAGCCCGATGTGGGGCTCGATCCCAGATCCCAGGACCATGGGATCATGACCTGAGCCAAAGGCAGAGGCTTAACCCATTGAGCCACCCAGGTGCCCTTATTCAGTCTAACTCTTGATGGGCACTTTTGATGAAAAACTTTATTTTCACTAGAAAACAATACAAAAAAATTTATTTTTACTTTATAACCATGTGAAATTTTTAATATAGTTGAGAGTCTATGTTTTCAGAGGAATGTCTTCTGCTTTTCTTTCATCGATAAATGTAAAGTTAAAACTTCTTTGGTGATGTGACTGGATTTCCAAGTTAACCAAACATTTCCATAACAAGTATTTCACAATCTAAATAGTCTCTCATTTGCAAAAAGGCATGGGCCTTGCTAAAGCAGTCACCCTCAAAGTGGTTTGGATGGTCCTAAAAAGGCATGTCAGCCCCAAGTAGGCAGAATTGTATAAAATATGCAGTGTACTGGGTTGAATAGTGCCCCCGCCAAATTCATGTTCATCCCGAAGCTCGGAATATGACTTGATTTGAAATAAAGGTCTTTGCACATGTAATCAAGGCAAGGTTTAAGATAAGATCATCTTGAATCTGAGTGGGCTCAAAATCCAGTGATAGTTTCCTTAAAAGAGACAGGAAAGGGAAAGGCCCAAGGATGCAGAGCAGAATGTGATGTAATTATAGAGGCAAGAGTTGAAGTGATGCATCCTCAGACCAAGGAGTGCCAAGGGTTCACAACATTCTGTCACCAGAAGCTGACAGAGAGACAGGAAATGGGTTCTCCCTCACAGCCACCAGAAGAAACCAACCCTCGGGACACCTTAGACTTCAGACTTCTAGCCTCCAGAACTGTGAAATAATGTATTTCTATTACTTTAAAGCCACCCAGTTTGTGGTACCTTTGTCATGGCAGGCCAGGAAAATAATATTCATAGAAGGTTCAATATTCAAGAAGGTTCTTGAGGTCCTGCCCCTGGGATGCCTGGCATGGGGCAGGGACCTAGGGGGTGGTGGTGGAATCCAGTAGAGCTCTCTTTCTGTGAGGTAAACCAAGATTTCATTTTCAAGATAGAAAAATCCATCAGACTCAGCACTTTCCTCAGCACTCCACAGCCTGTGCCAATCCACCTCCCCCTCACACAAACTGTTCAAGGAAACCACCTGTGAGGGCAACACTTCAAGAACAACTCAGGAAAATAAGATCTTTGTCTAATTCCTGCTACAGTGTGGCAAAATGTCATCAAGTAGAGGATGAAGAAAATGATCAGCCTTCTTCAGAGGAAGCAGTATCTCCAACCAGAGAAAACTGTTGGAATATCCAGAAAATTTTAAACATACAGTGAATTTGATGAAAGGACATATTTGAAAAACACCTTTAAGAATATTAATGCATGTGTATATCAGTCACTTGATACTAGGTCATGCAGCGGCCCCCAAAAGTATTTTGCAAAAGAGAATCTTCTCAAACAAGGATTAAATGAAGAAAAAGCAAAATTGGTGAAGCCTATTCAAAAAAAAGAAGACCTTCTTCAGAGGTTAAAACTTGTCAAAATATATGGCTCCGACCGTGACCGGGTCACAGCTGTTAATAAGGAAGTGGAGAAGCTTTAGCCAGCTGTTGCTTTATGACATGCAGCCAACTGTGTCTGAGGAGAACAAGAAATCCAGCTTCCCTCAGCTGAGGGGCCACTGTGGGTTAGACAGTAAGATGCCACCCTATAACGGAAATGAAGAAGAAGGTATAGGTGTTTCATTCATAATTTTTCCTCCAAATGTCTTCAAGAAGGACAACTTAAAAGATACTCACACATTTGAAAAAGAAGATATAAACCATTAGGACTTAGAGAAAGATATGATGAACATCATTTATGTAAATATAAACAAGGCTCTAAGATGAAAATTTGGTATGTGGGGTAAATTTGCCAAAGAAAATCTGATACCTAAAGTAATGTGAAAACAAAATAAATTGTGTTTAAAAAAATAATTTGGACAGTTCTGGAAGCCAATTATATTGTTTTGCTCATGGCAAAAAGTTTTATGTTGACTGTTAAGAAAAAAAAAAACAGTCCAGTTTGTTGAATGTCTACACCTAAACTGGTCTAAAAATGCCTGCTTCTCTCCTAAGTTTGTGACTTTTGTTTCCATGCATTTACCACATATTTCTGTCTAGATGGTCTAGCAGATAATGAAGCTCCTATGTCCAAAATTTTATAATAATCATAATAATACTATGGAGATAAAAATGGGGGATTCCTGCACAAGCCAAAAACCTTTGCCTATTCCAGCCCTGAAGCTGCTCTGCTTGTCCAGCATCAGGTGCTTTGGGCATCTGGAACTCCAGCTCTGGCCAAGCTTCCCCTCCATGCCCACCGGAGGTTTCGTGGTCAGCCTACAGAAGCAGACAGACAGACAGCAGAAGGCCATGCCACACTTCTTGCTCCTTCATCAAGCTGGCCCAGTGCTTCTTTGCTGGGCCTGTATCAGGCCCCACCCTGGGCAGGCACCCTTGGAAAAGAGACCATCTAGGAACTCCACATCTCCTCGTGCTGAGGGAGTAGTAACCTGGCGGGACATCTGTGACTCTTCTGTCACAGAAATTATCTCAGGGATGTATGCTTGGGATGTCCCCTATGGAGAAGGAGGGTTGATACATCATTAAAAAAATAGACGGATCAAAAAGGAGAGCATGTTCCCCAGCCCTCCCTCCGTGCTCTCACCTCCCCCAGGCCCTGGCCTTCCTTCGCTGGCCCCTGCACCCTCACCATTTCCTGCTCTGGCCTCCTCTCAGATCCGCTCAGGCCCCCGCCGTGCTGCAGGGAAGCCCGCCGAACCCGAGGAATACAGGTCGCGCTGTGTGAATATAACTTGAGGAATACAGGCCGCGCTGTAGGAATATAGGAGCCGGAAGACAGCGTGGGTGTCAGCCGCCAGGAGCCTTCCTGTCAAACTTGTCTCTTCATTTGGGCAAACGTGGCCACGTATTTCACCCGCTCTGAGCATGTTTGTTAGTGGGTGCCCGTGTCAGGGGGGATGATAATGTCTACCTCACAAGGATGTGAGAATGTGATAGCATGATAAACGCAAAGGTCCTGAAGTGAGGATGGGAAGTTACTAGCCAGTCAGAGGACAGGCAGTGACAGACATCAGAAAGCCAGAAGGTGCTCCCGCGTCACCTCTGCTTCTCTGTGGAGGTCTGTTTTTTTCTTTTATTTTTCTCTGCGCAGCTGTTCCTCCTGACTCCTTATCCCCCTGGCAGAAAATGGTTGCCCCAAGCTTTGCACGTTTTAATTCCAGCCCTGGGGCAGTCTAACCTACAGATCTGAATCCGACTCCGTATCCCAAGAAAGAGAACCAGAGAAGCCAAGCTTGGGCAACAGCTGTCAATCCAGTGACCTCTGCTCCGGGGTCAGAGTCAGTAGCCTTCCTTGAATGACAAGCCACTCTAATCTGCGAGTAAAGTTAGTCTCCTTCTGGTCTTTTGAAACAAACAAACTGAAGCACATTTGGTTAAGGATCCAAATTGTCTTGGAGGTAGGTTATGGGCAGATGTGTATCCTCCAGGTCTTCAGTGTTTTGATGGATGGGGCTTAGGACGCCTCAATCTAAGATCCATGATGTATTCATGCAGACTTAGAACAAAGCTAGATAAGTGGCTCAAAAGGAATATGATATTTATGATATAAAAATATTTACACAGTATCTTCGCTTTAGCAGCACTTAAATTCGTAAAAAATTGCACAAAGTTTATAAACATTCTATATATGTATAAACATTCTATAAAACATTCTTATTTAAAAGAGGCACAGAAAATACCCTTTTGGAAAGTGAAAGAACCTCCTGAAACAAAAATAGTCATTTCCTTACACTTCTCTTTAGTTTATAAGGTACTCAGGTATCCTTAAGGTGCAGAACTCTCAGAATTTGTTTTCTGACATGAATTTTTGATATATATAGTGAAAGGATCCCCACAATTAAGTTAACACACTCATCACCTCCCATATTTTCCTCTTTGGGGGGGCAGAGGACACTTAACAACTACTCTCCTAGTAAATTTCAGTTATGCAATGTAGTATTATCAACTAGAGTCATCATGCAATACATTAGAGCCTCAGACCTTATTCAGCGTGCAACTCAGTTTGTACCCTTTTATACCTTCCATCCATTTCCCCTATCCCAGCACTTGGCAACCACCCTCTACTCTCTGTTTCTATGAGTCTGACTCATAGAAACTCATGACTCATGAGTCTGACTTTTTTTTTTTTAAGATTCCATATATAAATGATACCATGCAGTATTTGTCTTTCTCTGGATTATTTCACTTAGCATAATGGCATGAAGTAATTACTAACCCCTGAGCTCACAGTGATGAAGAATGAAGAATGACTTATGGGGTTCTACGAAATGCATACTCAGATCAGGCTTACTTCTCTAGGTTGGGAGGATCCTTGTGTTGTCGTAGGAATTTAGGGTGAAATTTTATTTATTGCATTCTTGTTTTCCACATTTACTGCCCTAGTTCTGGTCCTAACTGCTGATAGCAGTGAGTTGTCATGTTTGTCTTGGGGCCAAGGAAGAGAAGTGAAGGGCAGGGGTTGGGAAGAGGTTGGGGCAATGGGACAGAAAAACCACTGGATAGGTGTTAAATCTCTAGAGGGAGTGCTTTCCACTAAAAGATGAAGGTTTAAATAATAGCTTGGCTAAAGTTTGCAGTAAAATCTATTAATGAAATTTGGTTACCCTAGATGCTTTAAATAGTTTTTTCAATTTCTTTGAGTATAACTGACACACTAGTTTCAAGTGTATGACATAGTGATTCAACTCCTCTGCGTTATGCTATGCTCACAAATGTAGCTACCATCTGTCACCATATAACACTATTACAATATCATTGACCATATTCCCTATGCTGTGCCTTTTATTCCCATGATTTGTTGATTTATTCACTCCATAGCTGGAAGCCTGTATCTCCCTCTCCCCTTCACCAATTTTGCCATCCCCTCCTCCCCACACCTTCTGACAACTACTAGTTTGTTCTTTGTATTTATGGGTCTTCTTCTGCTTTTTGTTTATTTGTTTATTCATTTGTTGTTGTTTTTTTTTTAGATTCCACATATGAGTGAAATCACATGGTATTTGTCTTTCTCTGTCTGACTTGATTCACTTAGGATGCCATCTAGTTCCATCCATGTTGTTGCAAATGTCAAAATATCCTTTCTGAAGAAAAAAAGGATCTATTCCTTTCTTATGGCTGAGTAATATTCATATATATATACATATATGTACATATATATCTCATACATATAGAAATCTTTTCCCCGTATCTTGACTATTGTTGATAACACTGTAATAAACACAGGAGTACATATGTCTTTTTTAATTTTAATTTTAATTTTATTTTCTTTGGGTAAATAGTAATGGAATTATTGAGTCATATGTATTTCTACATTTTCTCTTTTAAGGAACCTTCTAAATAATTGTTTTTAAACATTTTTCCCCAGGTTATTTTTCAATGAATGGAAACAACTGCAAATTTAACATCACCAATTCAACTCTCTCTCCCCACAAAATTCAGCTTTACATTTCTACAAAATAACAATCACAGGGTGCCTGGGTGGCTCAGTGGGTTGAGCCGCTGCCTTAGGCTCGGGTCATGATCTCAGGGTCCTGGGATCGAGCCCCCGCATCGGGCTCTCTGCTCAGCAGGGAGCCTTCTTCCTCCTCTCTCTCTGCCTGCCTCTCTGCCTACTTGTGATCTCTCTCTCTGTGTGTGACAAATAAATAAAATCTTTAAAAAAAATAATAACAATCACAGTAATATGTTTAATCTTCTCTTAATGTATATTTTAGATAACATTTCAGGGATACAATCCCTGAACCTTCTCAGTTCAGTCCAGGTAGTGAGGAATATGAAGCCGCAGTTCAGAGTCTCAAATTACAGGCAAGCTTGTGTGCCGGTGCTCCCTCTAGTGGGTATGTTTTACATTGCATGTGCTTGTTTTGGTTTGTTTTTTGTTTTGGGGTTTTTTTTTTTTAAGCAGGAGCACCTCTTTTTTTTTCTTTTTAAAGATTTTATTTACTTATTTGAGAGGGAGAGAATGATAAAGAGAGAGCACGAGAGGGGGAAGGTCAGAGGAAGAAGCAGACTCCCCACAGAGCAGGGACTCTGATTTGGGACTCGATTCCGGGACTCCAGCATCATGACCTGAACCAAAGGCAGTCACTTAACCAACTGAGCCACCCAGACACTTCTTTATAGGCCAAGAATAATCAGAAGATACTCTCAAAAGATCCTTGCATGACCAAAAATGCATGAATCCAAGAAGATGAAGCTGATTGTATTCACCAGAATTTGCAGGGCCCTTGTTAAAAAGAAAGAGCTCCGTAAGACTTTGGAGTGGCAGATTGAACCCCAAGAGACTGCTCATTAATAATTATTTTTCAAATATTTGTTCTGATTTGTTCTGATACAGGATGGGGAGTTTGCACTTGGGAACTGGGAAGAAAGAAATTCCATCCTCCCCCTGAGGATGGTGAAAGATGGTAAAAAGTAGAGACCACAGAAAATACATGTTAAGTGAAGTGTTCATTTGGAGCAATCTGAGATGCAGAATCCTCTGGAGAGCAGATTTGTAGGTCCTATTGCAGAAAATGGTGAAGATGCTGAATTCAATGTGCTAGGTAATTGGGGGTTCTGGAGGTGACTGTGAAGGGACAGCTGAGTGGAGGAGCCCAACATTACCACCATGGTCCTTTGCTGGAGACCTACAGCAATCCATAATGCTCAAAGGCCTCTGAGTCAATACTACTGAAGTGGTTGAAAGAGTCAAAAGCAATGCTGTAAGTCCGTGTTTTCCCAGCACAGGAAATGAAGACATATGTGTAGCTTGCTGACAGAGGTGACTGTCCAGGGGCCTGTTCAGGGTGACTTCAGACCTTGCATTGCTTTCCAAGACCCAGGGGGCACCAAAGTATCTCCACATAACTGTAGCCTACTGAAGGCCCCCCTGCAGTACACGGGGTCCTAAAATGTCAGGGGCTTGGTCAATAGGACTGACAATAAACCCCCAGCCAAGGCCAAGGTCTGAGACAATTACACAATTCCTGTTCTTACACAATTCTGTTCTTACACAATTCTGACACTGATCTTACTGGGGGTCATCCTTTTCTGTGTTATCTTGTCATATTAGAATGACTTCCTTTATTGGGGCGCCTGGGTGGCTCAATGGGTTGGGCCTCTGCCTTCGGCTCATGTCATGATCTCAGGGTGCTGGGATCGAGCCCCACATTGGCCTCTCTGCTTGGCAGGGAGCCTGCTTCCTCCTCTCTCTCTGCCTGCCTCTCTGCCTACTTGTGATCTCTCTCTGTCAAATAAATAAATAAAATCTTTAAAAAAAAAAAAAAAAAAGAATGACTTCCTTTATTGAAGGCTACCTGCCTAGTTTCAACCAGGCATTTAAATCCTGTGTGCATTTACTCAATAACTCTGTTTTTAGTCATAGGTGGATAGAAATATGCTGCTTCAATTTTGATGGCTGCTCCTCTTCCTTTATTCTTATGCTTACTCTATAAGGTCACTTTTCTCTGTCTGAACACTTCACTAACAGACAAAGGTGGTAACACATTATGCAACTGAGAACAGGGAGGTAAACAAAAAGTGGAGAAAATGCCTCTGAACAGACAAAATAGATACTGCAAAGTCCATATATAAGACTGATGTAATGTTTGCATAATCCTGAAACCACTAACTGAGAACAGCTCTAGCATCTCTTACTGCTGTGATGAAGGGAAAACCTCAGGGCTTTTAGAAGTGAAAGAGAACTGCTTTCTGGGAAACTTGAAGTGATGATTACCCCAATTTACTAAGTATCTTTTTCTTAGTTATATTTCCTAGTTGACTATTGTTAGGAGAGGTCATCCAAAAAACATGACCACGGGGGCGGGGGGGGCAAGACCACTGGAAGATATTTGCAAGTGATACATCCAGTAAAGGGTTAGTATCCAAAATATATGAAGAACTTATACATCTCAACACACACACACACAAACAAATATTCCAATTTTAAAATGGGCAGAAGACATGAACAGACATTTCTCCATAGAAGACAACCAGATGGCCAATGGACATGATGCTCATGATGCTCAACATCATTCATCATGAGGGAAATCCAGATCAAAACCACAATGAGATATCACCTTACACCTAACAGAATGGCTAAAATGAAAAACACAAGAAACAATAAGCATCGGCTAGGATGTGGAGAAAAAATAATGCTCTTCCTCTGTTGGTGGGAATGCAAACTGGTACACCCAACTCTGGAAAAGAGTATGGAGGCAGGCTCATCAAAAAATTAAAAATGGAACAATACTATGATTCAGCAATCACACTCCTGGGTATTTACCCAAAGAATACAAGAACATTAATTCAAAGGGATATATGCACTCCTTTATTTATTGCAGCATCATTTACAATAGCCAAATTATGGAAGCAACCTATGTCCACTGATATATATATATACACAATGGAATATTATTCAGACTTAAAAAGAACAAAATCTTGCAATTTGCAACAACATGGATGGAGCTAGAGAGTATAAGGCTAAGTGAAATAAGTCAGAGAAATACAAATGCCATATGATTTCACTCATGTGGAATTCGCGAAACAAAACAAAATGAAGGGAAAAAAGGGGAGAGAGAGAGACAAACCAAAAAACAAACTCTGAGCTATAGAGAACAACCTGATGTTTGCCAGAGGGGAGGTGGGTGGAAGAATGGATGAAATAGGTGAAGGGAATTAAGAAAAATACACTTATCTTGAAGAGCATTGAGTAATATGTGGAATTGCTGAATTACCATATTGTACACCTGAAATGAATATAACACTGTGTGTTAATTGCACTGGAGTTTTAAAAGGAAAAAAAAAAAGACGTGAGCACTGATTGACCTGAGAGCAGGACCCCCGGGGCACTCAGAGCCTCCTCACCTTCCTGTACCAGGAAATAGTTCTGCTTGCCTCTCCTGCTCCCAGAGGCTCCAAGAACAAGGACTTGAGATGATGATGGTATTGACAACACCTGCATGAAACCAGTTAAGGCCTCTTTATAAACTTCCAAGATTTGGATGGTGGGTGCTGGAATCCACTCCTCTTGCTGCCGCTAGCACAAGCCTTTTATGTAAGTTCCCTTTGTTTATAAAGCTGCCTGGAGGGACTCTTCTCTTAGGTCTCTGCCTGTCCTCTACCTATGGTGGCTAGTTTCAAATTTCATTTGGGAAGTTTCTGGGAGGGTGATGAACCAACAACTATATAGTATCATTGTCACAATGTTAGTTAGATGAAAGAGACTATTCAGTGCTAGGACCTGTGCAGGAAACATCCTTAATACTCCCCTGTTCTTAATTTGTAAATCACATTGAAATAGTCAGTGCTACTCACTGAGATTCTAGCTCTCGTCTTTCAAAGTACACTGTAGGATTGTGCTTCCCCAATTCCTTGAGTTGGGCATGGCCATATGATTTGCTTTGGCCAAGGAAATAGGCCTATTCAAAGAAATAATGATTCTTTGGGGGGCCTGTATAATACATATATAGGTCAGTAGGATGGTGTCCCAAAATTCCCTTAAGCTATCTTCACCCTTTTTCATTCTTTTTTCTTTTTATTCTTCTCATTGGATGAGTTCTACTGTCCTGTCTTGGCATTCACGGACCTTCCTTCACTCTCAAAAGAGAAAGAAATTCTGCCATTAGCAACATGGATGGACCTTGAGGGCATTATGCCAAATAAAATAGAGAAAGACAATATTGCATTCTACCAGTTATATGTGGACTCTAAAAACAAAAGTTAAACTTATAGAAACAGGGAATAGAAAAGTGGTTGTCATGGGGAAAATGCGGAGATTGGTAAAAGGTACAAACTTACAGCTATAAGATAAATAAGGTCTGAGGCTTGAATGCATAACTTAGTGACTATTGTTGATAAACTTGTATAATTAAAATTTGCTAAGAAAGTAGAACTTAAACGTTCTTGCCATATATATAAGTATTTACATATATATATGTAAATATCTGAGGTAATGGGTGTGTTAATTAACCCAATGTGGGTAATCTGTTCACAATGTATACATACATCAAATCAGTACATTGTACACTTTAAATATCTTACAATTTTATTTGTCAGTTATCCCTCAATAAAAAGAAAAAAGTTGAGTCATTTCAATGGAAGTAAGGGTGAAAAGGAGAAGACAGCTCAAAAGATATTCTGGAGCTGAAATCAAAAGATTTGGTAAACAATAAAATGTGTGAGTAAAGCAAAGAGAGGAATTAAAATGACTCCCATTTGTAGCTTTTGCTAAATGGTGATATAGTAAATGCTAAAATAGTAAAGAATCCTATAAGAGGGAAAAAAGAGAGGTTTTGGTTTGAGATGCAATATTTTTGCATCTTCCAAATGAAAATTACAGTTGACAATTGGAAATGCAGGTCTCGAGTAATAGAAAGAATTAGATATTGGAAAAATAGATTTTAAAAGTTTAAATATAGGCAATCCTCTATTCACATTTCCATATTTTCAAATTTGCCTACTTGGTAAAATTTATTCATAACCCCAAATCAATATACATGGGGCTTTTGTGGTCATTGGTAGACATGCACACAGAAGCAAAATATTTGAATTGCCCAATGAGCATGTTCCCAGTTGAGGACAAACAAAGCAATGCTCTGCCCTCTTGTTTCAGCTCTTACACTGTAAACAAATGTCTTTTGCATGGTCTCTTCAGTGCCACATTTTTTGCATTTTTGTGCATTTTATTGGTGATTTTTCTGTTGAAGAGGACCTCAACCACAATGCAGAACTGCTATTCCTAAGTCCAAGTTCAGAAGTACAACAAGGTTATATAATCTGTCTTATGGAGGAAATACATGAGTTAGATGAGCTTCATTCAGGCATGAGTTATGGTGCTGTTGTCTGTGAGTACAGTGTAAAAGAGTCAACAATATATATTAAATAAGGTGTCTTTTAACAGTAACAGAAAACAAGGTTATGTATCAATTGGTTAAAGAAAATGTAATCAGAAGCTTACAGGACCCTGATCTTGAGCTTCCTCTAGGAGCAATGAAACAATCCCATGTTCTTGGCAATGTTATAGAACATAACTACTGCAAATAATGAGGATTTTCTGTGTATAATCATACATATGAGACTGTGACATTGAATAGTGAAAGCATATACACCAAGAAAGTAAGAGAGCTGATGACAGAACTTGAGGGGACACCAGTATTTAGATGGTGAACAGAAGGTAAAATGTTAGGGGAAGCTCAAAAGGAATGGTAGATAAGCAGAGAGTGCCAAGAAGTACCCTGAGGTTATTTAAGTAAGAGAATAATCCCCAGTGTCAAAACCTGCAAAAAAAAAAAAAAAAAAAAAAAGCTCCCAAAAGACACACAGATGGTATAAAGGAAACACATATACTTTTGAGTCTAATGACCTGAATTTAAAACCTAGATCTGCTACCTAATAGCTAGGTGATACAAAGAAATTCTTCTTATTTCTCTGGTCCTTAATTAATTCTGTAGAATGAAGACAAATACTAACACAGAAGGTCATTGTCCATTGCTTAAAGAGCAACTGTAAGTGTTCCGCATTTTTTAAACTTTAGTTTTTTAAAAAGATTTTATTTATTTATGTGGCAGAGAGAGAGAGAGAGAGAGAGAGAAAGAGAGCACAGCAGGCAGAGCAGCAGGCAGAGAGAGAGGGAGAAGCAGGCTCCCTGCTGAGCAGAGAGCCAGATGTGGCGCTCAATCCCAGGACCTTGAGATCATGACCTGAACCAAAGGCAGCTGCTTAACTAACTGAGCCACCCAGGCACCCCTTGTAAACCTTAAAAAGCCAAGATTAAATGTTTTAAAGGGCTGTGTACTATAGTGACCTCAGATATTGGCCTCAGTTATGTTCCAGGATGAGTAAAATTACACAAGTATATGTTTCATTTAGGTTGCTAAGTTGCGGTTGGATACAGTTTATTAGTCCAAGATGGAGAGGCCTGCATTTTATTCTGTCTCTCCTATCCATACATGATGATCTTTGTTGATATATCTTGTTATTTCTTGACTTTTCATGAATGGAAAATGGCCTTTGGAGATAGTCAAACCTCAGTCTGAGTTATGGATCCCTACATCCTTCCTTCGTTCACTCACTCATTTATACACTTTTTAAAGATACATATTGGGTGCCTGGGTGGCTCAGTCATTTTAGTGTCTGCCTTTGCTTCAGGTCACGATTCCAGGGTCCTTGGATGGAGTCCTGCATCCGGCTCCCTGCTCACTGGGGAGTCTGTTTCTCTCTCTGCCTCTACACTTCCCTCCTGCTCATACGCATCTCTCTCACTCCATCTCTCTCTCTCTTGCAAATAAATAAATAAAACATTTTTAAAAATTAAAAAAATAAAATGAAGATTCATATTATGTTCCAAGTTTTACATTAAGGCACTAGAGATAAAGAGGCCTGTAGCCTCCATGATCTTACAGTCTAATGGAAAGAAAAACTAAGTATAACAAGGTATAAAATTAAGTTTCCAGTTTAAGCACCCCAAAAAACAATACATATAATATGCAGAAGCAAGTGTGAGACAGAAGCTCCTGGATTTTTATGTCCTATAGAATAAATGCTGTGATTCTTGAACCCCCAACCACTTCGAGAATATAAAATAGGGGCACCTGGGTGGCTAAGTTGGTTAAGCATCTGCCTTCGCCCCAGGTCATGATCCCAGGGTCCTGGGATTGAGCCCCACATTGAGCTTCCTGCTCAGCAGGGAGTCTGCTTCTCCCTCTCCTCCTGCTTGTGCTCTCTGTCACATCTCTTTCTCTCAAATAAATAAACTCTCAAATAAATAAACAAAATCTTTAAAAAGAGAGAAAGAGAAAATAGAAAATAGAGAATGGAGGGGTAGTGAGGTATTTATAAGCATATTTGGAGAAGAATGGTAAGAGATAGTATATTTTCATCACAAGCTAAAAGAGAGGGAACTTTGAAGTGACCATGTGAATGTCAGTTGTTACTTCTATTCACATTAACAAGATAGGAAACAACACAAACACATGAAGTAACTCAATGACAGGACATGAACGACTTCTTTTCTGAATCAGCTGATAATTTTCAAATACTGCAAGAATATGTCTTTCCTTTCTTCTTTTTTTTTTTCTTTTCATAATAAAAGAGCTATGGACACCGGATACTTTTAAGTCTTAACCGAATTGTAAACACTTTCTCCATCACATTTTTAAACCTAGAGTAGACACTGAATAAAGCAATAAATCACATTTTTATTTGTGGTATTGCCAATTTCTGAGGTGTAAATACTGCCATCATGGTAAATTTCAAGCTACCACATGCTGTGGATGAATGTATATAGAGTTCAGAAGAGGTATGCAGTAGCATGTCATTACATAGTATCTCTACCATATAGATGTAAGAGATGTAAATAACCTCAACAGCATGGGTAATAATAAAATGTATTTAAATAATAAGGCAATGATGATTGTTGAGTATTTATTACATTGATTTCTCTTATGATTTCATTGTAGGTTTATGTAATTTCCTTTAATGGCTATAATTAACAACTGCTTATAAAATTCCTGAAAAAGTAATAATGGGCTCTCATAAGCCTGTATAAGCCACTTCTTGCACACCACTGACTTTAACTACATTGAAAACATAGGTTTCACTGTCCTAGCTGTCACTCTCAAGCTACTAAAATATGGAGTTTCCTCTGTATGAAATTAGTAGTGACCTTTGGTACACCAATCTCCTCTTCCTTTAATCCAGCAGATACCTTCTGGTCCTAATTGTCCCATTGTTTCCATTTATCAAAATGTTATCCATTCATTTGTTGACAAACATTTGGATTGTCTCCTGTTTGGGGCTATTATGAATGAAGCTTCTACGAACATTTGGGCGCAAATATTTTTGTAAGCATGTTTTCACTCCTCTAGCGTAAATCTTAGGAGTGGAAATGCTATGTCTTATAATCAAGTCTTCAACTTTAGAAGAAACTATCTCCCAAAGGGGCTGTGCTATTCTCCATTCCTACCAGCACTGTGTGAGCGTTCCAGGCAGAAAGCCAGAGCAAACACAGCTCATCTTGCTTACTTCCTTTCTTTGGGATATCACAGACCTGTACTGCCTGTTACTCAATATCCAAAAACAATAGTTTCATGTACTTTGTCTAATTTTTTAATTGTTGGGAGAGAGAAGACAAGTCTAGTACCAGATACACTGTCATGGCTAGAAGCAAAATCTACTTGGGGAACATCTTAAAAAATATGAGCTTGGGGCACATGGGTAGTTCAGTAAGTTAAACATCTGCCGGTGGCTCAGGTCATGATCTCACAGTCCTGGGATCAAGCCCCATGTCAATCCTGCCTCTCCCTCTGCTTCTCCCCCTGCCTGTGCACACACGCGCTCTCTCTCTCTCCCTCTCAATCTGTCACATAAATAAATAAATAATCTTAAAAAAAAAAAAAGAAAGAAAATTAAAACAAAAAGTATGAGCTTGAGTCCTACCCCATACAAACTAAATCTGAATTTCTGGGGTTAGATGGGGAGGGTGAGGAGGGAGTTCTAATGTGGGCTCTGATGTGGAGCAGCATTTGAGAATTACTGGCTCAGAGGTAATGTCCAATCTCATCACTAAGGCAGGATCTTTCAGAATCTATCCTAAGCCTACATCTCCTATCTAGATCTGCACCCCACAACCCATTGTTATCTTTTTGCATTTCTTCTAAGCTTCAAGCACGGAGTACTTCATCAACAAGGACATGGTATCTCAACCCAATGCCATTCCTTGTATTCCCTTTTGGTCCAAAGTCTGCTGAAAACACTTATCTGGGACACCTGGGTGGCTCAGTAGGTTAAGCATCTGCTTCATGAAGCTCAGGTCTCACATCAGGCTCCTTGCTCAGTGGGGAACTGCTTCTCCCTCTGCCTCCTGCTTCCCCTGCTTGTGTTCTCTCTCGCGCGCGCGGACAAAAAAATAAAATCTTTTAAAAAAGCAAGAAAGAAAGAAAAGAGAAAAGAAAAGAAAAAAGAAAACACTTATCCTTTAAGGTTCAGCCAAAATGTCTTGGCTCTATGGGACTTAAGGAAGAACCAGGGATTTCTAGGGCAGAAAGTTGTATTAAAAAGAATACTGGGGGGCGCCTGGGTGGCTCAGCGGGTTAAAGCCGCTGCCTTCGGCTCAGGTCATGATCCCAGGGTCGTGGGATCGAGCCCCGCATCGGGCTCTCTGCTCTGCGGACAGCCTGCTTCCTCCTCTCTCTCTGCCTCTCTGCCTACTTGTGATCTCTGTCTGTCAATTAAATAAATAAAATCTTAAGAAAAAAATAAAATACTGGGACAGGGGCGCCTGGGTGGCTCAGTGGTTTAAAGCCTCTGCCTTGGGCTCAGGTTGTGATCCCAGGGTCCTAGGATGGAGCCCCACATCTGGCTCTCTGCTCCACGGGGAGCCTGCTTCCTCCTCTCTCTCTGCCTGCCTCTCCACCTACTTGTAATCTCTGTCTGTCAAATAAATAAATAAAATCTTAAAAAAAAAAAAGAATACTGGGACAATAAATGTCAGGCTTAGTATCTGGTACTGCTATTCACAACAAGTGAATCTAGCTGTTACTTATCATCTGATTTCCTTGGGTATAACACGGTAAGAGCAATGCTTAACTAACAGGGAGATAGATGAGATCACACAAGGAATGCAGATAGCATCGTGCACCCAGCAGGCACCAAAAGAATACCCTCTTTCACACCCAACATCTCATTCATGACCTTTAATGCAAAGCTCTCTTGCAAATTGAATTTTATTGTCTTTTACATCTCTCTTTTCCCCACTAGATTATAAGCTTTATAATGACCAGGGCTACCTCTTTCTACCTTTACATCCCAGAGGCATAAAAATGCCTGGAATAAGGCAGGAGTTAAATCTCAGATTAATGAAGAGGGTTTAAGTAGTCTCCAGCTCTGAATGCAAAGAGCTTTAACGGTGTTTTCCATCCTCAACACCAATTCACGCATTGACGGCGACGCACCACCCAGTCTTTGGAAGGGATGATGAGAGAATTTGACCAAGACTAGAAAAATAAGTTTGCAATTCGTATCAGACCATGCATCCAGAAGATGTTTTCATTGTTGAGTAAAAGAACCTGCAAATCTGTGCTGCCCTCTTGAGAGGCCTACAGTGCCTTCAGGCGTGCTGAAGAGAGAACGCAAGGTTTACGTAGACGCGTCCCTGAGGAGAAATTCTCCGAGCCAGTTTCCTTTAAGGAAGAGAGATACAGAACTGGACGGCTAGCGCCGGAAGATGGGGACGCGAGCCCCTTGAGAGGGGAAGTGAGGGAACGTAGACACCGCCCCTCCCGCGGTTGCTAGGCAACCGGCCCCGGAAGGCGCGGAGGATGCGTCTGCGTCGGCGCAGGCGCCGGCGAGCAGGTGAAAGATGGCGGAAGGCGGCGGACCCGAGCCGGGGGAGCAGGAGAGGTCTTCTGGGCCCCGGCCCCCGAGCGCGCGGGATCTGCAGGTGCGGCGAGCGGCGGAGGGCGGGGCGCGGCGGCGGGTGACTGCGCGGAGGGGTGCGTGTCGGTGTCCGCTGCTGGCCTCGGCTGAGCCCTTGCCAGACCCCACTTGGGGACTGAATTGTGACTCCCGCGTCGCAGGTCTCCTCAGGGCGGTACCTGGAACAGTGGTTTTCGAGGAAACAAGTGCCGAAGCCCAACTCTGTGTTGCCCACGGGGCGGTCTCATTCCCCCTCCACCCGATTTGCATTTTGAGAAGCAACTGTTCGTTTAGAATGGCATAGTGTTGGGGTCAGTTGAGTGGTTCACTGGTTGGTACTTCCTTAGGAGACTTACTGTAGAAGAAAGCTTTACCGTGCCCGTGAGAAATCAGGATCACTTTTTAAGCAGTAACGTGTGCTGGTTTGCTCTTTCTTGTCTTGGATGATGTTTTCTGTCTGGATTGCTTTTATATAAAAATGGTTCCTTTTTATCAGATAGCTTTTCCATTTTGAAAGTGTGAGCTAAAGTATACCATCCTATGGCTGCACCGCCTAGTTGTCAAAGCTACAGTCTATGAAACATTGCACAGAAGAAACAGCGAAATAAAATTTCATGGTGACATTAGTGAGCTAAATACGGATGCAGCAAATCTCGCTTTTTCAGATGCTTAACACTGCTTTGCTCACTGAGACTTTTTTCCATCTCATAAGACCATTGGTAAAATCAACAAGTAAACAATCATAAGGAGCTGTGTAATTAAAAGTAAATGACACCAAATCTACCTGCCTTGGTAGAAAAGTTCTGTTACAGTTACACCTTTAATTCTACTTCTCTGAACAAGATTTGACCACCTGCCATGCAACATACCGCAAAACTCCAGGAATGCAGAAATGAATAGGACATCAAATCTATAGTTGGTGCTGGACACTGTTGAAGGGGATTGAAGTGTAAAGGCATTTCTGTCTGTTTTTTTGCAGAAATAATATATGACTGTATTGACCATAACATCTTAAGGTGGAGTATGATTGAATGCCAAATTAAGCAGTACATAAAATGAAGAATTCCAAAAATAGAGAGCTCAGTGTCAGTTAAAAGATGAATCAAATGTAGAATAATTCCAGTGCTCTTAAGTCAATTCAGTAGCAGTAAACAGACTCAAGGAATAGGAAGCTATCATCTGCCTCATCTTTTCTATGGAAGACTACCATCACTAAGAGGCAACATGGGAGGTTGGGAAAAAATGGAGTTTCTGGTTAGACCCAACTTCTGTTTGCATCTTGGTCCTATCACTTAGTAGGCTTGTGAATGTAAGAGAAATGTCTTAACCTCTCTGATCCTCAGTGTCTTTATTTGTAAACTAGGGGTGATCTTGGTGGTGTCAAGGATGAAATGTCCATAAAGTGCCCATGCACTCCCATATTATCCTGGCTCTCTACTTGCTTGGTAAATATTTGGTTCCTTTTCTTTAAAGAAGGAAAATACTGTAACTTTAAACTGGTCTGTTCTAATGCATCTGTTAAAACTATATATCTTAATATCCTTTATCTAATTTCATTCTATTCTTTTCATGTGAGAAATGAGAACAGCTTAGCTAGTGACTGCCTAATACTTGGCAAATTTACAGACTTAATTCAGCAAATTAATATATGATTAATGGTTGGAGATATTTTGGTAGATGTCCATTGAGAGAATGCCTTCGTCTTCACCATCAGTTAGAGGATAGAGATTTTTTTCCCCAGATTATTTATTTATTTATTTATTTGACAGAGAGAAAGCACAAGCAGGTTTAATGGAAGAAGGAGAAGCGGGCTCCCTGCTGACCAGGGAGCCCATTGTGGGGTTCGATCCCAGGAGCCCAGGATCCATGAGCTGAGCTAAAGGCAGACATTTAACTGACTGGGCCACCCAGGTGCCCTGGGATTTTTTTTTAATTACTTATCTACTTCTGGTAGTTAGGTTGGTAGATAGATAACTAATTTCTTATAGATGTGACTTGGATATCAAATACTTTAAGTGTTGGTAATGATTCCTTTGGAATTTAAAAAGAATCTGAAGAACTTGATAAGAAGCCTGGAAACAACCAAAGTGATGATGTGTGAAGAAATAAAGTATGTTTAAAAGAAATAGAGTAGGTTTAAAAGAAATGAATAATATTCTTCTCCCTGGGGACGCCTGGGTGGCTCAGTTGGTTAAGCAGCTGCCTTTGGCTCAGGCCATGATCCCAGCGTCCTGGGATCGAGTCCCACATCGGGCTCCTTGCCTGGCAGGGAGCCTGCTTCTCCCTCTGCCTCTGCCTGCCACTCTGTCTGCCTGTGCTCTCTCTAACAAATAAATAAATAAAAATCTTAAAAAAAAAAATTCTTCTCCCTGACTAGTTTTTTTGAATAGTGTTATTATCTGGATTATCTTGATTATCTTGTTTATCTTGTTACTTGATTATCTTGTTACTGTTTAATCTAGCCATGCGTAAGTATACTTTTCAGAAAATACTTCTATCTGGACAGCTTGCTCTAAGAGTCAGTCATTCACAGTATTATAGAGGAAAAGGGAGATATATTCCTAATTGGAACAAGCAAAAGATACCCCTGAGTATGTATATTTTAGCTGCTAGGCAGTGTAGCGTTTTTCGGCATCTAAATCAGGAGACATTTCCTCATTTAGCACAGGAGGAAACATGGATGGTTGTCTCCCAGAAAGCCTCCCAGCTCTGTGAGCCTCTGACTTACAAACTGCACAAATCTCTTGTGGATATCAAACCAAGAACAGATCTTAGCTCCCTTCATCCCCCCAAACTGAGAAATATTCAGTGGGAAGGTTTAGGATGGTATTGTTAGTGACAGTGATCACCCTTAAAACCCAAGTTGTTCATTAGTCTTTCTGAATGTTTTCAGAGACCTTTCTCTCTCCTGGTTCCCCTCAGTCCATCTATACACAAGGGTTTAGTAGTTGGTTAACATATTTAGTTGTATGCTTCTGTCTCAGTTTGCCTCCAGAATAATATCAAAAGGAAAAGATTTCTGTTCTTAATTCTATATTTCCATGCAAGTTGGAGTTGGGTAATTAGTGATAGACTTCAGTTCTTATTAGGGTTAGGATGGGGTGAGGTAAACAGTGGCATTCTGTGAGAAAAGAATAACAATGTCTGATACTATGTTACAATTGCCACGAGTATCCTAATCCTGTTGGACATCAGTAATCCACAGTATTGGATCTCAGTTTTATCGTGCATCAGAATCATCTGAAAGGCTTGATGCAGCACAGATTTCAGGGCCCTACCCCAGAGTTTTCATTCATTTGGTCTGGGGTGAGACTGGCACATCTGCATTTTCAGAGGTTCCCAGATGATGCGGATGTTGCTATTCTATATTTTTTTAAAAATCCGTATAATACCTTCTGGGCAGGTGTCACTCTAAGAATGAGAATTCCAGTAGTTTTAATCTTTTGCTATATACCTGATTTTCTCCTTCTCAGTTACTTTGCTTTCAGGTTTCTTTTCATGTTCTTCACATTTCGAATTCCAGAGCAAAGATTATCAGTACTTACATACATTATTCCTTCTGCGTAATTGAAATAGCTTCATAATCTAATTGTTTAACCTAAGGGACACACTGTCCTGATAATTCACAGTGATTCATTACTTCACAATGCACATATTCTGTCTCTTTATTTGACTGATATTTAGTTGTTCTGTTTGTTTTAACCAGTACTTTAGCTTATTTTGATCAGTTTAAATAATCATTTCCTTTTCTGTGGTATCTTTGCTGTGTCAACTAATATAAATTGAATTTCTTTGTAATATTTACTGATGAACTTATACCATATGATGCTGCAGGGACATCATGAATCCCAGCATTAATTCCCTCTAAATATCACTCATTTTCATCTTAGTAATGCACCATTAATAACTAAGACTTTTTCAACTAAGTGGAATCCCTGCTCAAATATAATTTTCTCCATATTCCTAATTTGTTATATATATTAATATTTTGTTAATATATATTTCATACAATCAGAACCCATTATTTGCTTTATTAATTTATTTTACAGAAGAAAATTAGTTGATTGACAGGGTTTGTACAAGTCTTGAACAAAAAACAAACAAGGTACAAAACTATATAGAAAATGTAATCTCAGCTTTAAAATCTACAGCTTGGGGCGCCTGGGTGGCTCAGTTGGTTAAGTGTCTGCTTTCAGCTCAACCAGGCCTCACATCAGTCCAGTTCCCTGTTCAGCTGAGAGTCTGCTTCTCCCTCTGCTTCTCCCCTTCACTGTGCTTATGCTCTCTCTCGCTGTCAAATAAATTTTAAAAGATCTGCAACTTTATCTATATTTATTATCTATATAATTCATCATGAATTTGTTGGGTATCCATGAAGTATTATATTAGAAACAATCTAGGAAAACTGAATTATAATAGGAGGGACAAAATAGTGAGAAAGGTACATAAGCAATGATAATATAATGTTTAATATAAATGTTAATAATAGACTAGCATATACTATGAGGAGTTAGGAAAGAAATACCATTTAGTTAAGAAGACTAGAAAAGGCTTTGTGAAGGATGGCTGAAGTGCCTTTGCAATGTACGTAACATTCCCATTGATGTGATTAGAAATCACGTAAAAGTAATTCATAGAAGTGAAGTAATCAGCTCAGGAGGAACTTCCATAAAGGAATACTGTTTGTAACAGATTTCAAGGAGGTAAAATTTCTGAAAACTTTGGGCTCAGGTAGTCAGACAGAATGTCCATATCCGTCTCATTTGTTTTGTTTCATTTTCGAGGGGTTAGGGTGGGGAAGAGACTATAATATGTAGATAACACTGAAGAAGGAAATCTTGGGGAAAATGAAACACTGATAATAGTCATTGTTAAACATTTTTTAATATCTTCTAGTAATGGAGCACTTGCCTTGTGCTTTACATGCATTCTGTGATCCTTAAAGAGATACTTTAAGATAATTTTTTTAAACATACATTTAAAAATGAGGGAACCATGGCTCGGAGAAGTTAAATAACATGTCCAGGTCACACCATAGGAGCCCAAGTTAGGAGTTTAATTCAGTTCTTTTAGATTACAAAGCACTTTCATAATTAGGATTTCTAATAAAATTCCATGTGAGAAATATGAAAAGTTGATAGAGGTGTATGGGAATGGGATAGAGAGTAAAAATTAGGGAGGAAAATAAATTCTTTTGTTTTTGTTTTTCATGTGTAGATATTTTAAAAGTTGACTAATAGAATCGTCAAAGAATTGACTTTGTCCCAATTCTTCTCTTCCTTCTAAGCAAAGAAGCCGGGATGTAGTTTTCATATCTCTTGAATTTCTAGAAGGAGCACTTTGTCTGTTTTTTAAGGGAGATTTTGTTTTTTGTTATTTTTTTTCCCCAAAAGCTTTTCCGGAGATTATGATCATGCCAATTACAGGAGCATTGAGGGAAGTTTTTGAATTGTTGTCCAAGATGGAACAAAATAACTTAATGCTGAAATACTTGGATGGCTTTTTAAAATTCCAATTTCAAGAACTGTATTGTGTTTATTTCATTTTAAAGGTACCCAGCCATATATTTAGAATGCTTAATTTGGTGATATTACTTTCTAAAACTTATATAAGCCATATATATAGCACATTGTCTTATATTTTTAAAAGTTCATGTTCCTACACTTGATGAAACTTATGTGTCAGGTAGACTTTTAAATAGAATAATTTTGAAATTATTTTATGTGCTTGGTTTTGGAAACTTGAACAGCTAAATGAAAAAATTTTATGAGATTTGATGAGAGTAGGCTGTCATTAGTGTGAAACATCTTCAACTATTTTTTTTTAATTCTAGGAAAATTGTAAGCTCATCTTTCAAAATGACCTGTTACCAAATACAGTTTTTGAAACAGTTAAATAGTTAATTGAAAATAATTAAACATTTATTGTAACTTCAGTGTATTCCAGTATTTTGGTTAATTTTATCAAGTGAGAGATACATTGGTTTTATTTTGGAAGAGGGTCATCTGAAACAGCACCCTTTATTTCTCATTAGAAATTTATACTGCACAATCACATGTTCTAGTCATAATTTCTACTTTTGTAGAATAGTTCAGTCCTACTGTTACACTTTAAAACGAATTTGTTGTTTTATAGTTGGCCTTGGCAGAATTATATGAAGATGAAGTGAAATGCAAATCTTCCAAATCTGATAGACCTAAAGCTACAGTTTTTAAAAGCCCACGAACACCACCTCAGAGGTAAGTTTGTTTTGGTTGTAAACATTGTATTTCTTTTTAGTTCACCAATCCTAAATTATTTTAAGTGGTCTTGGGAATTTTCTTTAAAACTATTTCTAAAATAAATATTATTTAAATAGTACTCCTAAAATGGTAGTAGTCAGAAAGCTAAAAGAAATGGAGAAGTTGGGATGCCTGGGTGGTTTAGTTAAGCATCTGACTTTGGCTCAGGGTCTTGGGTTTGAGTTTCACATCAGGCTCCTTGCTCAGCGGGGAGCCTCCTCCTCCCTCTGTCCTGCCACTCCCCCTGCTTATGCTCTCTTTCTCTGACAAATAAGTAAGATCTTAAAAAAAAAAAAAAAAAAGAAGAAGAAGAAAGAAAGAAACAGAAAAGTTATCTTAAATACCTAATACTTCAGTAGACATCATAAAGGTACATACACTGAATAGTATTTTTCTTAGACACAGTGGTTCTTTTTGAGTCATAGGATGCATTGAGGATCTGACAAAAGCTACAGCCCCTCTCGCCATAAAATAGCATTTATGCACAATTTTATCAATTGTTTTTAAGGATTTGTATTTCTGAAAACCCACTCATGGAGCCCCTATGTGCCTTTTGCCCTCCCCTTAAGGATCTAGAACCTGGGACACCTGAGTGATTCAGTCGGTTAAGCCTCTGCCTTTGCTCAGTTCATGATCTCAGGGTCCTGGGGTTGAGCCCCAAATCCAGCTCCCTCCTTGGTGGGGAGCCTGCTTCTCTCTCTTCTTCTGCCCACCCCCCAACCCCTGCCCTGACTCAGGCTCTCTCTCTGACTCTCTCAAATAAATAAATAAAATCTGAAAAGGAAAAAAAAAAAGCAATCTAGAACTTCAGGAACCTATGTTTTCACTAAATGATGACCCATCTAATAAGTGATCTCCTATATAGTATTTGCTGTTGTTAAAGTCCCTGAACTAGAAAGAGAGCCTGCAATGAGGATTCAAGAGCCAGGTATACTTTATTACAATGAATTTTCTTGTTTTTAGGAATATTTTCATTAATGTCTTTTTTTTTTTAAAAGATTTTATTTATCTATTTGAGAGAGAGAAAGTGAGAGAGAGCGTGAGAGGGAAGGTCAGAGGGAGAAGCAGACTCCCTATGGAGCTGGGAGCCCAATGCGGGATTCGATCCTAGGACTCCGGGATCATGACCTGAGCCGAAGGCAGTAGCTTAACCAACTGAGCCACCCAGGTGCCCTATTAATGTCTTTTTAATACTGCAAATGTCCTTACTGGGGAGAAATTTCGAATTTTTCCATTACATCGTATTCACAGAAAGTCTATCATTTTTACGGGAAATTTTAAAAATTCACAGGAAATCATCTTTTTTGTGTGTCACTTTCCACTTCCTTTTTCCTGTAGGGGAGATAAAAATGATATATCTTTTTGGACCTGAATGAGAAGAAAGAATATATATATATATTTTTAAAGATTTTATTTATTTATTTGTCAGAGAGAGTGAGCACAGGCAGACAGAGAGGCAGGCAGAGGCAGAGGGAGAAGCAGGCTCCCTGCTGAGCAAGGAGCCCGATGCGGGACTCGATCCCAGGACGCTGGGATCATGACCTGAGCCGAAGGCAGCCAGGTGTCCCGAGAAGAAAGAATATTAATTTTTTCCCAAACTTTTTGTTTTCAGACTCAGGTAATCAAAAGATTAGTACAGTGAATATATGCTTATATGCTTCACCTGTATTCACCAGTTGTTAGCGTGTAACAACATTACATTCATGCAAGTGCTCTTTTACTCAACTATTTGAGTGCAAATTGCAGCCATCATAATGCTCATCCCTAAGTACTTCAGCTTGCATCTCCTAAGAAGCACATACCCTTTGTAATCCTGACAACATATTACACCTTAGAAAATGAACAGTAATTTCATAAAATCATTTAATATGTAGTCCATAGTCAGATATGTCTTCAAGCCTTTTTTGGATTTGGTATCTAAACCAAGGGCCATGTGTTCCTCTTGATTATGCCTGTTTTGAATCTCAATCCAGAGCAATCTTCCCACCTTCTTGTTGTTTGCTCTTAGCATATTATATAATCTGAAATTTATTAAATTGAGAGGTACCTGGATTGCTCAGTCAGTTGAGCCACAGGCTCTTGAATTCATCGCAAGTCATGATATCAAAGTTGTGGGATTGAGCTCCACATCGGGCTCTAGGCTAAGTGCAGAACCTGCTTGAAATTCTCTCTTTCTTTCTCTCCCCCACTGTTGCTCCCCCTGCTCTTTCTCTCTCTAAAATACATAAATAATCTTTTAAAAATAAAATAAAATTTATTAATTGACATTCATTTTCATTTGGCAGTGGGCCCCACAAATTATGTAGCCAGTCCTAGGTGGAGCCATGTTATGGACAACCTTGAAAGCCAAGGGGAGTTGTATCTGTGTAGAAGGCACTGGACCACCACTATATGTTTTTAAATGTAAATTTTGTAATAAAAACCATATAGTGATAAAAGCTTTGATTCTAGACATAGATATACCTCTGTTCTTTATTTTTCTTTTTAAAGATTTTATTTATTTATTTGACAGAGAGAGACACAGGGAGAGAAGGAGCACAAGCAAGGGGAGTAGGGGAAAGAGAAGCAGGCCTTCCACCTAGCAGGAAGCCCGACGCAGGGCTCGCCCCAGGACCCTGGGACCATGACCTCAGCGGAAGGCAGAGGCCTAACCCACTGGGACACCCAGGTGCCCCGTTCTAATATTTTTTCTCTCTATTCTAATAAGGTTTTGCCAATGGACAATTTTTTTTTAATTCCCTAAGCTTTAGTTTTATCTGTAAATTGGGGATAATACCATTGTTAGGAGGATTAAATGAGCACATAGTTACTCCTTGATAAGTATTAACTATTATTATTACACATTTTTAGAAAAATAGAACTGGCGATACAGTGCAAAATTATTAGTAATGGGGAGAACAAGATAAGGAGAGAAATTAAGAAGAAAACAATTATGATAATCTAAAGAATGCACTGATGAAATTTTAGATTAAAATTGTGTCAATGGAATGAAGTTGAAAGGTAAAATCAGTGTGCGACACCTCCAAAGAATTTATTTTATTTTATTTTTCTTTTATAAAGTTTTTTTTTAATTTATTTATTTGACAGACAGAGATCATAAGTAGGTAGAGAGAGGGGGGGAAGCAGGCTCCCTGCTGAGCAGAGAGCCTGATGTGGGGCTCAAACCCAGGACCCTGAGATCATGACCTGAGCTGAAGGCAGAGGCTTTAACCCACTGAGCTACCCACGCGCCCCCAAAGAATTTATTTTAGAAACTTGATGACATGGGATATAGAGAGCAAGTGAATGAGAAATTGAGACCTGAAGGTTCTCAATCTAGTGTGCAGGATAAAGTGTGATTGTTAATGGGAAGGTTATGGCAGTAATACAGGTTTAGTTTTGGAGAGATGAACTTGATTCAGTGGGTGCTTTTAAATCGAGTCCCTCAATGGGGCACCTGGGTGGTCCAGTCAGGTAGGCTTTTGACTCTTGGTTTGGCTCAGGCATGATCTCAGGATCACGAGATCCAGCCCAGCGTTGAGCTCCACCCACATTCGGCAGGGAGTTTGCTTGAGACTCTCTCCCTCTGCTCTTCCCCTGCTCACTCACACTCTCTCTCTCTCCCTAAAATAAATAAATCTTTGAAAAATTAGTTAATTAATTAATTAAGCACCTGACTATAAGTCACAGAGTGCTAAAAACGTATCTGAGAGTCATCCATAGAGGAGGTTGTTATATGTGGGAGTGCACAAATGTTTTGATGATAAGAGGAGTTTAAGTAGAGAGTGAGGTCAAGGATAGATGCATACTTAATTATAAAAGAGGAGAAATGATGGATTGTGTACCTAAATACAAAAGGGAATATAAATAGGAAAACAATATACAATAAGGAAAACCATAAGATGTAATATAAAAAGAAAACAATAAAACTTCTGGAATAAAATAGAGCATCTCCATGACCTTCAGGTGGGCAAAGATTTCTTAAACAGGAAATAATATCATGAGCCATAAAGGAGCTAGTAAATCTTTTCCCACGCCAGATTTTTCCTGTAAGGTCTCTAACCATGGCTGACATGAAAAGGAACTATATAGTTGTACTTCCCAGAATAGAGACATGGGACAGGGAGGGAAAGAGCTACAGCAGGAAGCTTTTCCTTTTGTTTTCCTTTCCTCTTCCCTTTCTCGTAGCTGCCTTCCATCAGAGCTCCTCCTCATACTGCCACTCTCTTAAGAACCACCTATGGTATTGTTTGGCCTTGCTTGGTACACCAGGCCTTCTGAGTCTAAGCTTGGCAGGAAGGCTTCCGCTGACTCCTGCTTTGGGTAAACTCACCTCTGTACTTGCCCAGTATACTAGCAGGATGGACACCAGCCCACTCCAGTCCACCCCTGCCCCCAGCAGTTACGAGTTAGTCTTATGTTCATAGGGTTCTGCTGTTGGATTTATTCTCCATGTGGATTTGTTCTCCAGGTGGATGTTTCTTCACTTACACTGAATTGAGAGCTACCCTCCCTTCCCTCTTTCCTGTTCAGTTTTGCATGTACTAATTTTGCAGAAAGTCTTGAAGGTGATCTCTATTCCTAGTGTCTGGTGCTGATACAATTTTTCCTCTTCGTTTTGTGAGACAGTTCAGTGCAAATTTGGAACTGGATTGGAAGGTATAGGTAATTAAACATGTGAGCTTTGATTGTTACCTTGTTCTGACAGTCTCCATGTTGATATTTTGTTAGCTATATTTTCTGATATCTTAACTGAAAAAAATCTTGAAAGATAAAAGTAGATAAAATCTTACATAAGAAAATTAGGTAAATTTTTATGTTCCCTAAGACCATTATGAAGCTGGAGTCAGACTAGAAATTAGTCACTGTGTAGATAATACACTGAAAAAAATTGTTTGTGGTCTAAATTATTTACCTTTAACATAGGGAAATTATAATATTTGAATCCAAAAATCTCTAGGGAATAAACCCACTATTGTAGCCCTTCACTAACTAGGTTGCTACTGAATATGGATTCCTTAGGGGAACAGACTTAATTCTGCTTGTCAACACTGCTTTGCCCACCACACCAGAAGTGCCTAAATTGTGCAAGAGATGCATTTGATAAGCAGTTCCAGAAGGGGGAGGGAAGAAGTGACAAGCCAGTTCTCATGCGGAGTGCTGAACTTAACTGCCATAACTTCCACAAACTCCATGAGGAAGTGTATGACCTGTTTACTATTCCGTTCCTCAATCCCATTTTTAAAATTAAATATTTCCACAGAAGTCATACATATGGCTCTTTTTAAATAAAGTTACTCCCTAAGACTCTGTAGCTTTTTACTTTAAAGGAGTTATGTTTGTTTTCTAAGTTTCTATTCATGAACTTTAATGTTCAAAGGTTCTATTCAAGTGAACATGAATACAGTGGATTACATATAGTTCGACCTTCAACTGGGAAAATTGTGAATGAACTTTTCAAAGAGGCAAGAGAACATGGGGCTGTCCCTCTGAACGAAGCCGCAAGAGCCTCCGGTGATAACAAATCTAAGGTAAGTGCTAAATTTAAAAACTAAATTTTGTATATATAGATAGATATATTCTCTATAGATTTTTATATTATTTGCATTGTTTTTCTAACTATATATATATCTATTTTAAGCATTCACTCTGTTTTTATAAGATCACAGTATTTCTATTAATGATTGAAAGTTGTAGCAATTTTTTACATCTCTGTGAAAGCTTTCTGTTTACTTTTTTTTTTTATAATTATGGATTCATGTGAAATTGCAGAAAGAACACAGATCCTGTGTATTTTTCACCCAGTTTCCTTTAACGGTTATATCTAACATAATTTGTAGAACAGTATCAAAGCCAAGATTTGACATTGGTACTGTGTATGCATAGAGTTGTGTCATTTTCTCACATCCATAGATTTGTATAATTGTCAACTCAATCAAGATGCAGTTCTGTCATCACAAAGATCTCCTTCATGGTGTACCCCCTTTTAGTCACACCCTCAGCCCTCTCCCCCACCATCTCTAACCTCTTGCTACCCTAATCTGTTCTCTATCTCTGTGATTTTGTAATATTAAGAATGTTATACAAATGGAATCATATAGTATGTGACCTTTGGGATTGGCTTTTTTCACTCAGCTTAATGCCCTGGAGGTCATCAGAATTACTGAGTGTCTCAGTAGTTCATTCTTTTTATTCCTGATAGCACTCCATGGTATGGATGAACCACACAATTGGTTTAACCACTTGCTTATTGAGGGATATTAGAGGTGTTTCCGGTTTGGAACTTTTACAAATAAAGGTACTGTGAGCAATCGTGTACAGGTTCTTATATGGATATTAGTTTTCATTTCTCTGGGATAAATGCCCAAAAGTCCAGTTTCTGGGTCATTTGGTAAGTATACATCGGTTTCTTAGAAACTGCCAAACTCTTTTCCGTAGTGAGTGACAGATCCAATTTCTCCATTCTTGCCAGCATTTGGTATTGTCACTATTTTAAATTTTAGCCATTGTGGTAAGTGTGTAGTAAATTTTAGCTATTGTGGTAAGTGTGTAGTTATAAATCATTGCGGTTTTAATTTGCATTTTCCTAATGGCCATTGATGTTAATTTGCATGTTCCTAATGTCTAATGATATTGAACATCTTTTCTTGTGTTTATTTGCCATTATCTTTCTTACCCCTTTCAGTAAAATGACTTTGGCCTATTTTCAAATTGGATTGTTCCTGTTGAGTTTTGAGAATTCTTTATATATTTTAATAGTTTTGAGTCCTTTATCAAATATATGGATTACAGATATTTGCTTCCAGATTGTAGCTTGTCTTTTCATCCTCTTACCAGGGTGTGTCACAGAGCAAAAGTTTTTAATTTTTATAAGGTCCAGTTTATCTTTTTTCTTCCTTATGGATTGTTCTTCTGGTCTCTTACCTAAGAACTCTTCATCTAAACATAGGCCTCAAAGTTTTCTCCTGTTATCTAGAAAAGTTTTATAGTTTTACGTTTTACACTTAAACTTGTGATCCATTTTGAGTTAATTTTACATAAGGTTTACATCAAGGTTTGTTTTTCTATTTATGGGTGTCTGCTTGCTATACCACCATTTTTTGAACAGGCTCTCCTTCCTTCATTGAATTGCTTTTGTGCCTTCATAAAATTATATACATCTTTTATGCAGCTCTTATAACTATCAACTGACATAGTACTGGTTTATTGAGGAAGACATGAAGACATCAGGTGTCTTTTTGTGTGTAATTGTCATAATACTCTTAAAATTAACATTTTCAGCCTGAGTTTCTGCATCATAATCACTTGGGAAGGTTTTTTAACTTACCATATGTCCTCTGGTATTACAGTTCAGTAAGTTTCTGGTATGCCTAGGCATGTGTCTTTTGAAAAAGCCTGTCTGGTAATTGTGACAGACCTCCAACTGTTGAGAACCATTGCTGAGAATCACTATTCTAATGAAACATAAATTTTAGTTTTCATTTTGTTATTGACTAACAGCTTACAATTCTCTTTCAGTTAAGTCTAAGGTAATTTGCGTTCTTGCAGGTTCTCCGATTCTGTAAGAAAAATGTGGAATTGATATATTTAATTGATATATTTAGTCTATAGAAAAGAAAGCAGTATGATCATTAAAAGCTCATTTACGATATGCATGGTGATTAAAAGGAATGGCATTTTTACCTCATGAGGTACCTTCCTGAAAAATAGAAGACCTTGTGATCAGTATAGTAAAACAAAAAGTACAATCGTAGTTGACTGTTCCAGTTGAATAAAAGCAGCTTATAAAATAATTTTGGAGTATTTCTTCAGGATACTTTATACCTATTTACAAAATTCTTCCTTTACACTGTGTAACTGTTACTTACTTTGTGAAATATGTTTTAAATACAATTTTTATGATAAAACATCATAAAATATTAGTGATAATTTTTTAAAATCTCTTTATACTTTAAAATACATATTTTGGTATATAAATCTATTTTTTAATTTAAGATTGGCCTAAATTATTTCAACTTCTGAGTCACTAATGTTTTTATGGGGAGAAACGTAGTTTCTTTCTTGAGTATACCCCTCTGTAACATAAAACCTTCATTTTAATATAAAATTTTCCTAGAAAGTATAAGCTAGTTTGGCTAACTATAGTTGATCTGGTTTTCAGATATATCACATATTATCATAACATTTTGCCTTATAAACCATAGTGAATTTTTAACTCATTTGCTGTGTATTTCAGTCATTTACAGGTGGAGGATACAGATTGGGTAATTCCTTTTGTAAGCGATCTGAATACATCTATGGGGAAAATCAATTGCAAGATGTAGGTATAGTAACCAAAATAAAAAGCTTTAGATATTTGCCTCTAGTTACTACTGTTTTTAAATTTAAAAATTAGTGATATAAATATAATCTATATATATTTTTCTGTTATTTTTTGAAACATGGATTTTTAAATAACTAATGTGTAAGCTAATTTTATATTTTGTACCTCAGTTGTGCCTTGCACTTAAATTGTAAATATTTTCTATATGTTGAAAGAATATATGATTCACTGTCAGAATGAGCTTTATTTACATACAGTAATAATTATTATAAGTAGTATACTGTCATAAGAGAGAATTAGCTGAGTTGTAAACAAGGAAACTCCTAAGGTCATTCTTTGTTTTTGTGGTTTAAAATTTGGAGATATAATTTCATTTAAACATGTTTACTTTAGCCTTGGAGGGTCACTGGAAATTCTGGCTTACCCCTTGACATAAATATTTAAGCCCTGTGTAGCAGACAAGAATATAGGTACAGTTGAAAGAGAAAAATGGATGTGAAGTAGCGGCTGGATGCTCTCATTGCTTTCATTTTTCTCAATGAACCAGAATAATTGTATATCAAGGCCAGGGTCTAGCTTTGGCATTTCAGCCATTGCCGATTTGTTAAGCCACATACAAATCTGCTGAGCAAACACACTTGCTTTCATTTATGTCTTTATTTTAACAGTAACTAAAGTAATATGAATAACACTGCATTTTAAATAAAGTAGGTGGTTTATGTTGTGAATATGTTGTGAAATACCACATAAAATTTGAAGCTTATTTGATGCAGGTGGATTCTTTTATTTCTTTATCTTTTTTCCTATATTCAAAAGGTTCAGATTTTGCTTAAACTATGGAGTAATGGTTTCAGTTTAGATGATGGAGAACTGAGACCTTACAATGACCCACCAAATGCTCAATTTCTGGAGTCTGTTAAGAGAGGGTAAGATATATTACTTGTATTCTATTTGTTACTTAGGGTGGGACTTTTTTTCTTAAGAAACTGGAATATATTTTATAAGTGATTGCCGGGGGGAAGGATATTTTTAAGTATCTAAAGGATATGTTGCTATTCGTAAGTCTTTGGTTCTTAATTTGGCTCTTAATTTGGGCAGTAGACACTGGTCACTTTCAAAATATGATCAAGCGATGGTCCGTTCTGAAAAGAAACATCTTCATGTAATAAATCAGTACAGTTGATTAGCCTGTAGCTGCCTGCCCACTAAGCCACTGTCCTGCTCACTGTTAACAGGATGCCTTTCATTGCATGTGTGCCTGAAATTTAGCACATTATATTAGAAATCTTTTAAAATGGCATGACTGCTGGCAGAAGATTTCAGGTTAGTTTGAAGTTACGATTTGTGAAAGTCAGCCAGATATACAGTACTCTGACCGGTGGAAAGAACATCATAGCTCAGCTCTTCTTGCTAGAGGATGAAACATCAAGTGATTTTGTTAGGATTATAAAAGCTTTTCTGCATTATGCTTTCACTGGCTGACAATGCAATCATTCCTAAGTAGAAATACAACCAAACACAGAAGGTTGGTGATGAACTGGAGATTTAAGAAGCAGTGAAGGGACCAGAGTAGAAGATTATACTCCATTCAGACACTGAAGCTGGGACTTTTCCACGTCATGCAAATATATCCAAGGAGAGTGGCTGAAGTGGAGTGGAGGTGAAACTCATTGGTATTGAGGGAGTCAAGGACCTCAAAGGGAACAGTATTTTTAGAACACTAGCATAAAATCTGGATTTGAATTCTACAAAGATAATGTCAAGACACCAAAAAATGCCAAGAAATGCTGGAAGCAATATGCTGAAGTCATTTGAGAAAGGTGGGAAGCTGTCTTAGGAGGCAGTATGTGGTGGTGGTAAATAGAAGGAAATAATAGTTTAAGTCAGTGTTGTGGACTTGGAAACCTGCAGTCACTGGGAAGAGCTGGGAGTGACTGGTTAAGGGAAGTGTTTGTTCATCTGCTAAGGGAAGATCAACATTGCTGTTGAAAGACGCTTATTTCAAGATGTTAGAGGACAAGAGCATATTGATGATGGGTGTATTATAATGTAGATCAAAACTCATTTATTCTTGAATGAAAAGAAGCCATAAGCTTTGTGGGCAATGTTCAAGCAGTCCTGGTGTCCTAAAAGAGGTTTTGTTTTTGTTTTTTTACTATATCCTAAAGTATAAATTATGATCAAGAACAATTTTTGAAGAGACTCCTTGAAAAAATGATTGAAGTCAGATAGTGGTTGTCAACTGTAGAATCACTGTCCTGTACTTATGACAAATATTGAGTAACACCATCTTCACTGTCCTCGAAGAACTCATAGATAATATAATCTGCCCATGCACATTATTTTCCCCAAAAAAGATAAAAATTTTATCTTAAATATATTGAAATAAAATAATTTATCATAAAATTGTATGTATTTCAGTTTATAAATGCTTTGGTCTGACCACACCAGAACACAATAAAAGTAATCAGATAATCTGCACCTATGTGCAGTCTAGCATTTCTCAAGAAAATGTGACAAACATAAAGACAGAATAATGAGGTATGTGAGGCTGGCAACGTAATTATTGTCAGTGGCGTTGCAGTTAGGGACTGGATAACGTTCCAAACAAAACAAATGCAGTCTTCTCTCAGTTTATATGGTACACGTATTTCTGAAAATTTTATAGTGTATTAATAAAATGCCCCCCCCCACCAAAAAAAGGTTTTTTGTTTCATTGGAAAACAGACCCTAAGCTTTAAGTTTTAGGATCAGACATTACAGACACTGGTATCATCCATGCACAACTCTAGCAGGGCATTCGGTGGTTCTTTGGAACCCAAGACGAGACTTAATTAGGCAAGATGAATATCAGTTTTCAAAACTTCTTCCACCGCGTTTAGAAATAAATATCTGCATTAACTATTATGTCCTTTTGGAATTTTCTAGTGCTTATTAGGTATAAATTGCTATCTTGCAGTTTGGCTTTCTAAATGTTAGAAACCCTCTGAAGATCATTGTGACAGCAGAAAGTCCCTATAGTGAGAATCACTAGGAATAAGGTGATGCAACTTTTTAAAAATTTTTAATTCTAGTATAATTAACATACAGTGTTATATTCGTTTCACATATACAATATAATGATTCAGTAATTCTATACATCACCAAGTGCTCATCAGGACAAGGGCAGTCCTTAATCCCCTCACCTATTTAACCCATTCCCCCACACTCATCCCTAAGATAACCATGAGTTTGTTCTCTGTAGTTAAGATTCTGTTTCTTGGTTTATCTCTCTTTTTTTTCCTTTATCGTTTGTTTTGTTTCTTAAATTCCACATATGAGTGAAATCCTATGGTATTTGTCTCTCTTTGACTGGCTGACTTATTTTGCTTAGTATTATACTCTGGTTCCACCCATGTCATTGCAAATGGCAAGATTTCATTCTTTATTATGGCTGAATAATATTCCTCTGTGTGTGTGTGTGTGTGTGTGTGTGTGTGTGTGTGTGTGTATAGCACATCTTTTCCATTCATCAGACAGACACTTGGGCTGCTTCCATATTTTGGCTATTATAAATAGTGCTGCTCTAAATACAGGGATGCGTGTTATCCCTTTGCATTAGCGTTCTTGTATTTTTTGCATAAATACCCAGGAGTGTAATTGCTGGATCATAAAGTAGTTCCAACTTTAACTTTTTGGGGAACCTCCATACTATTTTCTAGAGTGGCTGTACCCGTTTGCATTCCCACCAACAATGCAAGAGGGTTCCTTTTTCTCCACATCCTCATCAACACTTGTTTCCTGTGTTTTTGATTTTAGCCATTCTGACAGTTATGAGGTGATACCTCAGATGACACAAAGAAATGGAAAGACATTCTATACTCATGGGTTGGAAGAACAAATTTTGTGAAAATATCTGTACTACCATGCAGTCGCTATCAAAATACCAACAGCATTTTTCACAGAACTACAACAGACAATCCTAGAATTTGTATGGAATGACAAAAGACTCTAAATAGCCAAAGCAATTTTGAAAAAAGAAAGCAAAGTTAGAGGTATCATAATTTGATACAACTTGAAGAAGAAAATATCTATAGGGACTAATCAATCATCATGGAAATTTTCATATTATAATTTAAGCAAAAGTTGCTGTTTTCCAGTATAGCTCATAACTTGATTATAGTAATGTCAGTAGTGTAGATTAATTTTTTTACATTAACTAAAACCTTTTCCCCTTTTTAAAAGAGAGATTCCCTTGGAGCTTCAGCGGCTTGTTCATGGTGGCCACGTGAATTTGGATATGGAGGACCATCAGGATCAAGAGTACATAAAACCTAGATTGAGGTTCAAGGCTTTTAGTGGAGAAGGACAAAAACTTGGAAGGTAAGACCCTAAAGTGAGAAAAATACTTGTCTTTGCTCAGTGTGACTTTTCTTTGAGAATCAAAAAAGCAAAATAACCTAAAAAGTAAAAATTAAAACAGGAACCATGAAGACCTTGCTGATGGAATTAGATATGCAAATCTAGTGATAACACTAGTAGCTAATACTTCAGTAGCAGTTATCACATTCCTGTCCTTATAGGCACTTAAACATACATTAACTCACTTAATCTTCACAACTCTTGGATGTAGATCCCTGTGATTACTTCATTTGCTAATGCAGTACTGTGCCCTAGGTGATTGAATTAGCGAGCAGTTACTTTGTGGGATTCAGACTCACACACTGCTTTTACCATTGTGCCATCCTGCCTCTTTCTGATTACATGGGTTCAAAAGGGGAAATTGTAAAAGGTTCTTGATTAGACTGAACAATAGGCATCTTAGATCACAGCTATAAGCATGCCTGTCTGTTTTAAGTAATTGGTAAGCTCTTGCAGCAAGAGCAATGTGCTAAAGTTGGTTGTTTTCAGAATATGTTTTAAGAAACTCTTTCTTAAGTTAGGGAAAACCAGCACATAAAACACTTAACAAAGCCAGAGTTTCTATTGTACGAGAAGGAAAGAAATGCCTTGGAGATATTTCTAAAGATCCGTTAGGACTTTGCTGAATACAATTCCGAAACCAATGTGAGTTGTATAATGTAGGAGTAGACTCCTATATAAAAGCCGTGGCTTAGAAGAATTTTCATAAATTTTATAAAATTTGTTGGTAAAAGTTACCCCGTATTTGTCCACATTTTATTGCAAGTGACAAGTGCAATTGTAGCGCTGGCCATGTTTCCAGCATACCCTTTTGTGCATCCTTTGTTCCTTTTCCTGTGATTCTTTCCCTTCCAGCTTCTTACCACTTATATCGGGCACTGTAGTTCTCCATTCCCCTCACGTTTCTCAGAATAGGGAAGAATTCATATCAGGTCTTTATACCTGGCTTTCATACCTCAAGTGTCCCTTTCTGTATCCTTTTCGTCTGATAGAAACTGATTTCTGAGACATCTAGAGAATATAGGAACACATGTCACCTTGGCTTTTCTTAGGCTCCAGATTCTTCAGTGCCCACTCACAGGACTACTTGGAAATTTTCTCCCTCATCTCTCCTTACTACTAACACAGGTCAGGTTTGTCCTGATTGTTCTTTCTTCCTCCGTTTTGTTTCTATACCTATGACCTCCAGATATATTTTTTAAAATATTTCCTAGCACTTCTCTCTCTCTTTTTTTTTTTTTTTAAGATTTTATTTATTTATTTGAGAAAGAGAGAGAGCACCGGCAGAGGAGAAGGGTACAGGGAGAAGGTGAAGCAGATTCCCCACTCATCAGGGCACCCAGTATGGGGCTTGGTCCCAGGACCCTGGGAGCATGACCTGAGCCTGAGGCAGACGCTTGATAACTGAGCCACCCAGGCGCCCCTAGCACTTCTTATTTCTTAATGTTTATTGAGATTATGATTTTTAATTAGAACATGGGTAAAATCCCCCGCCATCTCTCTGCTTTGTACACATTCTTTCTTTCTTATTTAAATTTATGACCAAAAAATAAGTGTTAAAGTGCACATCTTGGTTAGCAGAAGAGTAAATCTAGAACTGAAATTGATGAAAGTAGCATAAAGGGAAGATAGCTGAGAAGAGCCAGTGATCACAATCAACAATTTCAACTCATGAAAATAAGGATATTATCTCACTGTCATATCTTACAAAGACGAGCTTTTCTCCTCATAAGGCAGATAGCCAGAGAAAATGACCCCCCACGAAAGGAGGCAGTGATGGAGGAGAATGACAAAAATAAGTGGTGAGAATGCTGGGTTGTTAATCATTCGCCATATTAGGGTTTAAGATTATAGAAAACAGAATCCACTCACTAGTTTAATAAGGGGCTTCTGACAGAGCCCTGGATAGTTTATAGATTTTCTGGAGCTAGCAAACCAAGCTTTCCTAGAAGAAACAAACACAACAGAGAAATTTCTAGAGAGAACATTTCCTGTGCCGCCATCAGCGACTCAGTGCCCATGAAGCTAGGGACCAGATAGTAGAACATTCCATCATGACTGCTGTACAAGAATCAAATGCCTCCAACACCTGATAACCAGAAGAGCTGCATAACTATCACTTCACAGTGCTTACATTCACTGTAAAAGTGTGTATTTGTTGCTCGGTAGGAGGGTGGAGTTACATAAAATCTTAGCTGCAAGGGAGTCTGAGAAACGTAGTCTAGAATTTTCAGCTTCTACCGTATAGGAAATTACACTAAGAGATTAGCATGGTGATGTGAGCCTGTCTCATGCACATGAATTAGAATGTTGCATAGTTGAATATATGTTCTAAGAAAGTGAAGAATTGCATAGAACATTTTAGAAGGATTTATGTTAAGAAATCTGTTAAAATATAGAAGTTCTAACAGTTAACCTTCATGTATTCAGAAAGTAACTTTCTGAAATGGCTCATTTACAAAGATTTCCAGGCAATTACTGAACAGAAAAATAATTAGAAAGAAGCAAACAGAACAGAAATGGAAATAATTCCATTGTCTTCCATAGCTGGCAGTCTTACTGCAAACAGAACATTACTCAGTAAATAACTTAATTTTTTACTATAATATTACAAATAATTGTGGGGTAAATCTAAATGCAATAAAAATTCTACCCAGGTCTTTCATGTAATATAGGAACAAGCAAATCATAGGGACAAAGCTGCAAATTTACAGTGGCACAGTAAACTGTACAACAGCATAAAAATTAGCTCAGTGAGCTGGAATAGAGCCCAATATACTTAGAAAATTACAGAATCACTTTTGATAAGCAGGGCTAACAAGTAGACTTGCTGTAGGCTTTTGAGCTTGTACATATGATGATACAGATTGTGAGAGGAAGCAAATGTCTCTGTTTAAGGACAGTCACGTCCCGTTCTCAAACTGTGCAGTCCAAGATTCCGTTTGCCACTCACCCATTCTGGCCACTAAGCCTGAGTTTTTACTTCATCTTGATCCCTGGACCCTTAAAGGTCCTCTCCTCTAAAGCCTAACAACCCCTTCCTTCTTGCATTTGCTTCATTTTCGTATCCCAGCAGTTCTGCAGCCCATTGCCTTACGGTTCAGCCATTGGATTTGTCTGCTCCTGTGCTGGGCAGTGCTGTTGGCGATGTTCGCGCCCCATGCTAAGAAGGCGGGCTGTGCCTCTCCCACTCTCGAATGGCCGATCCCAAATGTTCCCTGCCCTCATCTCAGCAGAAGTTTTTTGCTTCCAGCTTTCCTGAGAAAATGGAGCCTGGCAAGAATTATTTTTCCAATATATTCCTCTTAGGCTCGAAGTTTATTAAATCCATCTTTCCTGCCCTCTCTTAAGTTAGAAGATGTTTTTCTTCCTGACCAAGGGACTCGCTCTTCTTATAACCACCCTACATCCTTTCCTCCAATCTGCCTAGAAAGTTTGTTTTATCAATTCCCTCTTTTTTTTAATTCTTTTAATATGTACTTGAAACATACAAACAGTATTTTGAAAATGTCATTGTATTTTGACCAGTTGAATAAGGAGTTTTAAGTAGTAAGCAGGTATAACTTTGAAGGCTAAATAGTAAAGTTATTGCAACTTTATAAAATTTGTTTTTATACATTGCTCGCTAACCAACTGGCTCTGAGCCTATCTTTCAATCTCTCTGACTCTGTTGTTTTCCTTTAAAATGATATGGTTGGCCTAAACTATTTTGAAAATACATTCTTGTCCTCAAATGTTATTATTCTATATAATTTCATTTTGACACACTCATCTTATAAAAAAACACAGGAAAGAGCTTTTCTTACATAGTGTCCTTACTTGGTACTTTCTTTTTATATATATATATATATATATTTTTTTAAGATTTTATTTATTTATTTATTTGACAGAGAGAAATCACAAGTAGGCAGAGAGAGAGAGGAGGAAGCAGGCTCCCTGCCAAGCAGAGAGCCCGATGCGGGACTCGATCCCAGGACCCTGAGATCATGACCTGAGCCGAAGGCAGAGGCTTAACCCACTGAGCCACCCAGGCGCCCTTCTTTTTATATTTTGAAAAGAAGCTTATCTGGTCAGAATCTGTTTTAAATAGAAAGCATTAAAGTACAGAAACCGCATCTGACTCATCTCATCTAAGAGAGATAACTTTTCCCTCCCTAGTTGTTGTTAGAATAGGAATTACAATGCTAATAGCTGCCTTTTAGGAAGTTTTAACTATATAAAAGCACTGTTTGAAATGCTTCTATGTCCTCATTAACTTAATCTTCACAACTCTGCTGCCAAGTTGTCTGTTTTGCAAATGAAGAAACTCAGTATTAAGTGACTTGCCCAGGGTCACACATCTAGCAAGTGGCTGAGTCTGAATCCTGGAATCAGGCTCCTGGATCCATGCTGTTAATTATTAAGTCACTATTCCCTCATTCATACCATGATTTAAATGAACTGACAAACATGGTGGTGGCTGTGATGGTGGTAGTGATAATAATGATGATGATGATGATGATGATGTATACACCTAGTTTTCAGTGAGGCGCAGAGGAAGATAGAAGTCTTCTGCATTTAGTGTCTCTTCCCTTTGGTTTTTGTACCTCTCACTGTGTAAGGGACACAGACACTTGGCATAGTGAATCATCTTGCTGGTCAGCTGTTTAAGTCCTCAGTTCCAAACTTGAAAGAAAATTCCTTAAGACTACCTGATCAGGGGCGCCTGGGTGGCTCAGTGGGTTAAAGCCTCTGCCTTCCGCTCAGGACCCTGGGATCAAGCCGCTCAGGACCCTGGGATCAAGCCGGCATCCGTCTCTCTGCTCAGCAGGGAGCCTGCTTCCTCCTCTCTCTCTGCCTGCTTCTCTGCCTACTTGTGATCTCTGTCTGTCAAATAAATAAAATCTTAAAAGAAAAAAAAAGACTACCTGATCAGTGATTACAAATCATCATTTTCTTTTCATGTTTTTATCATATATATTCTGAAGTTGATTCTAAAATATGTGTTAAGAAAAAGCTAAAGAAAAGGGAAGTATTAGCAGTAAGTGCCAGTTAATTTTTCTACCTTACTGTTTATTTTGAGAAACTTTGGTGGAAGTAAGAGTCAAGATGAGCAAAGAATGCTCCTAGAACTTATATGTTAATAAATATATTCTTACTTTTTTCAAAAGAAAATAATTTGTAGGATGCCATCTGAAACTCAGAATTTGAAAAAGTAAACATTAAGACTATTAAATAATCCCTTTAGGTAACTTAGAAAAGATTAAGATTTGACAAATGTCTGTAAAGAGTTTGGCTAAATTTGTTTTTGATTTGTTTTAATTTCTTAACCAAAAGGATTTATTTTGGACACTGACTTTCAGCTTACAATTACAGGTCATTCTGCTAGCATTAGAAGTCACTAATAAAATGGTGCTAAGGTCATTAGTAATCAAGTTCCAATGGTAAGATGTCCTATCAAATAAGTTTCATGATAAATCAGTCACCGTAGGGGGAGGCACCTGGTTGGCTCAGTTGGTTAGGCATCCAACTCTTGATTTTGGCTCAAGTCATGATCTCAGGGTCCTGGGATCGAGCCCTATGTTGCACTCTGTGCTCACTGTAGAGTTTGCTTGTCCCTCCCTTACCCCTGCTTGTGCGCATTCTCCAAGATAAATAAAACCTTTAAAAAAAAAATCTATCACCATATATAAAACTTCATCCCTCACTAGCACATAGAAATTACTTCTCTTTTATAAAGCAGTAACTATGTAAATCAGATGTTTTTAAGTAATATTAGGTAAGTTTAAGCCAATAGTTTAGTGCTGATATGTACAAAAATAGCTGCCACCTGTTGAAATATTGTTGTAGGCACTATGGGACTTACTGGGTTTTTTTTTTGTGTGTGTGTTTTTTTAAGATTTTATTTATTTATTTGAGAGAGAGAGAGAGCATGAGAGGAGAGAGGTCAGAGGGAGAAGCAGACTTGCCGAGCAGGGACACCAATGTGGGACTCGATCCCGGGACTCCAGGATCATGACCTGAGCCGAAGGCAGTGGCTTAACCAACTGAGCCACCCAGGGGCCCCGGGACTTACTGTTAAAACAAACCTACATAACATCATATTATTTCTCCTCCCCATTTTATACATGATAAAATTGGAATTCAGAGAGATTGATTTACTTCCTCAAGTTTATGCAGTTGACACAGCTGGGATTTAAACCAAGTCTGTCTGTACCCATAGTCATTCTTTAACATTAACTCAGAGTTGCTCAGATTTCTGAGTGAAGATTGTTGTGCTGAACAGCTTCATGGAATTTCAAAGGGATAAGGGAGGAAAGAATACAAAGTTAAGCTTTTGAAAGAGATTGGATAAGCTAAACTAGAATCATAGGCTACAAAATAATTTTAATGTAACAAAGAAGTTAGAAGAAGTATGGGAGACTCAAAGGAAGCCATGTTCTTCCTGGTCCAGAAGTCATAGGCAGGAACACTTGAGAATCAGTGATGGATTTCAGTGGTTACTCCATCTTCAGTTTGTTGCATCTTATGTGTTCAGATATGTATGCATCTGATATATTCAGATTCGTGTTCTAATTCTTCAATTCCTCTTTCTTAGCCTTACCCCTGAAATAGTCAGTACTCCTTCATCCCCAGAAGAGGAGGATAAGTCAATACTTAATGCTGTTGTTCTTATTGATGATTCTGTGCCAACAACAAAAATTCAAATCAGATTAGCAGATGGGAGTCGTTTGATACAAAGATTCAATAGTACACATAGGTAAGCTCGTTTGTGATTTTGCACATGGTCACTTATCTTTATAAAACTATGTGAGTGAGTAATGAAGAATGAGAAATTCTTTACATACACTTCTTAAGTAAGTCTTTGAGAGAAAAAGAATACTTCAAAGGCATAATAGCTGTGTGAAATACTTAGCATTTGAACATACTAATGCAAATTAAGTTATTCAAAAATAAGATTGTTAAAAGTTGCACTTTTGCACTGTTGCTAAAACCATGTGAAGTGGGATCAAACTTGGCTTACTACAGTAAATATAGTGAAACCTTATTTGGACCTTAATCATTTAAGAATTATGATAATTCTGATTGGAATTAACTTTCTACCTTAGCATACTCTTCACAATATAAATTTGTAATGTAGATAAAGTATAATTGTACTATTGTCAAGTACTTTGTTTTTTTGGTCAGGTACTTAAACTTTTTAAAATGCCATTTTAACATTCATTTATACATTTATTGTACTAATAATGTACCAATTTTATTTTTTTCCTTAAGGGGTGTGTTTATAATCTTAGTTGAATTGCTAGGCATATGTGAAGGTCTTTAAAAAAGGATAGTTTTTTTAAATTGTCTTTATGATTTAAATCTTTCATAGTTATAGACTGACCTTGATACAGGCCAATCTGGGGTACCTTTTTTTGGGTCATCTGCTGCTAAGATATTTTATATTCTGAAAAAAGTAGAATCTGCACTTTTAGTATAATAACATTGTTGACATTTATTTTATGCATAACTCACCTAAAGATTGTCTCTGTTTACAGAAAAAGTAAATATAAGCTACACTCCAGAATTAAAGCTCACATTTTATCTGTAATCCAATATAAATCCATCCATTGAAATAATGTAAATTTTTAAAAATTACAACACATTTAAATAAGGATTAGAATTGTGATTTATATTACTATCATCTAATGTTAGCTAAAGGCTTACATGAAAATAAAACGTCAAATGACAAATTATTTTTATCTTATTTCTTCAGGATTCTGGATGTCCGGGACTTTATTATACAGTCCCGTCCTGAATTTGCGACTCTTGACTTTATTCTTGTGACTTCATTTCCAAATAAAGAACTAACAGATGAAAGCCTGACACTACAAGAAGCAGATATTCTTAACACTGTGATACTCCAGCAACTAAAATAATACTGCTCCTATCCATGCAACAGCATGTAGGAAAGATAATGTGCCATAATAATAAGGAAAATACTTAGAGCATTAAGAAAACAAACTATTTTTATTATTTATACAGATAAATTTCAGTTTTATTCTTATCCTGTCTTCCAGCCTTAGTCTAGATGAATTTGGACCAGGAATAGATTTTGAGATAAGTATGTTTGAATTTTTAGTTGCAGGGCTGGTTTATGTTGATAGCTTGTAAATATTCAGGCAAACCAATTTGTTACATGCTCTGGGTTAATGTAATAACATTTGTTTGCAGAGGAAATGAACAGAACCCCATTTTGATAAATGCATTTGGTAAAATTTGCACTGAAGTTTCTTGATGGTGCATTGATCAACAGCCATCAAGAAATCCTCTGATCAAATTGGAATTTTTTCTGTGATATATGCCGAAAAGTATCTATATTCTGATTTTGAAATATGTTGATCGTATAATTATTTCTCCTATTAATACTGTATGTGTCCTTTTTACTTACTGATTTAGCTGTATTACTCGTGTCAAAAAATACGGTTTGGCCTTGTATTTTACAGAACTATGACCATCATAAACCAGAAACAAGGACAGAAAGGTCAGCAGTTCTTGAGAACATCCGTTAAAGAGCACTTTAAAATAGAGTAATTACAATCCGTCCCAGAGCCTGCCTTGATCACATTCATTTATTTATTCAACACATTTTTCTAAGGGACCCACTATTTATACTGAACACTGTTCTAAGTGTTCAATCCAGAATGTATTCTACTCCAGGGCAAAATGAGTGTACAAATTCAGAAATGTAAATTCTGTCAGCCAGACTGGATCTAAAGAATTACCAGCAAAAATATTTGCATTTCTGCCAAAGCCAGGTATTTCTTATATGAAGTAGGCTATATCAGGAATGATAGAAAGGCTTTTTCTTCCTCCCAGATACCATTTCATCTTTGGTCACCACACCTGGTGGGGTTTCTGTGGCTGCTGTAACAAATTACTATAAACTTAGTGGCTTAAAAGAACAGAAATTTATTATTTCATAATTCTATAAGTTGGATGTCCAACATGGATCTCACTGGCTAAGATAAGGCATTGACAAGACTGTATTCCCTCTGAGGCCCTAGGGGAGAATCATTTCCTTGTGTTTCCAGCTCCTAGGGGCCACCTGCATTCCTTGGCCTGTGGTCCCCCTTCCCATCTTCAAAGCCAGTAATACTGCATCCCTGACCCTTCTCTGTCATCACATCTCTTTGACAACAGCCAGAAAAAGTTCTCTGCTTTTAAGGACTTGTGATTGGATTGGGCCCACCATTAGGTCCGGATTATCTGCCTGTCATCAGGTCTATAGTAACCTTAGCTGCATCTTTAATGTCCCTTTTACCATGCAAAGTGACATATCACAGGTTTCTGGAGGCTTCAGGGGTGACTCCGTTCCTTGCCTCTTCCAAGGCTGTTCTCCTCTCTTCACTCTAGCTCATCCCTCCAATCTCTGCTTCTGTCCTTACATCTTTTACTACCAGCTATATTTTTCCTGCCTTCTTCTTACAAGGACCCTTGTGATAATTACCAGAAAAATCTCATCTCAAAATGCTTAACTTAATCACATTGGCAAAATCCTTTTCTTGTGTAAGGTCACAAATTTACAGGTATGGTGATTAGAACATGAATATTTTGGAGGCCGTTCTGACTACCACAGTCCACTGCTGCCCCAAAGATTCACATAAGGTCACCCATCCAAAGGTGCTCAAAAGTGTCAACCTATTATAGCATCAAAGTGCAAAACCATATCTGAATCTCACCAGCTCAAAAGTCCCAAACCCCATTTAAATCATCTAAATCAAGTATGAGTGAGGGTCCGAGTATGATTCCTGGGACACAGTTCCTCTCCATCTCTGTACCTGTGAATCTAGAAAAACAGTTATCTCTTCCCAAATATAATGGTAGAACAGGCATAGAATGGAGTTTATAGACATTCCTGTTCAAACAAACAATGAATGAGAAAAGGAGCTATGCACACTCCATTAGGTGTCAAATCTCTATGGTCCGGAGCACTATCTCCTGGGTTTGTGATGTCCTCTCAGAGTCCTCTTTCCTCTTTCATGAAAGGCAGCGGTGGTTCGCATCTGAGTAGTTTTATCAGCTTGTTTCTTACCTATGGAATTGTGGGAAGTCCAGCTATCTTTCATTTCATACCATCTCCATCCTTTTCAATTTAAGGTAGCAGGGTCTGCTGGTTTAACATTCTCTAGAAACTTGAGGATCTTGTGTGCCTATTAGGGGAATTCAGCTCTTAAACCAGTGCAAAGCATTCATAGGTAATCCCATCTCTCTTTTTGGCTTCTTCTGTGAAGTCTGGGAGGATTTTTGAGTCACACCCTGTATCTCTTTAAGGATCTGTGGTGTGACAGAAAACCCACGCCTTCCTCAGGTGTTAGCCAAAGGTTGTATAGCTGTACCCTCATCTCTCCCAAGAGCTGACTTCCCTGACAGCGAATCCCTTAATTGGAATGTCTTTTGTCGTTTGGGTAAGCCAAGAATTTCTAAGTCATCGAGTCCTGTTTTCTTCATATTTAACAGTTCTTTCCTCAATTTGTCTATCTTTACTCACATACTATAACCAGCGAGAAGAAACCAGTCTGTACCTTGCACACTTTGCTTAGAAGTCTCTTCAACCGAATGTCTTAAATTTATCCCTTACAACTTGGTTTCCACACAACTGCAGACACATTGCAGCCAAGCTTCCTGCCACTATATAACCAGAATCTCTTTTCCTTCACTTTCCAACAGCACGTTCCTCATTTCCGACCAAGTCCTCATTTCCTACCAAGTCCTCGTTGGCAGCACCTTTAATGTCCCATTTTCTTCTAACAGTCTGTTTACGGCAATTTACATAATCTCCGTGGCAATTTGGGTGCTCCCTACCATGCTCCTCTCTTCCTCCAGCCCTCACTAGCATTAACATCCATAGATCTGCTAGCAGTGTTCAAGGCAATCTTGCCTCTTTCTGCCATCCTAAAAATTCTTCCAACCTCTCTACCCACTGTCTCATCCCAAAGCTATCCCTCATTTTTAGGTGTTTGTTCCAGCAGCGCCCCATATACAGGTATCTGGGAAAGTCTACTATGCCTATTCACTGCCACTTGACTTGAATGTGCCAATAGGGGATTTGGAATTCACTTTCTCTGGGAGCTCTGCTTATTTGAACCACAGGTAGAGGTTTTCCTACTGGCAATGCTCTCAGAACTCCCACAGGATGGAAGTGTTGATCTCACCACTGCAGAGAAACTTGTTCTCAGTGTCACAATGCAGAGTGAGATTATTCCTAATAACAGGAAGCCATGCGCCTCTCCACCAATTGACAACTTGGAGATTATATAAATAATAACAGTTTAAAATGTTACCAGGGATAAACTACATTTTCATAAGAGCGAAACCATCTTCCTTAGGAAATATACTATTCAAATAAATGAACATTTTAAATAAAAGGGCACTCCCCTATTTGGGATTAACAAAATGTGGTGAGGGGATTAACCACACCCTGTAAAAGTATTTGAAATGTTACTCCTGTAGTTTCTTTTTATCATTTAGATGGAGTGCCTGTAGACACACATACAAAAGCAACTGCCATGTTTGTATATGATAGTCTTCCAAATGTAGAGATTTATATTAGGAGGGAAAATTAAACATTCAGAATATTTCCACATGTACGACAGTGTTTTGCTTCATTAGAGCCATTTTCCTGAATTCTTTCTACTATTGCAGTCACTGTAACTTAGGATATTTATAATCATCCCAAAAAGATTATGTTACAATGAGCAGGTAGACAACCATGTGTGAGGTCAATTGTTTTGCATGACCTATGTAATCAAAAAGTTTTAAGTGTCTGCTTTACCAATAAAAAACATTTTCACTGAAAGTCATTGAAAATCCTTTTCAAAATTCCTTGATTTGCAGTTTCATTTGAAGGACTTAGTGGATTATTTTAAAGCATGAATAAGATTACCTGTGGTTTAATTTCTTGTGATGCATCTTTTTGAAAAGAATTGTAGCAATGTTATCTCTATTTCCTGTTACTCTTGCTGTTTTTAATTCCACCAAAATAAAGGTGCAAATTTTTCTTAACTTTTTGCCACAGTGGATTTCTGAAAACCTTGTCTCAACATGTGTTGGTAAAGTACATCATTATTTTCCCCTTAAAGAGTTTCTTGTCCCCGTTCAGTGATATAAATTAATACATCATGTATGTGTCCAACATTGTCATAAAGGCTAAGAAATACTTTCTGTCATCTTCTGTACAATTTAAGTTAAAGTATCTTTTAACTCCAAGGAAATGATTTATAAAAGGAGCCCCAGTGCATATGTATAACAATGTGTGTATGTGTGTGTGTGTGTCTCCCCACATAGCACACAAAAATTAGTATGGGTAGCAACATAATCATATTTAAGACAGTGACTTTTCTATGCCTTTGTATTTGCATTTTGATCCATATTTCCCTTATCTACATAGTGTACCTTTCAATGTACATTTTAGAACATTGTTAATTGTAAAGTGTCCCATGTCATTCCCACATTTAACAGATTCCCCTCTTTGTTCTTCATTTTTGTCTTTGTGGGAAAGGCTTGTTTCCTCAAATGTTAACAGCTTTTATCATTTTTAACCCTAGGATCGGGAATGGTAAAAAATATGATTTTTAGTTTTCTATCAGAATCTATGTGGATTAAATTGTAGCGACTATAAGAGTCAGAACATTGGTAAGCTTGATAGTGAAAGCATGAATGTAGTTGAGTACAAGCAGAGGTCTTGTTCCCAGCAGCCTGGAATTTTTAGCCAGCTCTGAGCTTCTGAGCATTTAAGTAAGTAAGGTGGAGTAACACCTTATAAAAAGAAATATTCAGGGCTTCTGGGTGGCTCAGTTGGTTAAGCGTCTGCCTTCGGCTCAGGTCATGGAGTTCCAGAATTGAGCCCCGCATTGGGCTTCATGCTCAGTGGGGAGTCGTCTTCTCCCTCTGCCCCTTACTCTGCTTGTGTTCTCTCTCTGCCTATCTCTCAAATAAAATCTTAAAAAAAAGAAAGAAAGAAATGTTCGTCCTCAGTGCAGTCAGATTTAACATTCCCTGAGGTAAGGGAGTTGGTTTTATTCACACAGTAAAATTATATGCAATGGTTTATTATATGCAATGGTTTATTTATAATCAATGGTTCATTTATGCCTATTATACACGATAACATGAAGGCTAGGTCTTTTTTTCCCCTTGAAAACATAAATGTCCATAATGTAAGTAGATGTTACTGTTTGAAACATTGTGTACATAGGTATTCTATGGCAACTCAAATGAATCTGACTTTATATTCTTTAAGCACGTGTGTGATTCATTTGTAATAAGGACTATGTATCTTAGATACTCATGGTCAATATCCCTCTGTTAGTTTGTCACCCTGACCTCAGTATAAGTGTGACTTCAGAGAGGACTTTCATGAGGGCTCAATCTAAAAATCTCATCTAAATCTCAGTCTAAAATCATGCCCTTGTCTCTTCGTCACATTACCCTGTTTACTACGGCGTTAGCAATGCCTGATACTTTCTTGTGAATTTGTTTGACTTTTGTCAACATCTAACATGGAGAGTCTTTCCTGTTCCCCCTATCAAATGATGAAAGTAAAAGTACTTAGTAACAGCTTGACGTCCTTTATCCAAGGACTGGGGGAGTATAGTGCCTCACAAGCACTGGAGCACTGATCCCAAGGGGTCTGGGGCAAGAGCAAGCTTTACAGCTGGTAGAAGAGGCAATGTGGAAGTGCATGATTGCCAAGAGGTATGAGAGTTTCCTTATAAGGCAAGCAGGGCCCACTTCCCAGGGTGGGGTGAGCAAGCTAGAGCTGAGCTGGAGCATTGGGATTGGTGTGCGTTGTTTCCTTGATGGGCACTTCCCATAAAAGCAGACTTAGGTTTCAGATTGTAACAGGCCAGGCCACTGGGCCATCCTACATTTTGTGGCTCCTAAGCCATCAGTTAACTTTAACACCCCAGATCCTCAGAATGTGCATTTGTGAGAGCAGAGATTTTTCTTAACCACTGCTGGATCCTTGGATGGTTAAATCATTAATAAATCAGTGAATTAAGAATGGGACCCTCTGAATTATGCATTAATGTTTTAAAATTGAGAGATACCGAAATGCTAACAGGGTTGATACTGTGATAGAAAACATTTTTATACTTGTTTGGGTTTTAAAGGAGGGAGAAGAAAAAGTGTTTTATAAGAGGCAGAGTTGATTCATTTCCAGGAGTGGTAAATGAATGGTCCCTGTAAGTGAATGGTCCTGACAGTTCCCATGGCAGAACTGGAGTAAAGAGAGTGAAAGAATGCCCTCCCAACTATGAAAAACACCCGAGATTGTCTGAATCCCAGTACTAGGTGTTGTGATTCTACATATTTAAGGATAAGGAAGAACTTTGTACTAGAGATATGATAGAGACCCGTCAACCCATTATGTTCTATTCTATTACTTAAAAGGTATGCTGCTTACTTGTCACGTGATCTGATGTTTATAATGTGATTTTCTTTATGGATTTTATCTTTCTATCAGAGATAAAACACCACCAGCCTCAGAGTACCTATTATTTAATCATATGACTTTCAGATCATTTAAACATTTTAGCCATCAATGTTTTATTTTAGAATGTGACACCTCATCCATTTGTCACGTTAATACTGATAGCTCAAAGATGGAAGTTGATTTAAATGAAATTTAATCAATCAACTGGGAGTATGCTTAAATACATGTAAACTAGTTAAAAGTTGCAGAAAGTCAGATGATACTAGAGACTTTACTTAAACACCCCTCGTGCCTTTGAAATGAAACTAGTTTGAGGAACTGTTGACTTTGGCTTGACTCTCAATTTGGCTGAACTTGCTAAGAAAATTCTCACTAGTCACTTTATATTGTTCTTGTTCTCTAAATTAACTCCCATTACTCAATCTTCCACGCAAGCAAAGAAAGCAGAAATGACCTGGGGTTACAGATTTCCAAATAACCTTTATAAACAGACAGGTATATCAATAAACATGTATGAGTTTCAACGTTCTTGAAATTATTTTTCAGAGAGAAAATGATGTTTAAAAACTTTGATATTCTTTAATTGCACCATTTTATGTATATTAAAATACCTAGTAATTTAATTGGCATAGATTTTTTAACATAATGTAAATACAAATCTTAAGTATGTTTGACATTTAAAATGGCACTAGAGCTCATAGTTCTAAGTGATCAAGGGTTCTCTATGTGCAGCCCTTGAAATAAATGACTTGTAAGATAGAATTGTATCCCTAGGAATCATAATCATTTTGTTTTAGATGTAATAAAAATAGCAAAGAGGCTAGATTTGATTCCAAGTCACACACACGACTCAGGGTGTGTGTGGCATATATTCGTTTGATCTAATCTACTCAGATGTGAAGGACCGTTAGATGATTCACAAACTGTTTTTGTTTTTTTCTTTCTCTAAATGATTATTTTAAATAAGGTGATCTACCTTAATCTATTAATGAAAAAGTTATGAAAGATGTTTGAATTTTTAAGAGTTGTAAAGTTTATTACTTAAAAGTTTTTCATTTCATACCTGCAGGTATGTCCCTTGATCCACTTCTGGATGGTGCTCCAATCAAGGCTAAGATTTTTATTCAAATAACTGCATTTAACTGCAAAAGCATGTTTGTTTTTTTTCCTCATTGTTCTTCCTATTATTAACAATAGTCAATGCTTACTTTGACTCAGAGGATCTACCAAAACATCTAAAAAATTCTCATATTAAATATATGGGGAGGTTGGGAATAATAGTGGTGTCTGTTTTCCAATCAACACACAGACTTTCACTTCCATTCTTATTTCTCTTGCCATTCTCTTGTCAGGTTTTCTCTTTTTTCTCCACATACTTTGAAATATTACTTCCTAAACTTTCTTTCTGGGAGCTTTCCTTGGAGCAAGAAGTTCTCCATCCTCAAATGGGAGAAGAGTCAAGTGCAGGGAAGATGAGGTGGGGCAAGCCTTCATAAGCACTGTGAGAGACAAGCAGAATCAATGTTATCCCTATCATCATCATGGGGAAAGAAGTGAAATGACTTGGGAAGATCACACTGTGAGCACAGATGAAGCCAGTGTCTCCTTCCTCTTGATGTGCTTCTGTTTCCAATGTCCAGCAACGTCGGCAACAAACATTGTCCTCATTTCTTACTAATCATCTACAGTGTAGAGACAGAGATAGCAGGACACTCATTTTATAGATGACTGATAAAAGATTAATTCATTTTCTAAAGGATACTTAGCAAATGTGGCAACTATTCAGCACTTGAAGTAATTTTTAGCATGTTAAGTAATACTCTAAAAGATATTCAGCAAATAGGTAACTCTTAACTTCACCACCAAAATCATCCTCAGATAAAATGTTATTCTATGATGATTTGGTAATTTCTGTGCTATGTAAGTTTTTGTGTGGAATATTCAAATACAGTTCAAAGTTTTGTTATCTTTTTCCTCAGTGCTTGCTGTCTCCCTAGCAATTTTATTCATCAAGACTCAATGAGGCATAGGGACACCTGGGTGGCTCAGTTAAGCATCTGCTTTTGGCTCAGATCCTGATCCCAGGGTCTTGGGATCAAGTCCTGCATCAGGCTCCTTGCTTAGCAGGAAGCCTGCTTCTCCTTCTCCCTCTGTCTGACACTCCCCCTGCTTGTGCTCTCTCTCTCTGACAAATAAATGAACAAATAAAATCTTTTTAAAAAGAATCATAAATCAGAAAAGCAGAGTATTTGAAGGGATCTGACTCTATTACTGTAAGAATATGTTTTTTTTAACTGAAGATAAGAATATCAAATTCCTTTTTATGTTGATCTAGTGAATGAATACTTACTTGTATTATACTTAATGAATTCTTCCTCAGTTGTAAGCCAGAATATCTTGAAAGTCAAAAAGTTGATAAACTAGAAATCTGAAAAGTTCTTCACACAGACTTTTAAAAATCTTACGTACTAAAAAAACAAAAACAAAAACAAAAAACATGGCAGGAGGGTGGGGATTGGGTGTTGGTAGATGGTTACCTTCTATATAAGAAAAGAATTGAGATTCCTATAGCACTTATCATTGCCTGGCAGCAACTAACAATATCAAAAATGCTATTGTTGATTACAGTTTAACTTTCACAAAATGACTCCAGTCTTAACAAACAACTCATCATGGAAGATGGAAGAAATGCATTTCCACCCACCAATTCTTATGTCTGGAGGAGGAGCCATGTGAGGTAGAAAAGTGAGTGAATAATTTTTTTTCATGTGTCATAATCTGACAAGAAATTTCTAAGGCCACAGTCGCCATTGATCTTCACAGTGACCAAAGTGCTGCTGTTAAAACAGTATCTTATAGTACCCTTGACAAGTTAATACTACATCAGTATGTGGGAATTGGTTACTTATTGTCTCCACCAGGGGGTGTATAGGCCCTGGGAAGAAATTTACAACATTCTTTCTCCCTTACCTGTTCAAATAAAGTGAAAGAAGAATATAAAATTTACTTGTTAAAATAAGAACTGGGAATTACCCAGACATCAATATCATGTAGCACTGCTTTTTCTGACCTGTAGTATACATAAGGAATACAGAGCTAAATATAATTCACATTTTCAGAAATGTAATGATATGAAGTGAAAAATATTGATAATGTCATATGATAGGTCTTGGGGTTTTTTCAGTGTGATAGTGCCCAGATGTTTAAAAGTTTGTCATATGTCCACAGGCCATTCTCCCTGGAAAGTATTTAAAATGTCCCAAGTGTCTTAGCTCCCTTGATAATGCATTTTCCATTTTAATGCATTGCCCTAAAAGGTGCGTCCTTTTTTTTTTCTTTTACCCACATCATATTCCCTCCCGTTTTCCTTGGCTAAATTCTGAATACTTAAATTTCAATTCTTACAATCACCAGTTCTTCCAGAATTGTGTGTGCAACTTTATGATCACCAAGCCCACTAATAGAAACAGAAGTGGCAGAATTATAAAATTAAAATGGAGAGGATTGGTATAAGAGTTGGATGTCCTAAACTTCTCATCATGCCTCCACCACCAACTCTCTAAGTCCCAATTTTCTTATCTCCAGAGCAGGGAGATTACAACATGGTCCTCTAGTTCTTAATTCTGATTCTTTCCATGGGATTAGGTGCTGACCAACATAACATGCTGACCAACAAAGATGGTATCATAGAGGTAAAGATGGTCAAATGATACAACTCAGTGGAAACCAGCAGTAAATCCATAGAAAATATAACTTGTGTTGTTTATCCTCTTCCTTTTGGAATGGTTTTATGGCACTACCCTACTGGTAAAAGAAATTGAAATTCTTACTAAAAGCATTTTTAGTCTAGTAATATTTATAGACTAGATGGCAAAGTATAGTGTTAACAAATAGGTTAAAGATGATTTTACAGGTCAATACAATGTTCCTAGTTTAATAGCTTTTTTAAAGAAAATTGTGTTAGTGTCTAACTGTACAGATCTAGTCAACAAGAATGGTGGTGTCTTCATAAAACACCACTCAGTCATTTTTTAAATGTAGAATATTTAATGATGTGGAACAATTCATAAGAACAAGGTCAAGTTAGAAAAGATTTACCATAGGATGACAGGAAATACCATAGGATTTACTTGGGAAATACGAAACAAACAAACTTCTTATCAACTCTTATCCAAATTTCAGTCTCTAATATTATTCCTCACTAAAAGTAACCAGAGCCCCCTTCAAGAAATGGCTGGTTCCAGGTTCAGGAAAGGGAAATACAAGGTGAGTCCAGGGTATCTTGTGGCTAAAAATAAAGAAGTTTTCAATGACCAATGAATTTAAGAGCCAGGCTGATGTGATTCCCACTGACACCATATCGGCTTCAAGATTTTAGTTAACTGAGGGCACCTGGGTGGCTCAGTCAGTTAAAAGCATCTGCCTTTGGGTTGAGTCATGATCCCAGACTCCTGGGATTGAGTCCTGTGTCTGTTTCTCCCTCTCCCTCTGCAGCTCTCCCTGCTTGTGCTCTCTCTCTGTGTCAAATAAACAAAGAAAATCTAAAAAAAAAAAAAAGGTGGGGGGGGGATTTTAGTTAACCAAAAGACATTGGGTCTACAAAGATTTCCTAAGTCCTTCATGACTACCGGGTGAGCCATTAAAACTTCTTTGTCACCATTTGAGGAAGCCATTAAACCAACTCCTCAGTTTGAAAACTGGTAAGTAAAGGGAAGCATTACACTTTTACTCTGCCTTTCACATAGACCTTTATTTCTAATAACCAGTAGTCCTAGCAATAAGTGAAAGCTGTACTTTACAGAAGAATGCCAGCTAATAAATGTTGATAATGATAGAAATATAACATTTTTCACCATTTGAAGTCCCTAATGAAATTACTATCTCAGACAAGGATTATCAGCTGGTATTAAAATTATCAAATGATTGATCTATGCTGTTTGCCTGGGGCACATTGAAAAGTATTATACTCTCATCACAAGGGGGAAACCATGATCTCACAATGGAGAATAAGGCCATCATCACCCTAATTCATTGACCAAACTTAGCACCCCTGATGGTGGAATAACTAGGAACTACTCATCTTCTAGTGGGTTGGCTGTGGTGTAGACATATGTCTACACATGGTGTACTCTCAACTAAAATATTTGACTTGAATCTGTCTTTATATGTAACTTTCACTTGACAAGAAATATATAAAAGAATAAGTTAAAAGTTGTCCAAAAAAAGGAATCAGACAAATCCAGAAGATGAAAAGTATTACATGACAGATCCATATCGTGAAAAGAAGAGATTCTTCTAGAGTAAAGGAGGGGTGAAGTATACAGCTATAGTAATGTGCACTGGAGTAGATTCTGATTTGGATAAACCCACTCTAAATGGTATTTTGAGGGCAACTTGTGAAATATGGACTGGGCATATTGAAAATTATGATTAGTTTTGTGAAGTATGATTAATATTTTTAGCTATGAAGAAAAAAATTTTTATTCCATACTAAGGTATTCAAAATGTTAATGCTCATTAATTACAAAAATGGTAATGGTGGTGGAGTATAGGCTTTGGTTTGATCCCCAGCTTCACCATTTACCAGCTGGTCAAGGCATGCAAACTCTATGCCTGAGTTACCTCGTTATGTTATACCTACCTTATGGGTAATGGCAATTATATGAGATGAGATGATGCATAGTTTAACAACTGTCTACTGCAATTTCCCCATTAACTTCCTGATGGTTAATCTACTTTTCTGTCCTAAATTTTCAAAAATCTCTCTTTGTTCCTATTGTAAGCTTTCGCTTGACTTCATTCTGATTTCCACTCAAGATTCTTTTGTTCTCTCTGCACTGTGAGGGCTCTGAAATTATCTTTTGTTATCTCTGCACCACTGAGTACTCTGATTACATAATCACTCACTTCTCTTAGGACTTTTTGTCACTGAAGAATTCAACAGTCCCTGCCACTGTGTCACTTGGTGACTGTTCATTTAGGACAATATCTTTTTTCTTACTGACTCTTCATAAAGTCCTTCAGCTGTTTATTTCCTAAAATAGTCCTGCCTGATTTGTTCCCATCCATTTGTTCAATCTCTCCCCTTCTCCCTCTCCCACTGTTTCTCATTCTGTTTCTTTCTGTCTCATGAAAGAGATGTAAGGGAGAACAGTTTCTCTCCTTGAACATTCCTATACTTCTCTTGTCTTCCTGACTCCTTTATCTTGCTCTTCAGTGGAACCTGAATCAAGTGTGCTTTGTGTAAACCTTGAACTACCTTGCTGTCCACTCTCCAATTCTCTCCCGAGCGTGGACCCTGACTTTTGTTATCCTTAATGATCAGAAGCAGCCATGATAAGGTCTTCCTTAACCCCTTCCTTCCTTCCTTCCTTCTTTCCTTCCTTCCTTCCTTCCTTCCTTCCTTCCTTCCTTCCTTCCTTTCTCTCTTTCTTTAGATTTTATGTATTTATTTGACACAGAAACAGAGCACAAGCAGGGGGAGCAGCAGAGGAAGAGAAGCAGACTCTCCTCTAAGCAGGGAGCCCAGTGAGGGGCTCCAGTCCAGGACCCTGGGATCTTGATCTGAGCTGAAGGCAGATACTTAACTGATTGAGCCACCCAGGCACCCTAACCTCTCCTTTCCTAACTAAATCCAAAATACTTGTTGTGATCTCTAATTTTCAGACTTTTCAGTCTCTCGAGGTTGTGATGAATGGATCTTAATTTGCACATAACTGGCTTGCTTGCTTTTCCAGTGATGTATTTAACTATCTCATTTGATTGCAGCTACTTGCCCCCCTCTCCCACCTGGCCCTCATTTGCAAAGGAGGAATTCCTTCCCATACTTTCATCACACTTATTTTTCTGTTCCTGCAATATCTGTGCAAAGAACAGAAACATTCTATTTTCTGGAGCACATTCACCCAAGTAAACCAATTCTGATGAAGAACCCATGTTGAGAGATTAAATGAAAATGATGATATAGTAAAGGCAGTTCATTCCTTTAAAAGCTCCTACTTGTTTCTTTAGGGATCTGAATATATAGATCAGTGTATAGTTAGAGTCACTAATACATGAAAAACTGAGCTGTTTAGATCACAAGCCACCAGAGATCCTCCTTACCTCCAGTGTAAGAAAGTCAGCTGTTTAGTGATTGGGGTGGTGAGGCACGTTATTGTTCTTCTGGTTCCTTGTGCCCTCACTATCCCTATGGGGTCAGGTCTCAGCTTCATCCCTTACACTCCTGCTTTTCCTAAGTGGCCCCAGAAAAGAGACTCAGAGCTCTAGTATCTTCATCTGTAAAATCAAAAAGAAGCGAATAGTACCTCTGAAGGGTAAGATCATTAAAAGTTATGTAAAGATACTTACGTATCTTTTAAACACCCCCTCTCAGACAGAGAAAGAGAGCACAAGCAAGAGACACAGGTAAAGTCCTTCTACCAGGAGTAACTGTGATTTCCCATCCTTCTAACTTCTACATGAGATTGGTTCTAACTTCTATTTCATGTCCTATGGAAGTCAAAATCCCTTCCCAACATTTCTTCACATTGGTTTTATCTTCTTGAGCATACTTACTCTAAGCTCCTTGCTTCTAATTAATCAGTTCGGTTTATGAACAGCCATCCCACTGGTCCTCATAAGTGGTTCCTATTCTACACGATATTGACACAGATGTCGAACTTGGACACTTCCCATGGTTTCATCGCCCACCCTACTCTTACCCAAAACCAAAGCCCAGGGAAAACAAAACCTTGCATGCAAGCCTTTCCTTTGGCAGCCAACTTGAATAAAAGAGGATTGCAGAGGGAGAGGGGAGAAATATTACAGCAGCGCAACAACTTCAGTTGAGCACTCAGCAAGTCCTACACCATCCATCCCTAGGTTCTTTGGCCCTCTTTTCCCGTGCTACACCTCTAGGATTATGCCATCGTGCCCACTTTCTCCTCCTGGGTAGGAAGTTAGCACTCCCTATGACTCCAAATTTTCTCTTCAGGTAGAGCCAGTTCCCTCTTTTCTTTATCTAATCACATATTTAGCCCCTTCACCAAACCAACTAAGGTCCTTAGTAGAAAAGGGTGAGGAGTTCATCCCATAGGATTTGTTTTCCTTGGAAGCTGTAGATAGCATTTTCCCCATCCATTACATAATGGTTTGAGTTCTTAATGAAGGTGTGGCTACAGAATCAGTTTTTTTTAAAAATGCCATTTACCTAGAGTTTATAGACCTAAGAATAGAGAACTACCTCAAAATAAACACAAGAAGTAGAACACACAGGATCAAGGTTATGTGCAGGTGCAGTTTGGTTTCAATGTTCCCAAATAGCTGTAGTGACTTAAAAAGAGGGAGAGAGAGAGAGACCTTGATAAATACTGTTCAAGGTCTACTCTTATCAGTAAATGGCCTTGATCTTGGCTATTGGGTCCAGAGTTGAACAGGCTATGTATATAACCCCTGGCTTATGTTGACTTTGGGATCTTTATACCTCTTCAGTGACAAAATGCTTGCCATTTCCAAATTTTCTAATATGCATACAATGCACGCTTTACTTCTATTGATTCTTTGTCCCAAGAGATAGAGTTATGAGTTTAACTACTCTTTTTTGTGTAAGTCTACTATTTATAAGCTTTGAAAAGTATGCCATTTCAAGGTGAACAGAACAAGGAGAGGGGAATAATATCAATTCAAATAATATCATCTCAATAGAACCACCTTTGGGTCCTCCTCTGAGAGATATTTTTGAAAACACATAGTACCTAATGTGTGGCCAATATCAGGTGAACCCAAGGGGAGCTGGAGACTGGGGTGTGGAGAAAGTTCTTGCTCTCTTTCTTTGAACTTCCGTTAAGCAACCAACAAAAATAACATGTCCTGTGACTTCAGATGCTTGAACCAGTTTTTCAATTAAGTTTTGGTAGATTAACACCATGGAAATGAGCTTGTTGGGTTACATGTTTAAAATTTAAAGTTATCTCTTTCTCAAATGTTCACGTCTCATATGGGTTTCTGTAGAAGCAATGTGGTATATAGACACACCATGGTTTGGGGAAGGAAAGGACTATAACCTGCAGCCTCGTCTTTTTTCCACCACTTACCATCAGTGGGACACTGGGCAAATCACTTCATCCCTCTAAAGTGTTAAACAACATGAGAAATGATTATGCCTCTGCTGTCTATTGATTTGAGGCCTTTCTTGCTTTCCTGACCAGTCTTTGTGAAATAAGGATCATTCTTTTTAGTTTTTCTGACATTTGTTTACATCTTAAGAGGTCTAGTACTTTTTAAATAAGTGGAATTCGATGAAAAATAAAGCTACTCTCTTGATAACTGTCATGATCTTAGAGTCATCTCCCAAAGCTCCTATCAACATTCGACCATAATAATAACATGCTGACTTAGAAGCCTACTGATTTCTCCCGAAATAGGAAATCAATGTAGATCAGTCCTCCTAAAGATTCTTCCAACTTTGGAATGTTTTGATGATTTCTTGAGGATTGTAATCAAAATGGCAAGAGAGAAAACAAATACAGAGACAACATATTAGTCATTTATATCCTTAATTAAGAATTATTTGAGGGACACCTGGGTGGCTCAGTGGGTTAAGCCTCTGCCTTTGGCTCAGATCATGACCTCAGGGTCCTGGGATCAAGCCCCACATTGAGCTGTCTGCTCAGCAGGAAGCCTGCTTCCCCCACTCTCTCTCTGCCTACTTGTGATCTCTGTCTGTCAAATAAATAAATAAAATCTTTTTTTTTAAAAGAGAATTATTTGAATCTTTCTTTGAATGAGTTATCTTAGAACTGTTTGGGCATATCCAAGCTCGTAGATGGACATAACCTGTTGTACACAGAAAGAAGGATTTCTGTGAGGACAATGCTGCTCCTAGCCCAGCATTTTATAACCCAGTTTCACTTCTGGCCGAACAAGTCATGGCCCACCCAGACTCAAGGGGAGGGGAATTGACTCCACCTCTCAAAGAGAAGAGTGTCATCTTTAGTCGGCCACAAGTTCATTTTCCAGAAACATCACTCTCAAACCTTTTTACCTCAAATGACATTTCAGAAAGTCATGATGGACTGGAAAAGTAACATAGGCAGGATTTGAGCAATTGTTTCTTTGCAGAGAAATTGTTTCTTTGTTTTGGAGTTAAGCATACCCTAATGTAATATAATGTGAAATAACATAGCACAATGTAAATGCCCTATTTTAAGGATCCACTTTCCTTGTTAATGTGGCTTCAGAAAATTCCCACTCCAGGTTAGGATAAGTTATTTCATCCATGTTGTGGATGGTTGGATAGGGAGAAGAAATCATTCTTCCAAAAAGAACTAATGTTTATGTTTGTATCCAACAATCATACTAAATGTGAAAAATCATGTCTCAGAGTCTGATAGTTATGTTTTCTTTACTTTAATAAGCAACTAATGTGCCTTCTTATTTTCAGTTTAGAGTAGCATCTGAGGACATTGCCTTGATGTTCAAGGCTTTGCAGATAAAATCAGCAGGCTACAAATCAACAACAACCAGTGCAGAACTGCTCCATCTTTTCAGAGCTACAGGTTACACAAACTTCATTTGTCACCTTTGGAATCTAGCCATTGACAGAGGTAATTGTCCTATGACCAGGCCCCCAAAATGGGACCTTCCCAGCAGGTGTGCCGTGAATAGGTGATTGGAGTGCAGAGACAGGGCAGGCCTGGGCAAGCTGGCTGAGTGCTGGAACAGTTAGAGCCCTCAGCCCAGCCCAGCTTCCTGACCAATGACCTCCAGCTTCAAGCAGGCCCTTCCAGTTACCCCCATGTGTCTAAAATAGAATAATTTTTCTATGTGTACCATGTTAAAGGAAAAATTAAGAATGACCAGCCTGGATAATAGCTATCATCAAATTTTTAAGCAACCAGGTTAGAAGGTCACCTAGTCTAATATCTAGACTAATTTATCTATTTGTTTTCTAACAACAGCAAGGTTCTAGAACATTGGTCTCACTGGTTGATTTTTTTTTTTTTGTAATTTTGGTAAAATACGCAACAAAATTTACCATCTTAACCATTTTTAAGTGCACAGTTAAGTGCACATTTTTAAGTTTTATATTGTTGGGCAGCCAATTTCCAGAACTCTTTTCATGTCACAAAACTAAAATTCTATATCTCTTAGACAACTCCCTGTGGCCCCTCCCCTCAGGTCCTAACAACCACAATTCTCTTTTCTGCCTCTATTCAAATTTGACTTCTCCAAGTACCTCATGTGAGTGGGATTATACAGCATCTGTTTTCTTGTGACTGGCTCATTTCACTTAGCATAATATCCTCAAGGTTCATATGTGTTGTAGCATGTGTCAGGGTTATCCTTCCTTTTAAAAACTGAGTGATATGCCATCGTATGTGTCTACCACATTTTGTTCAACCTACCTATGTTTTATGCATGTTTTTATTATTGATACAAATTTACCTGACCTTCTGGAGCAAGATCAGGGTATCTAGAGCCATTTTGTTTTGACTTACGGTCATTTATTATCCCTCTTAAGTAAATACATCTGCTTATAAGTCACCCACAATATTGGGGTTTTTTTTGAGAGGGTGCTTTTTTGTTTGTTTTTGCTTTTGCCTTGGTAATGTTAATGGGTGTTATCTAATAAAAATGGGGCAAAAGTTAGAACTCTAGTCCAGGCCAAAGAACTTGAGTGTCTATGACATTGATTGGAATACTCAATGGTTGGATTCATTATAGGATTATATTAGTGAAGACTCTTTGTTGCCAAGGCCTTGGGGCATCTCAGAGATCTAAAGAGAATCTAAGGAGTAGAAAGGGAAGGATTTATTTGAGCTGCAAGAGCAGCTGGACCAGGAAATCAAATGGCATGAAGACTTTCTCTCTAATGTCTACTTTTGTCTGCCAGCCTCATCCTTCTCTCTTTATATATCCTGACCTTCTCCACATGGCAGGAAATAAAGTCATTTCAGGACATAACTGAACAACCTTCAGCTCCTGACTGGCTCTAGCAGCCTTCAAGGAACTCAGACTCCCCAGAGCCCACTTCAGATATAACCATGAGGACAATGAACACCCTGTCCTGGGGGGATCCCAGGGCCTGGAGAACACAGACAAGGGATTCCCCACAGAGAACATGATCAAGGTCTTCTTGAGGGGCTACATACACACCACTGACACACAATCCTTACAGCCCCTGCCCAATCTGCCAAAGAGAGATTCCATCTTTGTAGAGAAGCAATGGCTGCTTGGTTTCCTCTTTTTCTGAGTGGGGGTTTTTATTGCAGTTACCAAGCCTTACTTTCCCACGTTCTCAGCTAGAACACAACACAAGCAGAGTCACCGTGTGGTCTCATCTTCTCACGGTATCTCCAATGATACAGCTCCATGTGTCTGATTCCTCTGTCCCAATCTCCATCCCCTGTCCTGCTTCCCTGCTTCTGCTCACAGGGGGCTGGGACAGCAGGAAAAGGGGTGCTCTACCTTGTCTTCCCTTACCTGTTTTGTCAAACCCAGCTGGCATGCCTCTAATCTTTCCTTCCTCAGAAAGCATTCCTTTGCCGTCTAATCAAAGGCTAGTGAGCTGGGACGTAGCTTATGGCTTCCTAACATCCTTAGCATGTAAGTGCTGGTCTGTTGTGATCTGGCCCTGCTGGAACATCCAAAATTAATCATCCATCCTCAGCACACTCCCATCCCACAACCAGCTGTTCCTAAACCTCATCTGCCTTTCCCTTCTCGCCAATAGTAGCAGGTCTTTGGGGCTTTGCACTGAGACCTTCAGGGCACAGATCATTCCTGGCCATGAGTAACTTAATTTCTCTCAATCTTAGTTTCCTCATCCAGAAAAAAAAAAGATAATAACAGTATAAACCTCATACAGCAATCGAGAGAGATAGGTGAGGCAATCTGTGAGAGCACTTAGTGCAGTGTCTGTCTAACCCATAGTAAGCAGGCAATCCATTTACCATTAGTAGTAGTCCGAGTTCAAAATACTGGATGGAATTAGACACTGGAGGGTTCAACCTGACTTAGTAAATCAAGAGATGTGATCTATGAAAATCTTGATAGAATTCCTATGTCACTTCCTGTCACTAAATTTCATTAATTGTAATTATTTCTAGGTGATTCCATTCTCCTGGATATACTCATGGGTTGGGGGTTGGAGTAAAGGGTTGGAACCTCTTTGGAATCCTCATTCCTGCTATGACTTGAAAAAGATGTATTTTAGGAGATGTGCCTCTGTGTCTTATGTGATGATCCTTATTAAGAAGTTGGAGGTTGACCTCTGATTTCTCTTGTTCCTACGCTCTCCAGCCTCACAGGTCAATCACAAGAGTGTTTTCTTTGCTGGCAATTGCATGGTTTCCAGGGCTGGTGGGAGGCATACCTGTACCCTAAAATCAATAATGACTTGCAAAGATATGTTTACTTTGACTTTAGTTCTGTTGGAATTCTGTAACCTTGGGCAGTCTTCAAATATATTTTTTCTGAAGGGCAAAGTCAAGAGGTTCCCCATCCCCTATCCTCTTCTTAGGAATAGAGATAGAAGACCATCAGAAATAGGACAAAGCTGCTGCTCTGCAGGTTCTGAGAATTTCAACTTGTGAGGCTTTCATGGTGAGATTTTAGGTTCATCCCGTCAACATCTTGCTCTCCATCCAAGGCCCTCTGCCATGAGAGTGGAACGCTGGCCATGCTCTCTCTGGGCAGCCATTTATAGTTCTGCCATTTTGGTTTTCTTTCACTACTACTCCTCTGTGGATAATGCACATGACAAATATATTACCTACTATGTAAACCCATACAGGAAGTTCTCATTTTTATCCCCCATAACATTCTGAGCATTTTATCCCCCATAACATTCTAGAGCACTAAGCAATCTCTTGTAATAATAATCACAACTTCTGTAAGGCTCATTTAGTGCTGCTGTATAGTGTTTTAAGTACTCACTGACAACTCTATGAGGTGGCTGCTTTGTTATCCCCTTTACAATGGTAAGGAAATTGAGCCACAGAGAGATCGAGATCATGAGGCTAGTAAGTGGAAAAGCTGAGAAGCAAATGCAGATATCCTGGTTCTAGAATCAGACTGCTAGCCACTGTTTTAGCCCCTAAAATGGCCCCAATGATCCCTGCCTTCTGGCCTTCATGCCCTTGTGTGGGAGCTGAAGATTTTGACTTGCCTCTAATAAATAGAACAACAGAAGTGACAAGATATTACTTCTGAGGTTAGGATATAAAACAACAGAAGATTCCATTTGGGGCACTCCTTCTCACTGTCTTGGGTGACTCACACAGGGGAAACCAGACTCCATGGCATGCAACAGCCCTGTATAGAAGCCCACAGGTGTAGAATGAATACAGATTTCTAAGTCTGCCAGCAGCTATGGGAGCAGCAGATTCCTCAGCCCCAGTCTGACCTTGAGATGACTGCAACCTTGGGGAAGACCTTGAGCCACGGGTACCCGCATTAAGAGGTCTGAACTTCTGGCCCATAGAAACTGTGAGTTAATATTTGTTATTGTAAGCTGCTAAGTTTGGGGGTAATTTGCTATATCGCAACAATACCACTGCTAAACTATACTGGTTTTGTTGTGTTGTTGTTGTTTATTTTAAATAATATAAGATATTACAATGAGAATTTATATTTCTTTCTTTTGTAATTTTTATTTTATATTTTTATTTTATTGTATTATGTTAGTCACCGTACAGTACGTCATTAGTTTTTGATGTTGTGTTCCATGATTCATTTTTTGTGCATAACACCCAGTGCTCCATGCAACATGTGCCCTCCTTAATACACAAAGAAAATTTGCCTTTCTTAATAAAGCCTGTAGTTAGCAGCAGCACTTAGCTATTTGTGGAATCTGTGTTGATGGCTTATTCTAAGCAAGTTCTTTTGTTCCCATTTAAGTAGAATTACTTCTGCAACAACTTCATGATTGATTTTTTTTTAACGTATCAAAGACTCTGAAATTCTAAATTTCTTCACTGCTTCCTAATATTGAATCCCTCTCTCAAAGAAACCCATTTGTCATGCCTACCTCACTGGAATTATGTGGACAACTTTTGGTTACTGAGGAGTGATCACTCTGTATGGTATAGGCTCCATGAGATTGTGCAGTATGAAGAATCACCCATAGGGTGACCCAGCCTGCCTTTCCCATCTGGTGTTTTCAGTGTCTTTTTTTTTTTCTCACTTTCTTTTTTCTTTTTCATCTCTGTGTGAGTGTGAGTGTCTGTGTACAGGAAATCTATTTATAATCTTCTCATCTGATACAATGAACATATTCTGACCTGAAACTTTTCCCTAGATTCCTACAAAATGATCAAATGATTTTCATTCACATTCATTAATTTTTTTTGTATTTATCAGGTTAGCTTAGAAAAGGGCGAGGGACTATTATGGTATTGTTCCTCTGATTTGTACATATTATTAATGAATTTGAGCTAAGAAATTCTTTAACATATTTATCAATAGAAGCCAAGGATGTATATGAACCATGAGTTATCAGCCTCCGTTCCATCAGTCTTTGCCCCATAATCATGAGAGAGTCCCCTCCTTTGAGGATTTACCATCACAGTTTTGGTTCCAGGAGGGCCCCTCCATCATCCAGAACATTTAGTAATCGTGGTTATGCCAACAGATACTCTTATGCAGGAGCAAGGCACTTACCTAGTGGCTGGACCCCTGAACATCAGCCCAACATCAATATCTTAATACCTTGCAGCAGGCATATTTTATAGAGGAATCCTATGTGGCAGTGGTATTTGTAAGTTGATGTGGTCTTAGAAACATCCCTGAGTACCAAGGGGCCAGTTAACCTGTTTGGTTTCGTTGTTCTCTTCTTTATCCTCAAAGTCCTTTGGCTTGGATCATGTTTAGTTTGCCATCTAGCCTGGAGATTGTTCATTCTATGAAAATACTTTTTCCTTGCTCTTTTTAAATAGAAGATGCAAAAGTTTACTTAAATTGTATATGTGTGCACATGTGTGTTAACCATGCCTTGTTGGGGCAGGGCTTCAGTTTTTTACATTCTTGCCATCAGCCTTGCCACTGCCCTCAAATGACTTTAGATTCGGGACGCCTGGGTGGCTCAGTTGGTTAAGCGGCTGCCTTCGGCTCGGGTCATGATCCCAGCGTCCTGGGATCGAGTCCCGCATCGGGCTCCTTGCTCGGCAGGGAGCCTGCTTCTCCCTCTGCCTCTGCCTACCACTCTGTCTGCCTGAGCTTGCGCTCCCTCTCTCTAATAAATAAATAAATAAAATCTTTAAAAAAAAAAAAGACTCTAGACTCAAAAACTGATTTACCAAGGGTTGCCTGACTGGCTCAGTCAGTTAGGTGTTAGACTCTTGATCTCAGCTCAGGTCTTGATCTCAGGGTCATGAGTTCACGCCCAACATGGAGCCTACTTACAAAAAAGAAAAAAGCTGATGTACCAAAGATAGAGTGATGGTTCATTTCACCAAGAGTAACCAAGGTGAATACTTCGCAAACAACTGTTGACCCTATATCTCCTGCCAAAATTTCAAACACCATGAGACAGCATTGGAAGATGTCCAGTGAAAGTTGTTAGTTTGGAGCACTGAGGGCCTGGGGTTGCTTTACAGGATTTATATGGCACATGAGGGTTGATAAGGGCAAAAAAATTTTTGATGAATAAAGCAAAAAGCTTGTTTTGTACGTGAGCAATCAAATGAAGAGGCAACTTTTGTGTCCCTGACACAGGGCCAGCCTCCAAAGGACATTTGTCTCCAGGCCTGACTGCAGGGCCTTAGGAAGACAGCCTCATCCGTCTGCCACTTGAAATCCTCTGTTTTAGGATGGGGTCTCTTTGCTCGAAAATTAGAAGTTACATTTTAAATACCTGCCCCTTCCCCCCAAAAAATGCATCATGGTTTCGTTGTTTTTTTTTTAAGATTTTATTTATTTATTTATTTATTTCACAGACAGAGGTCACAAGTCAGACAGAGATCACAAGTAGGCAGAGGCAGGCAGAGAGGGAGGGGGAAGCAGACTCCCCGCCGAGCAGAGAGCCCAATGCAGGACTTGATCCAGGACCCTGGGATCATGACCTGAGCTGAAGGCAGAGGCTTTAACCCACTGAGCCACCCAGGCACCCCGCATCATGTTATTTTAGATCCACTCTTAGGTATATGCAGTGTTGGAATTTGATCTGTCTGGGCTTCTGAAACCATTGGGCTCAACTCTGAACTCTTTGAGGGCAGGATTGGGTCTTTTATCTCTATAAATTACCATTCCCGGCACCATGTCCAGGCAGGCTGAACTCTCAGCAACTTTTGACTCTTTCGTGAGTCAAAGATGAACATAGGAAAATGAGGAAGGGGCCACCAAAGATAAGCTTCACTTCATAATTTCACCTTGCCTTGTTCTCATGTGTCAGGCTAACATCATGTTGGGTTAGTCCAGCAGTTCAACAGGGGTCCATCTCATTGCAGGAATGCTATAGGCTCTGGGTAGTTATGATATTTGCTGTAATTAGCTGCTAACAGACCCATGGCCCGTATGTAAATATGAGGTACCAGATGAGGCAAAGATTTTCTCTGTGGCCCTACTAATCCCACAAATACCTGCCTACCCACTGGGTGATAGGAGTGGGGAGAGGCCTCGCTTATGTGTAGATATTTATGCTATCTTTCTTACTCTTGGGGCACTGAATGAATGGAGCAGAAAGGGTCAGGATCAGATCACATCAAGCTGCCACCTGTGTTCTCAGAGGAATGCTAAGTGCTAAATGGGAGGAAGGGCTGAGAAAGGATTGTTGCTGGTGCTTCTTAGCCTCTTTCCTCATCATGAGCAATCAGCCGGTCTCAGGCTTGCACACCTCTTCCCCTAGAAAGCAATTGACCGGACACCAGCCAGTACTGGAATGTGCTGCTTGGGGGTCTCATTCCTGTTCCCTTCACAAAGAGCTGATCAAAGGATTGGAGGAATTTTGGTAAATACAATTCTCTTCACTTTATTGAATTTCAGTGTTTTCCATTGGCCCTCATGGGATGCCTACCAAAGCACCTGCCCAGCTGACCATCCCTTCACTTGACTTTGATTCTGAGGGGAGCTAGAGTGGAGCACAGAGCTACCCTCAGCTGAGAACTGAGAAGCAAAGCCTCAGAACCGAACTTTGTGAAGTTGCTGTAAACTTTTGGGGAACAAGGTATGTGGGGGACTATTTGGAATGAGTTAGCACATGGGACCGGTTAGAATTTAAGATAAGTCTTTATGAAAGCAAGTGTCAAGGAAGGTTGGAAAGGAAGTAAACAAGGAGGAAAACATACAACGGTGAGGCACATTCAGTATTAGAAAAGGCTGGGATATGCCCGTGGTTTTGGTGGCATATACACAATAATGTACATTTATTTATTTCTCACTGATGCAACACCCAGTGTAAGTTAGGCAGCCCTTGTCCATCACATACTGGCCTCCAGTGTGTGATCGGCAGCCACCACGGTGAGGGAGAAGAGAAGTGGCCAATCCTGAGGAAGTTTCCTAAAAGCCAACCAGGGAGTGACTGACAGCACTGGTGACCTCATCCTGTTAACCTTCTGCTAACCCAGACACCTGGCCCCAACCTCACTACAACAGAAGCCAGGCCAGGTAATATCCCATGAGCCCAGAAAGAGAATGATGACACGGAATTTGAAGACCCATAGCGTTGTCTCTGCAACAATCTACCCTCTGAGCACCTCTAACAATTCTTTTGTTTTTCTCATTCATAGAACACACTGACCCCTTCCCAAGGGAGGCTCCCTACAGGACTATCAGGACTGTCAGTCCACTTCCAGCTGAAAGTCTGGGGTCTCTGGCATGGACTCCTTCACATTGGAGATATCTCCCTTAGATCTAAACATCTGTGAACTAAAAGGACACACCCTGGACTGATGAGCCAGGGTGAAGTAGGGGTAGAGGAAGTGCAAGAAAACACTCCTCTAGAATAGGAAAGAGTGGGAGACATACAGGGGTCACTGCTTTGCAACCATTCTGAAATCCCCATGTGAGACACCGGGAAGACCTTCTAGTGTTAATGTGGAAACTCCTTAATTAGTGTTGGATCACACTGAGAGGGAATCCCATGGCCGTTGTTATCTGAGTGCCATGCCTGAAATGGGTACCGGGATGTATGCCCTCACTGGGGACTGCAAGGCCATCTCATACCACTTCTCGTTCACGGGGTTCAAAATGGGAGAAAAGTCTTCACAGAGCCTGTGTGTGATGGCATTGGTATTTTGGGCCACTAAGGAAAAAGTAAAATTCATGGGCATAAGAACTGAGGTGTCTTAGTCATTGCCCTCCCCACCCTACCCCACCCCCACACACATTTGTACAGAAGGCCAAGTCAGGGTGATTCAGGAACTCTGTCCCCCACTCCATGTCCCCATGCCAAAGCTCTCAGCCATCCTTCAACCACTGCTCTGTATGCCCTGCCTTGTTCACTGGTCACATAGGCTACATACAACTCTTTAACTTATTTCTTGCTTTCTTTCACTTTCCATTCTGGTATGGGCTGAATTATGTCCCCCACCCCAAAATTTGTATCTTGAAGTCCTTACCCCTAGTTCCTTAGAAAGTGACTCTTTGGAGATGGGAGTTTAAGGAGATAATTAGGGTTAAAAGAGGTCATATGGGTGAAGCCCTAATCCAACTTGACTCGTTCCTTATAAAAAGAGGAAGAGACACCAGGGATGTGTGTTCACAGAAGAAAGACCATGGGAGGACAAAGGGTGGTGAAGGCCATCTGCAAGCCAGGGAGAGAGGCATGAGGAGAAACCAAACCTGCCAACACCTTGATCTCCGACTGCCAGCCTCCAGGGCTAGTTAAGCCCCACAGTGTGTGGTATTTTGCAACCTTCGAGAACAAATACACTGACCCATCACATTTTCTCAAATTCCTCTTTCCATTCCATGATTCTTCTCCCACCACATCCTTACCACTAGTGACACCCTGAGCAGAAGTAAATAAAATGGATAAGCTTTGAGGTAAAACCGGAAATAAATTTCTGTCTCTCATTTCCCTCAGCTATAAAGTAAGTCAGCGTCCATAACTTGGAGACTGTGATTCTAAACAATCTCCTGGAAAAGCGCCTCCTTCGAAAGTACCCAGATGACCTCTTCAGATTCTTCATATTCCGTCACCCATCCTCTGCTAAGACATCTGTTTTCAATTTAAAATATTCACATTTCAACAACATTTCCCCTCTCTTTCCTTTTGCATTGCAAAATTATTCAAAACAGAATGACCCATGTGCTATTATGGATGAAATTAGCTTTTGTTTATTTCTCTGAGACTTTAAATCCCATTTATAACAGTTTTTTTTTTTCAATAAAGTATGTTCAGAGTCCCGAATATTCTATTCACAGTGCATCTTTGGAACATATTATTTATGAATTGGGACTGTCTAAATAGGGTTGAATCAAACCCTATTTGATTGAAAGAAGTCCTATGTTTTGATGCTATTTCTTTGGCAACAAGCTTTAATTATTATGAGACAAACAGCCTGACCTAATTATAATTGAGCAGAAATCTTAAGAGGTGGTGGGCATTACAACTGCATCCTCCAGCACTAGAAAACTGTGAAATGAATGGGTTACTTCATTGTGCCACAAGCAAAGGACTGATTATTATTTTTTAAGATTTGATTTATTTATTTGAGAGAGTGATAGCGAGAGTGATCATAGAGGGAGAGGAAGAAGCCAACTCCCTGCCGAGTGAAGAGCCCGATGTGGGGCTGGATCCCGGGACTCTGGGATTCTGACCTGAACCAAAGACAGACGCTTAACCCACTGAGCCACCCAGGCACCCTTCAAAGGCCTGATTATAACCAAAAATCGGCCTAGACCCTCAGCAGGGTGAGAATTTCTGAAACTTCAATGCATAACAAAATGGAGTATAAACATAAGGTATATAAGACATTAATGCACACTAAAAAGCAGCAGCCTGTGCTCCATTTCCTATGTCTGCCACTGCTGTTCAGGCCACCTCTCTGTCTCTGAGACCCAGGGGCAAACCGCTCAGCTGTGCATGGGGATGAGACCCTCTCCACCTCCGCTTTATCTTAGCAAATAGTGAACCCACCTTATCACGCAATCTGGGCCTGAGCACAGGCCAGATGTGTTGTCAATTCTGTGTGTAACTCTTTCCCAATATTTTAATAGAGAGACAAATCAATAGAGAAAAGCAAAAAAGGTCTGCTTAGCAAAGCAGCCAAATAAAGTATTTAGCTTGTGGAGTCTGGACTAAGAAAAACAGGGACACCACCCCCACCCCACAAGCAAAGGGCCTCCACCCACATTTACCGCATTCATTCCCTTCACCCCTGGCTTCAAACACTTGAGCTCCTACTATGTGAAAGATCCAGTCCAGGCCTTTGGTGAACTATAGAGGGGAAGAAAATATAGTAACCCTCCCGGGGAATCTGCATTCCCTGGAATCACTCCAAAGAAGTGAGGTAAAGGCACTATGTCCATATTTCTGAGAAACTGCTTGCTGAATATGCCCAGTTCTCCTGTGTTCATGCCAGAGCCTCCCCCTTTCCCCCAGGACACGTGCCTTCACTCCTCAGGAACAGTCCTGGACAGACGCACGTTACTCAAAGCACCGAATATGTCAATACCTGGACCTTCTCCCCGACCATATTCTCACCAGCTCACTTTAAGTAAACTTCTGAAGAAAAATAGTTTTCTTGCAAATTTTTCCATGTGTATATATTTTTATGTTTAAACAAGCAATTTCTGTTTCCAGGGGAGTTTAAGTGAATTTTACTATTTTTCCCTCCAGAAAAGGAAAACAAGATTATATATAAATGTGGCGCTAGTAGGGAAAAGAATCAATCCTGTCCAGGACTGCCTGGTTCCCTTGTCCCTTTCTCCTCCCCAAAGGTCCAGAGGAATCAGAGGTCAAACACCAAATTGGGAACTTAGAAAGGAAAATAATTAGGTGCTTGGGTGGCTCAGTGGGTTAAGCATCTCTCTTCGGCTCAGGTCATGATCCCAGAGTCCTGGGATCAAGCCCCGAATCAGGTTCCTTGCTCAGTGGGGAGCCTGCTTCCCCCTCTCCCTCTGCTGCTTCTGCCTGTTCATGCTCTCTCTCTCCCCCAAATAAATAAATAAAATCTTTTTTTTAAAAAAAGGAAAATAATTATAAATGAAAGACCTAATTAAAATCACTCTTAAAGTCAGCTTTCTTGGTAAAAGGCAAATGCAGCAAAGTGAACAACTGGTAGATCTGAATGAAAGTGGAGGGTGGTCTCTGTGCTCCTCTCACCTGTTTCTCGGTGCTTGAAATTTTGCAAAATAGCACGCCAGGGAGGGGATCATCTTTTCTCCTGTAAGCTCTCCCATCTCTCGGAAACTCACTTACACAGACTCACCATTCTTAAAACTCTCATTCTTTTAATCCAGAGTTAACTGGTTCTAGAACTGCCAAGAGGGGCATCTATTTTCCAATAACTTGACAGCAGATTGATGGATAACGTGGTTCCTTAGCAAATGGGGTTGAGGATACCAGACATCGTATACTTTTGTCTTTTTTCTGTTTTTAAGATTTTATTTATGTATTTCAGAGAGAAAAGAGAGCAGGGGGAGCAGGGGGAGCAGCAGGCTCCTCGCTGAGCAGTGAGCCAAACATAGGGCTCGATCCCAGGACTCTTGGATCATGACCTGAGCCGAAGGCAGACGCTTAACTCACTGAGTGCCCAGGTGCCCCCTTGTATACTTTTTTTCAAATAAAGGTGGGAATTTTATAAAAATATAGTAATGTTAAAATTTATGAATGTTTTAATATTTTCTATTTTGTTCTATCCTAATTTTAAAAGATTTTCTATTCTAATTTTTTTCCATTTTTCTATTATGTATCGTTCTATAGATAAAGAAATGGACTTTGTGGAGACTATGGAACCTAATGCCTCTAGCTTGGAGAGTGAGATCCTTAATGTTCAATGTATACTGGGTAATTCAGTGACTACAGTATTAGCTGTACGAACAGGAGATTTCCAGACCCAAGCCTGCCCTGTCCCTAGCTGTGCACCCTTTTTAACAAAATGGCTTCACTTTCACTGGATGCCAGTTTCTAACTAAAATAAGAGCTTAGAATAGAAGAACCTGAGTAGTCTGCGATGCTCTGTGAAACTCAGTGCTGTTATCTCCATGTCACTTTCTACGCCCAAGTCTCTGAATTGAGATAAGTCAAGGTGATGTGAGAAGGGCTGGTGAGTATGATATTGGCATTCAATTACCTGCTAATGAGATGAAGGCTGAAGCCTTAATTCCAACCACCTCAAAAACATCTAACACTGATCCTGGGAGGAACTGCCTGAGACTCCGCAGTGAGCAAGTCCAAGCTATTGGCAAGGCAAAGGAATGCCTTCCAGCGTAGAGGACAGCATCCTTTAACATAGCAACATTGAATGTGATTACACAGAAGCTCCTCACAGGCTTATAGTTGGAATCTGCAATGTGGGGTCCCCAGCATCCTAGCAACCCTGGACCCACTTAGCATGGCCAAGTGATGCTCCCAAACAGTGGAGGTTTTAGGACAGAAATGACATCATGGATTTTGTTTACTGTGGCTTACCCTCCATGACCTGAGTTTAAAAAGACAGACTGTCACTTCAACGTGCCACCAAGTGAAAAAAATGTTGGCTCCGGAGTAGGAAAAACTTGGATTCCAATACTCTACCACTTCCAGCACTATAACCTTGGGGCAGTGACCTTAACCTTTCTGGAGTTCCCTCTCCCTCCTCTGTAATATAGGGGTGATAGGAGCAAGCACCTCACAGAACTCCTACAAGGATCCAAAGAAATCATGCAAGGAAAGTGTTCAAGCTTCGACCTGGACCACAGTAACCCTTGAATACATTTAGCCTTTGACATATCTCTTTTAGGCTTTACAACCTAATGCGTATTTGAAGCTTTACAAACACATGGTCTCTGTTGCAACTATTCAGCTCTCCAACTCCATTGCAAGAGCAGCCCCAGACACAAACACAAAATGCATTGGCTCCGCATCCCCATAAAACTTCATTTGTGGTTGGGGAAAATCTGAATTTCATGTAATTTTCATATGTCATGAAACATTTTTTTATTTTCTTACAACCTCCTCTTCTCTCTCTGCCTGCCTCTCTGCCTACTTGTGATCTCTCTCTCTCTCTGTCAAATAAATAATCAAAAATTTTTTTAAAAGGTGGGGACGCCTGGGTGGCTCGGTGGGTTAAGCATCTGCTTTTGGCTCAGGTCATGATCTCAGGGTCCTGGGATGGAGCCCGCATCAGGATCTCTGCTAGACAGGGACCCTGCATCCTCCTCTCTCTCTGCCTGCCTCTCTGTCTACTTGTGATCTTTCTCTCTTTGTCAAATAAATAAATAAAAAATCTTTTATTTTCTCACAACCCTTTAAAGATGTAAAAACCATTCTTAGATTTCAGCCCAATAAACAAACAAACAAATAAACAAAACAGGTGGAGAGGCACCTCTGCCCACAATCATGACCAAGCGCTGACCCCTGTTCTACAAGAAAAAAGATGCAGAAATATGTATAGACCCGTCCACTATGCTATCAAATATATTAGGGAACTGCAATTAGAAATTTAGTTGAAAACAATTTGTTATAAGGCAGAATTTCATTCATCTTGCACCATATCTAAATAAGTTTACTTTTCTTTATATATAAAATAACCTATATAACCTACGGTAATATTAAATAGCCAGATTAAAAAATCTTCAATGACTTGTATGAAGTATGGAGGAGATTTTTGAGTGAATGGCTATTTTACTTTTTCTAAGAGATGATTAATGAACAAAACTGTTGCAGCTTGTCACTAGGTGAATGTTTTAAACATTCTGATGATTTAAGAACTTAAAATTAGGGACGCCTGGGTGGCTCAGTTGGTTAAGCAGCTGCCTTCGGCTCAGGTCATGATCCCAGCGTCCTGGGATCGAGTCCCACATCGGGCTCCTTGCTCAGCAGGGAGCCTGCTTCTCCTTCTGCCTCTGCCTGCCACTCTGTCTGCCTGTGCTCGTTCGCTCTCTCTCCCTCTCTCTCTGACAAATAAATAAATAAAATCTTTAAAAACAAAAAAAAGAACTTAAAATTACACACATTCATACTTTTATTTCTGAAAAGTGAATCATTTCAAAATTATCTAAATGTTACAATATTTTCTCCATATTTGTATACAAGAGAAAAGGGAAATATAATTTACATATAAACACATATATATGAGGCACCTGGGTGGCTCAGTCGACAGTCGGACTCTTGATTACGGCTCAGATTGTGATCTCAGGGTCATGATATCGAGCCCCAGGTTCAGCTCTACTGAGTGCAGAGGCTGCTTGAGATTTTCTCTCTCCCTCCCTTTCTGACCCTCCCCCACACCTCCATGCATGAGTGTGCTCTCTCTCTCTCAAAAGAATATATACATACAAAAGTATCAATAAAAATGGCATAAATGATAACTCCAATGTTTAAAATATTTTACCAAAGGAATGTTGTGAACAGTAGTTAAACACTACTACCTAGCCTTCAATTATTTTTCCTTCAACTGCAAGTCATTTAAAGATAAAATGTATTTAAATAAAACACAATGTTTAACGAACTCTTTGTATGTTTCATATCCAAGGCTTTCAAATGGTCATTTTCGTCATTTTCATTTTAAAAGCTATCACAGGAGAGCTACATCCTCTTCATTGATACATGGTTAGTAGTACCAGAAAAACTGCCTTCTCTGAAAAAATCTGTTTCGTATGGAATCTAATGAAAATATAGATAAGATAGTTGAAACCTGACACAGACATTAGAGTTTCCAGCAAAAATACATTAAAGCATAAAGAGAAAATATTAAAACCGTCTTTAGTATTTTCAGGACACCAAGGTCACCATTTTAACCCACTTAGCCACCCAGGCGCCCCCTACCAAGGTCACCATTTTAAAAGCCCTAATACTGCCTATAGGGAAAGCTGAAAAACGTTTTCTTTTGATTAAAAAGCATGAAAAAATCATTTAATATATCTTTTATAATATACATCTACATTTGATTGTGATGGGAAGCATGTCAGGTGTGGATTTGGTTGTACTAATAGCACATTCCCATGTGGTAAGATAGTTATGGACTTCGGGCTATGCCTACTCACCCTTTTCCTTTAAAGGGGCTAATAATGTTCTAAACTTCCTGCCGTCCTTAGAGAGGCATGAAACTATCATAGGTGCTGGACAATAAAAGGTTTATGTTCTAAAAAAGAAAAGAAAAAGATATTCTATATCTAGTCAAAAAATCATGTGGTTTCACTAAAACGTGAATTTGTACCTTTTTCATAATTATTGGGTTGTTTTTATAAAAATAAAGCTGTTTCCTTAGGAAAAAAAAAGAGCCTTTTGCCAATTGGAATATCATTGTGGAAAAAAAAAAGACATTTTCCTCTGAAAATAATTTCAGTGCCTGGCTAGATGAACATTCACTGGCTTATTCAAATGAAAACATATTATTGTGCTTTTAGAAACAAGGTTTTTTCACTAGCACAGTCTGAGATAGCATCTGGAAACTGCCACCAAAATGTTTAGATTCAGAAGCAAGCATCCATGTACAGAGTTGGACCACGCTGACTCAGTGCCACCATGCCAAAGGCAACTGTCCATGATGGTGTTCTGTAGGCTGGTAACATCATCTCATGTCCTCTGCTTCCAACCATATATTCACAAATGTTTGAATTTATATTTAAACTCAATATCATTTAATGGTGGTAAAACTCCCAAGCCTGCACGGGATTGGTCCAAAGGGGGACATTTAACCTGGCTGTCCACAAGCTCCAGTTCAAAATAGGAAAGCATCAGAATCAAAAACTGTTTGATTTCCTGGACAGCAAATATTCTTCCCGGACAAATTGTCGCTCCTGACCCAAAGGGCATGTAGTAATACTTTAACTTTATTCCGTTACTATAGAAGGTGGTCTTTGTCTTCCCATTTTCATCAAGATATCGATCGTATTTAAAGGTCTGAAATAAAAATACAAAGAGAACAAAACTATAAGCTAGTTTTAAAGGAATTTATCTGTTTCTTGACCTGGACACTCCAAGGAATAATTTTCCTTTTTAATCCAATCTATTAGCAACTTAGCAAATCCCCCACCTCAACTCAGAAATTAATAAGGAATAGAAGCTTAATAAGAACTGAAGGGAACATAAAAAGCTTTATTATACCTTCCATCCTGCCTGGGAGACTATTTCCTCCATTAGGGTGAAACAAGAAGGAAGAGTTCAGATTAGGAACTAGAAGAGACGTATATTAGCCTCTAATTTCCTGGATTTGGGAGCAGGCAGTTATTAAGGGAAAAGAAAGACAGCAGCTTTATTATCATGATTGTAAACATAATCTAGCAGAGATAATGCAATGACAAGTATCAGAAATTGTAGAGTTCAGGCCGTCATCCAATTTTTCCAAAATTTATGAATATTGGACATAATTAAGAAGACAATGCCTACAGCTTCAGTAGTTAAAATCAATTCTGTAGTAGTAAATGTCCTCATTATTTTAAAAATTTGTTTATTTATTAAAGAGAGAGAGAGTATGCCTTTGGTGGGGAAGTGCAGAGGGAGAGGGAGCGACATAATTTTAAGCAGACTCCCAACCGAGCACAGAGCCCAACATGTGGGGCTCCATCTCATGACCCATGAGATCATGATCTGAGTCCAACATGTAAGCAACTGAGCCACCCAGGTGCCCTGGTAAATTTCCTCTTTATTTCCATCTGGGTGAACATCACCTGGATATTGAATTTTGATGAACGGTCACTTACCAAAGGATCTGGGTAGATTTCTGGATCAAAATGCATCAACTGCGGATAAAGAGCTATGATGTCATCTTTGCGGATATTATAGGAACTCTCCTGGAGGTGCAAAGTGAAGTCCTCTTTAGCAGTCCGGATGTTCAGGGAGGCACTGGAAAGCCTCAGAGACTCCTTGATGATGCTATCTAAATATTTTTAAAGGAAGAAACGAGGAGAAGGAGGAAAGGAAGAACAAATCAATTATTTAAAGACCTCCTAATATGGAGTCTGAAATACTGCCAAGAACTTATGACACAAGAACAAACTTGTGAACTAACTAGGGGAAGCTGGCCAGATAAAACTTTCCCGTTTTTGTTTTTTTTTTTCTGTTGCCACTATGCCATAATCAGTGATTCACTTGTGTCTGAAAGTCGTTTTTACCTGACAATCTGAGTTTCATTTTTACCTGACAATCTGAGTAATCATTTCATAAGGACATAATCTTTTTGATCATCAATGGCAACTAGACTTTTATAACTTTATGGAAAAAAATCTTATTTCTACTGACACTAGACATCTAATACAATTGGAGAAATCAGTAAATCACTTTTATGTGAATTATTCAAAATTTATTACTTCTGACATTTAATATGCTGATGTCATTTTCATACAGAAATATTTTCCAGATGTTTAATGTCACTTCAGTTCAGTGTTTTCAAGACTCCCATTTTCATGACTAGGCCCCCTGATGGTGTATGATAATGCCCTACTGTCTGGTAAAGATGTAAAGGAACAAAAAGAACCACCCTGCAAATAGCTAAAATAAACAGATCCAATGAGAGGGTCTCGCCTGACTTCCAGCCTCTAACATTTTAACAGTCATGTTTTAGGTGATCATCATATGAATCGTGTGTAAAATCATAACATGTTAGCTCTTTCTTTTACAAATGAGAAAAGCAAGTCCTCCCAAAATGAAGTGACATGTCTGGAGTCATCTGTGGTGGGCAGAACCCAACGTAGAACCTATGCTTCTTGCCTCATGGTCCCTTCCACTAAGACCTGCTACTTCTAACAGCATGCATGAGGCTCTTTCCTCAAGAGAGAAGTAGCAAAACAAAAAGAAAACTCTTTATCACTATAAAAATAGAGTACTTTTGTATTTCTGTAAAACACAGGCAAAAATAAGAAATGCAAAATAACCATCGATCTCACTACTCAACCCATGCAGCAAATTGTGGTGTCTTGATGGTACTTTTTCCTTCTTTATTTCATGAAAATGAGTAATATGCTCCCATTAATCATAACATCTGTGGTAAGGATAATAATAATAAAGAAGACAGAGTAGGGCAGGGCAGAGAAGTGGTTGAGAAGGTAGGGTCAGGAGGCCCACATTAACACTGTATCCAGTTTCACCATTCCATCCCAGGTATGAACTTAACCTCTCTGTGTCAATTTCCTGATCTGTCCTATAGAAACTAGTCACTAGTCCTAGGATTGTGGTGAGGATCAAACAGGACAACACATAGGAAATACTTAGCTTAATGCCTACAGGTAAGTGCATAATAGATATTGATGACTGTGGGACACAGTAAATGAAATGTAACATAGTAAGCATACCTAACACGGGCATGTCGTTCAGTTGCATTTGATTCAAACAAATAGGACTGCTGTCAAAGCTGATTTTCTGGCCAGCGTTTTCTAGTGTTTTATTCACTTCTTCAGAAGCAGCTTTCATTGCTTCAGGGCTCCTAGCAAAAGTGGAGAAAAGAAGAGATGTACAGAAAATAAATGTTTTCTACACCAAAAGATCAGCAAATGGATAGTTCTCCCCTTCTTTTAACTAGGTGGTCAAGATACCAGAGAAGGTGGGAAAGGAACGTTTCCAATTACTTTTCACTCCTTTTATAATTGTGTCTAAGTCCTTGGATATTAGCAAGAATTGTTGCCTTAAAAGGTTTTGAAAAAATAAAAAGGATTTTGCAACATAAAAGTAAAACTTTGGCCATATTTTTATAAGTAAATGATTCTAATAAGGATTAAATGGTCAAATTCGTCATATACATAGCAATTGAGAAGGAAAATTGCTTGTGAAATAATAATTATAAAGTGTTAGCTTACTTGTAAATGGATATCAAAATTTACTCTTAAGGGACGCCTGGGTGGCTCAGTTGGTTAAGCAGCTGCCTTCGCCTCAGGTCATGATCCCAGCGTCCTGGGATCGAGTCCCACATCGGGCTCCTTGCTCGGCAGGGAGCCTGCTTCTCCCTCTGCCTCTGCCTACCACTCTGTCTGCCTGTGCTCACTCTCTCTCTCTAACAAATAAATAAATAAAATCTTTTAAAAAAAAATTTACTCTTAAAACCCATACCATGATTTCATGTAGAACAACAGCTTTTCCTTTCTTATATTGTTCTCTAGCATTTTAACTTGTAAAATGAACGTTAGTGTGTTTTAGTGTACGGACATTTACTGGATCCTTAGTGCCATGGGGAGGGATTTATATAACATGACTGCAGTAAATTTAGTCTCAGAAATGTTTGACTGATAAGTGTATATGTAACTGTCATAAAAGGGCTACTGTTTATAATATTATACTGATGTCTTAGCCTTACTGAAAATATATGAATTTATTCTGGACGGAGGCCTCTCAAGTAAAAACTTGGGAATACATTTGACATTTGAGACAGATTAGTATTGGGTTTTTATATCTGATATTGTTTCTAATTTTTTTTGAAAGAGAGAGAGAGAGCACACACGCATGCATGCATGAGTGGGAGAGTTGGGGCAGTAGAAGAATCTTGAGCAGGCTCCATGCTCAGGGCAGAGCCTGATGTGATCTCACACCCTGAGATCATGACCTGGACAGAAATCCAGAGTCAGATGCTTAACCACGCTGGTGTCCCTAAATACTTGTTATATTAAAGACATAAAAACTATCAGCTGTCACTGGAAATTTGGCATTCCCAATGCTACAGAGTAGTAATTTTGTCTCCATGTGAGACTAACCATGCAATTTAACCAAAATAATCCAATAAACCATTTGAATGTCAAATTTCCAAAAGATTAACACTTTGGAATACAATCATGTTATGTAAAGTAAATGTTGCATGCAGAGTTTTTGTTGCATACATTTAAAAGGCAAAATTGAGCCAAAGCCCATCAATAATAATAGTAGGATTGATCCATAGCTATCATAGTTGGTCAAAGAAACACTAAGACAGAATTAATGGGGTGGAAACAAACTGTTAATACACAAACAACTAAGGCATAGGCACTGCTCTCTCTGTCCATGAGCCAAAATCACTTAAATACATTTTTATGATTATGAAGACAGAATTCATCAATTTAAGTAGGCATGTCATGAGGAACAGCCTGGGGATTTCACACCCAGGTGGCCTGAACTGACCCTACACAGTGCATTCTTTCCCCCTGGAAAGGTCTCTGCTTTCACAAGATGTGTGTACCAGGCACGGTTGCTTATAGTTTTGTGAGGATTGGATGAACTGATACTTGTTAAACATTTATAAAGTAAATGTCACCTTCTTGGTTGAGAGCATGATAAAGTACCATGACTCTTTTTTTTTTTTTTTAGTTAAAATAGTAGCTTTTCTACTTTCAATTAAAATAAAGAAATAAATGGATAAATTGCTATTTACCTAATCATTTGAAATAAGCTCCAGAAAGTCGCTGGAATGGTGTTTGCTTGGGACGCCCAGAGGATAGCAAGGTGTGTCTTAGCCTTATCCATGTCATCTAAGGTGGAAAGCATGTCATTCAGAAACCTGACCAGTTCTGAGATGCGGTCTCTCTTTCCGAGGTTCTCATGCCTCAAGCCCTCTGCCAGTTTTTCCCTAGCGTGATGTGCGGTCTTGAACACATGAATAGGGAGGCCTGCTACCAGAGCCGGAAAGATTTTGTCAAATTCCTTGAAGTGGTCAAGGTTATTCAGAATGAGTCTTTTTTGTGCATCTTGCCCTGTAAGATCTTTGCCAAAGAGAGTTAAATACCCAGCTTCAAACATCACTTGGTAGCAGAAGGAATACATCCCTTCCGTCACCCAGGCAGACATCTTTGATTTAGATACCAATGGTCGTCTCATGACAAGTTGGAGGTTCTCCATCATGGCTTCTGTGAGGGAATTCAAGCCATCACCCTGCAGGGTTTTGATGAAAGTTTTATTTATATTATCAGTGGTATTTCCATCACTTGGGTCAATGCTTCTGTGCCCAAATGCCTGATAACAAATGAAATGTGTGAAAAGAAGAGATTAAACTAGATGCAGTGCTAGAAAATGGCTGAGAAACAGATTAGATACTTTCATAATTCTCTACTTGTTAAAAACAGGGCAAGAGGGAAATTGGCCTTTGCACATATAATTTCATAGCATTTTCCAAATAAATGGCCAAATCCTACCCTTCCTGGAAGGCCAAGTTGAAATTCCAGCTCCCAAGCTGAAATTCCAGCTCCTCAGGGAAACGTCCCTCAACCATGCAAGTTGTCCATTTTTTATTTTTCTTATGCTACTGAATCTACTGGCATGTTAATTTGGTATTAATCCATATTTGTCTTAATCATCAGTTCTCTTCTATATTTTTTGTAGATGTACTTAGAGTTGAAACTGTGTCTAATACTTCCTTGTAGAGATTCACTAAATATTGGTTGGTTGCTTTCTCTCTCAAAGAGCCTCTCAGATTTTGCTAAGCAATGCCAAAATATCTGGTCAGTTGCTTCACAAAATTAAACAATTGTGTGGCAAAAGCGTGGTGAAACAATTGTTCAGTGATCACTTTCCACCACATGTGCTCTGGGAGTTATGTAGATGTGGCTGACAGGAAGGAGTTTGTACCTGTCTTACTGATAATAGTGCCATCTGGCTCAGTAAAATATTTCATTTTTATTTCATTCCAGGTTATTAAGAAATGACAAATCTATACCTATTTTGACTTTTGAAACCATTATTACCAAGAGGTTCTGTCTAATTGGATTCATTGTATTTCTAAGAATCTCCACGGAAGGGTAACTCTTGAGCATCTCTATTTTTAAGTCTAAGAACATCAAAAAGCTAAATAGACTGACATACTAAAAAATAGAAAATAAGCAGAATGCTGTAAAAATGGGAAACTGGCTACCTTTGCAGAAGTAGTGAAGTGAAACTTTTTCCAATCCAAGTATTTTCCATGGCACAACACCTTCTGGTATGACAAGGGATTTGTGATGAAGTGAACATAGTTTCCCATCAATCTGCAGGTGAAAACGTGACCATGTTTCCTTTGATTTGCTCTCAGGAACTCAAGAGGATTGGCACCAAATTTCAGCGCACATCCCAGGTACGGAATCAACCCATTTTCCAGAGGTGGTTCACCCATTTGTCTGTAAGACACAAATATATGATAAATATGGGAAATTATGCATTTTTTTATTTACACCTGGTTTAAACTTTTACTTCTGACTTCAAACTTCAAAACTCTACAGTTATAGGTATTTCTCTTGTTGGTGGGACCCTGCTCTTCTACTAAAATAATGGGTTATATTAACCTGGTAACATGATATGTTGGTAAAAATGATTGCTAAATCCATCCATTCATGCATTCCGCAAACACTTATTGGATGTCCACTGTGCGATAGTCACTTTTCCCAGTGATGAGGTTAAAGGATCAACAAGACCAACAAGATTCTGCCTCTCAGTACAGATGAAGCTACATTCCAGTGTTCATATTTTTCCTAAACATCATTTGCCTGAGTCTCTCAAAATGTTTTATTTGATTGTTTTCTTTAAAGATATAGAATACTGAATTGCAGAGAAGATGGCAAAATTGAAGTTTTCAAAATCTCCATAGTTTAAAGATATTATTATTCTATGATGATTCTTGAAGATAAGAAGAATCTCATTTGAGAAATTAATTTAATTTAAAATGAAATTAGGTAAGATAAATATTGACAGGTTCACCAACTGTGATTCAACACTCTTTCATGCTATTTGTGGTCTCTTTTTTTTTTTTTAAGATTTTTTTTTAATTTATTTATTTGTTAGAGAGATAGCGAGCACAGACAGACAGAGTGGCAGGCAGAGGCAGAGGGAGAAGCAGGCTCCCTGCCAGGCAAGGAGCCCGATGTGGGACTCGATCCCAGGACGCTGGGATCATGACCTGAGCCGAAGGCAGCTGCTTAACCAACTGAGCCACCCAGGCGTCCCTGTGGTCTCTCTTTTATTGACACACACTCTGTCATGCTATTTTAAGTGTTTTTATTAAATAATATTAATTTTCCATCATAAACTCATATCCCTCTTGACAGAACTACTTAGCATAAAATAATTATGCTCATTTTATGAGTTCAAAGATAAGTAAGGTTAACTAAAACTAGAAATTATCAGGCCTGAATTAAAATACCTTAAAGCACACACACACACACCAACTTATAAACAAGAGACAACACATAGCAATCTACATAGCTGAAGATACACTGTGGGTAATTTTATCTTTTAGAGATTGACATAACAGAATAGTGACATAACCCTCCCCCAAATACTCTTTGAGCCAATCAGAAGGTAAATAAATATGGCTATGTATGTGACCCTATTTGTATTTCTTGCCTTCTTGAACCAATTACAAATAAATGACATATAAATAGAAGTGATATTACCTAAATTTAGCAGGTGATTATCATTAATGAGAAGACGGTAATAGAATGACCAATACAGGCTCTGTGCTTTTGTCCAAACCTAGGCTGTATCTATCCAGTGCACAAGAACTAGCTGAGAAGAGAACATTCATTTAGTCAGAGCATCTATTTAATCCTCATGCTAGAAAGAAACTTTCTCCAAAGCAGATCCCCCTTACCACTTGTATCCTTACTAATCCAGACTTCTTCTTTATACCCACCCAGAAACATATACAGAGAATAAAATTTTCTTATAAAACTTCTGCCACTTATGTTTAACAGGTTTGTACATTTTTACATGACCTTGGGTATGTCAGTACTAGAAGGGAAGCACTGTCATTCAATCCTTTGTTAGATGTAATAAGATACCACTTCAAATTTTTAAATAATATTTTAAATTTAAAGTTCTTTTGGTTAAAAAAAAGGAAGAAAATGCTAGTGAGCATAAGTACAGAACACCTAATTTATTATATAACAATGAAGGTAAAAGAACTTTAAATGAATGAACTAAAATGCGGCTTAAAGACAAAACTTTCCTTACCTTCTCCTCATTCCAAGAATAAGCCATAAACAGCAGCACACTGCTACAACAATCCCCCAGATCAAAGATATGGTCATCATTTTGCAAATCTAATGCAAAACTTCTGAGGGGGAGAGTCTGTGATTAGAAAGGTAAGGATGTCACTGAACAGAAACTCCAGCTAGACTTTTATATAAGGTAAGATCCTACATTTGAGTGACCAAAGCAAACAATTAACCATTTGTTCATCCTATTAGGAAAAAAAAAATAACTGGCCTTGAACTAAGTCCACAGGTATCAGAAGAGGTTCCAAAACAATCAGAGACCTGCAATACTTGATAAGTTGAAGGTCTCTCTGCTGACTTAACATTCAGACCTGGTAACAACAGCTAATTTTGCAAGTTTAGTTTCATGCTTATGAAAAGGACAAAACATAAAATGTTCAAGGTGAACATATCAAATAGCAATATAAAATATAATAATCTGAAGAAAAATAAGCATATGTTATTGTCAAGCTAGTGGTTGGATCTTGTTACCTTTTGAAGGAGAAATCAATTTAAATGATTAACAAGAGATATGGCGGTCAAGTTCAAAGGAAAGAGAACTGGGTGAAAAGTTTCTGCTGCTTCATGTTTCAGTGCTTTTACAAAATCATAGATATTTTACTATGTATAGTAACACCTTACTTACCTAACATTCTTAAGAAAGTATCCCCCAGGGGCACCTGGGTGGCTCAGTGGGTTGAGGCCTTTGCCTTCAGCTTGGGTCATGGTCTTGGGGTCCTGGGATCGAGCCCCATGTTGGGCTCTCTGCTCGGTGGAGAGTCTGCTTCCTCCTCTTTCTCTGCCTGCCTCTCTGCCTACTTGTGATCTCTTTGTCAAATAAATAAATAAAATCTTAAAAAAAAAGAAAGTATCCCACATAAGTTCATCTTCCAATTAAACAGTTTATTTTAAGCATCACAATTTTGCTAATTGAAAATGTTTATTAATTTTTCTAATTGTTACAGTAACACAATATCATTTCAAATCATTTAGGACAAAGTGAAACGTATCTTGTTAGAAAGTGAAAGTCAATTTATAATTAACCTCCCCCACTACTCTTCACTCAGAAGCAATAACTGTTAACTATATGGTATGCATCCTTCTGAATTTAATTTCAGTGTACTCATAGACATTACTTGAGCATCTATTTTGTGCCAAGAAATCTTCAGAAGTATTCTGGTTATAGGTGTTAACAAAATGGACGGATTTCCCACTATAATGGAGACTCTATTTCAATAGAGAGACAGATATTAAAATGTAAGTGTTTGAATAAAACAAAACGTGGTGTAGAGAGTACTGGGGATGAGAGCAACTTTAGATATGGTATTCAAGGAAGAGCTCTCTGAGGAGGTGACATTTAAGATCTGAATGACAAGAAGTGATTAATCAAGTGAAAATCAGAAGGAAGAGAATTCTAGGGAGAGGGAACACCACATGCAAAGGTTCTGAGTCAAGCATGAGCTTAGTGTGTCTAAGAACCAGAATGAAAGTAAGAGAGATCAGAGCAGAGGCACTAAGGGGAAACTTGGTTAAGGTATAAAGACAAGAACTAATTCAGATACAGTGATGATTTACAGGTAGGAGAGATAGATTTTGGAAGGCAACAGGTCAAAATACAAGCTTTAGTCCGTAGATCGCTGTGTGTTGTCAAGTTGACATGAAACTTAAAAGAATCCGAAGCTAGCAAGAAAAACCAGGTTGGAAATAGAAATCTCAAGTCTTTAGCTTTTGGATGGCATTTAAAGCCAAAAGACCTTGTAAGATAGGAAAATAAAGCCCAGGAAAAGAATAGAGTCCAACCAGGCCGCAAAGCACTCCAATTATTGAGGTCAGTCAGAGAGCAGGAAAAGAGGAGATAGGTAAGGAAGAACCAGGAAGAACCCAAGAAAATATGGTGTCACAAGAAGCAAGAGGACAATGCACTTGAAGATGAGGATGAACTGCATCACATGCTACTTTGAGGTCAAGAAAGATAACAAAGAAAACTTGGATTTGACAACTTGGGTATAGTTGGTAAGTCACACATAAACACATAGAGATGGGTTATATTGGATATTTTGTGTTTTTTATAGCATTAAAAAATAAATACCACATTATGGACATTTCCTGTGTGTGTGAGAGAGATTCTTTATGTATGTATATGTCTCTTCACTTTTTTTTAAGATTTTATTTATTCATTTGACAGAGATCACACGTATGCAGAGAGGCAGGCAGAGAGAGAGGAGGAAGCAAGCTCCCTGCTGAGCAGAGAGCCTGATGTGGGGCTTGATTCCAGGACCCTGAGATCATAACCTGAGCCGAAGGCAGAGGCTTTAACCCACTGAGCCACCCAGGCGCCCCATCTTCACTTTTAATGTATGTATAATCTCCCATTGACTAAATCAGTTAACTGATTCCCTACTGATGGACATTTGGTTTGTTCCTAGATTTGGGCCATAGAATCCATAGAATAATCTCATGCTTTTTTTGCCTCCTTAAGCAGAGACCACAAATCTTTTTTCTGTTTTGTGATTTATGATAATTATTAATATCAATCATTGTATGGCAATACATAGATTTCTCAATCGATGGGGTTTTTTTAGGGTTTTGTGCACATTATATATATTTAGAATGATGTGCTTTTTTTTTTTTAATATTTTATTTATTTATTTGTCAGAGAGAGAGAGCACAGGCAGACAGAGAGGCAGGCAGAGGCAGAGGGAGAAGCAGGCTCCCTGCCGAGCAATGAGCCCGATGTGGGACTCGATCCCAGGACGCTGGGATCATGGCCTGAGCCGAAGGCAGCTGCTTAACCAACTGAGCCACCCAGGCATCCCATGATGTGCTTTTTTTGAATTACTGTTTTTCTCTATGACTCTGCAGGCTAAACTTCTACATGCAGGATATCACAGTTGAAGAAAGCACTAACCTAATATCTGAACAATTTAACCCTTTAGAGTCACCTCTCAAAAGCAAACAAATGAAAACAAACAAAACACCTAAAGGAAAGGGGATGTGGGATCTCTAAATTTCATCTTGCAACTTCCTGTGAATCTATAATTTTGTCAAAATTAAAGATTTTCAAATGGTGCAGGAGAAATACATTTACAACCCTGGGAAAACTTCCTCAGAACCCTACAGACTCCTTTCAAATATAGCCTGGTTAGTATTTATCTCTATTTTTCTTACCCTGACCTATCCCTTTAACATCTTCACTTACTATTCCTCTTCTATACAACAAAAGCCCAGGAAACTCACACACAGTTTCCTTCAGTTGGCTGAGGGAAAACAATGGCTTGAATATCAATATTCCTATTTTTTTCTTGCAATATATGGTTTATGTGTTCCTTCTGAGGATGTCACTTCTTGCTGTTGTCACATGTCCACATAGGGATCCATTACACCCTTAATATGCTTCTAATCTGATAAGTGGGATTGTGGATAGATGCTTGTTACAGTTGTCAAAACTATGAGTAGGCTTCGTGGACATACATAAAAGACTTCCTGGTGAGACAAGGGTGTAAATCTTCATGCATGGATTTTAGGGCATTTCAGGGTGCTCGGAGAGTATCAGGTGTTAATTATTTATATGCTAGCTGAGGTGGAAAGTCCTTTTCTTGCTTGTTTATTCTCCACTACATGTCAAAATGAGAAGTTTGTTTTCTCTTGCTCCCCTTCGCTATCTCTCTCCACAATCACACACTCACACTCACATGCACACGCACACTCATACTTACCCACACTCCTTGTGTCAAGCACTGCAGCAATACTGGGGACACAGTGGTAAATGAGACAGCCATGAACCCTGACCCTGTGGGGCTTCCACTGCAGTGGGGGAAAGAGTAAGTACCCCAATCCACAAAGAAGGATGTTTTCCTTGCCAGAAGGCCCAGCAGGATAATTGAGTTTTATCTAAATGCTCTTATCCTCCAACTGCCTGTCAATTTCCTCTTTTAGAGAGTAGCATAGACTACATGCTCACTGATGTGCAGGAAACCCTTGTTCTGAGCCTCAGAGAATAGAGGGCCCGAGTCCAAGACCCCATCACCACGAACAGATGTATACGAAACAAGGACACTCAAACTGGACAAGCAGAAAGTAATAAAGAACAACTAGAACTACCAGCTTCTGTAGACTGATGACACATTTAAGTGCAGTAAACACCATTTACATAGAACTTGCACATCAGTATGATTGCTTTAAATAAAATGAACTGTGAATGTGGCCAAACAGTTGAGCCCAGTAAGTTGTTTTCCAGAATTTACAAGTCAGATGAGATTGCTTGAATTAATGCAATGCTTTGTGTTTTTCCAAGAGCATTGCTGTTCCCATGGACTAAGAATGCATCAGGTTCCTAATTCAGGGCAAGTCAGTGGGAGATTAAAAATGGAATGAGATGGTGACATTTTGTTATGATTAATTTGGGGCTTTTACAATAAGCATTTAGAAAATCTATCTATTCACATTTGACCCAAATCATCTATTCTTTTTAGAAAATAAAAATCCCAGTTATATTATGGCAGATATAGAGTATCTGATTCTTGAATGCAGTTTTGGATCTTAAATACATGGTGTTGAGGTTGCAAATGCCTAATACATACACATGTGTCCATTGAACAAATACAGTTTCACAAGACTCGAGAATAAGAAGGTGTTAAGTCCTGTCTCAGAGATTCACTATTGTTTTCACATTAGTTTTGAAGTTTTCACTTTTTAAAAGCGTCTGACATATGATTACATGAATAATCAGCTCAGTTGGGCATGGCAGGTATTTTAACTATTTTGAAGATGAGAAAAGGGTCACCTGGGCGCCTGGATTCTTCCTCTCCCTCTGCCTCTCCCCTCCACCTTTCTCCTGGGCTCAATCTCTCTTTCTCAAATAAATGAATGGATCTTTAAAAAAATAAAAATATTGGGGCACCTGGGTGGCTCAGTGGGTTAAAGCCTCTGCCTTCGGCTCAGGTCATGATCCCAGTGTCCTGGGATCGAGCCCCGCATCAGGTTCTCTGCTGGGCGGAGAGCCTGCTTCCCCCCCGCCCCTGCCTGCCTCTCTGCCTACTTGTGATCTCTGTCGGTCAAATAAATAAATAAAATCTTTTAAAAATATATTAAAAATAAAGATGAAGAAAGGGGCATCTGGGTAGCTCAGTCAGTTAAGCATCTGACTCCTGATTTCAGCTTACATCGTGATCTCAGGTCATGAGATTGAGCCCCGTGTTGGACTCTGTGCTCAACGGAGAGTCTGCTTAAGATTCTCTCTCTCCCTCTTGCTCTGCCCTTCTCCCCAAGGGAGCATGTTCACATGTGCTTGCTCTCTCGCTTTCTCTCTAAAATAAATAAATAAATCATTAAAAAAAGAAGATGAGGGGGGCACCTGGGTGGTTCAGTCGTTAAGTGTCTGCCTTCAGCTCAAGTCATGGTCTCAGAGTCCTGGGATCGTGCCTTGCATCGGGCTCCCTTGCTCAGCCGGGAGCCTGCTTCTCCCTCTGCCTTCCTCTCCCTCTGCTTGTGCTCTCTCTCTCTCTCTCTCTCTCTCTGTCAAATAAATAAATAAAATATTTTTTTAAAAAAAGAAGATGAGGAATTAGAAGGGATGAGAGTTTAGTGGCTAATGGTGCATAGCTTGAAATAGTTCAAATATTGGAGTGGAAGCTGGAATTAAATCTAGGTTTGCATTCTGATTCTGCCACTGACTAAGTATATACCTTTGAACAAGGTGCTTTCCTCTCCAAGTCTTTGCTTTCTTATCTGTAAAATAGGGATGGTTATAGTGCATGACTCATAATATAGATATCAAGGTGAAATAAGGCAATGTACATAAAATGTTTAGCCCAGGCTTGGCACAATCTGAGCTTCAAAATGTTTGTTGTAATTATTAAGTGGCAAATCCAGGACAACCCCACATTCTTCTGAATTGAAGCTTAGCATTCCTTCCCTACAGCTCAGAACCTCAGAAGAAATTCACTGCAACCAGAGTGCGCCTGAGTACACATTTAGGAAAGAGTAAGCATGCCACCTACCCATTAAGATGTAAAATTAATTCATCAAACATGTTTCAAACACTCAGTATGTAGAAGGTGCTATTATGTAATGAGGGAGAGATGAACAGATCATTCACAAAATATTATTTCATGCATTCATTCATAGTAACTCAGCACCTACTTTGTGCAAGGCACTTGTTAGGTACTGAAGATACAGAGGTAGAGAAGACGAGCTGAAACTTTTTCCACTTTTTCCCCACTTTTTACTTGTTATGAATAGTACTACTATGAACATTCATGTTGAAGTGTTTGTGTGAACTTATGTTTGAAATTTCCTGTGTATATGGCTAAGATTGGATTTGCTGGGTCATATGGTACCTCCATATTTAACTTCTTGAACTACCAAACTGGTTTCCAAAATGGCTGCACCATTTTACATTCCCAGCAGGAATGTCTGAGAATTCCAATTTTTCCACGTCCTGGTCAGCACTTACTATTATCTGTCTTTTTTAAGTATAGCCATCCTATTGGGTGTGAAGTAATATCTCATTGTGGTTTTGATTTGCATTTCCTTAGTAACGAATGATATTGAGCGTCTTTTTATGTGATTATTGGCCTTTAGAAATCTTCCTTGGAGAATTCAAATCCTTTGTTCATATTTGTTTTAGATATTTTGGATCTCTTACATTTCCATATGAATTTTAGAATCAGGTTGTAAATTTCTGCCAAAAGCTGGGATTTTGATAGGGATTGCATTCACTCTATAGATCAATTTAGAGAGTATTGTCATCTTAACAACATTAAGTCTTTTGGTCCATGAACACAGGATGTCTTCCCATTTACTTAGGTCCTTAATTTCTTTTGATGATGTTTTATAGCTTAGTATACAAATCTCACATGTTTTTGTTGTTGTTAAATTTATTCTTGCTATTTTATTCTTATTGGTGCTATTGTACAAGAGGTTGTTTCTTAATTTCATTTACAGATTATTCATTGTTAGTGTATAAAAATAAACTAATTTGAGGATGTTGATTTTGCATTCTATAACTTTGCTGAGATTGTTTATTAGCTTTAAGAAATTTTTTTATGGATTCTTTAGGCTTTTCAATATAGAATATCATGTCTTCTAAAAATAGAGGTAGTTTTCTTTTCACATATGTCTGTCTCATTTCTTTTTCTTGCCCAAGTACCCTGCATACAATTTCCTATACAGCATTGAATAGAAGTGGCAAGAGCAGATGTCTTTGTCTTGTTCCTTATCTTTGAGGAAAAGCTTTTAGCCTTACACCATTAAGTATAACATTAGGTGTGGTTTTTCATAGATACTTTTTATTGTATTGAGACAGTGTCTTATTTCTAGGGTTTTTAAAATGATTTTATCATGAAAGTGTGTTAGACTTTTGTGAAATACTTTTTCTACATCTATTGAGATAATCTTGTCATTTTTGTCCTTATTGCATTAATATTTTATATTTCATTGATTAATTTTCATATGTTGAACCACCCTTGCATTCCTAGGATAAATCACATTTGTTAATGGTGTATATGCTTTTTTATATGTTGCTGTATTCAGTTTGCTAGTATTTTGTTAAGGACTTTTGTGTCTATAATTTTAAAGAATGCTAGTCTGTAGTTTATTTTACCTGTGATATCTTTAGCTGATGTTGGGATCAGACAATACTGGATTCTAGGGTGAATCCAGTATTGGGAAAATGATCCCTCCTCTTCTAATTTTTGGAGAATTTGTGAAAAGTTTGTATTATTTCTTCTTTAAATATTTGGTAGAATTTACCAGTGAAGATATTCGGTTTGGGGATTTTCATGTAGGAATTTAAAAAAAAATTTTTTTTTAAAGATTTTATTTATTTATTTGACAGAGAGATCACAAACAGGCAGAGAGGTAGGCAGAGAGAGAGGAGGAAGCAGGCTTCCGGCCGAGCAGAGAGCCTGATGCGGGGCTTGATCCCAGAACCCCGGGATCACGACCCGAGCCGAAGGCAGAGGCTTTAACCCACTGAGCCACCCAGGAGCCCCTCAAAAAAATTTTAATGTTAGTCTTTTTTCTCTTTGTGGATCTATTTAGATTTTTATTCCTTCTTGAATTACCTTTGATAATCTGTGTTTTTCTAGAATGCATCCATTTCATCTGGGTTATCGAATTTGTTTGTATATAATTGCTCTTACTTAGCATGCCCTTATTTCTTTCCTCCTTTTTATTGCTGTAATATTGGTAGTAATAGCCCCTTGTGTATTCTTTTTTCTAAATTAACATATAATGTATTATTAGCCCCGGGGTACAGGTCTGTGAATAGCCAGGTTTACACACTTCACAGTACTCAGCATAGCACATACCCTCCCTAATGTCCATAACCCCACCACCCTCTCCTTAACCCCGGCAACCCTCAGTTTGTTTTGTGAGATTAAGATTCTCTTACGGTTTGTCTCCCTCCCAATCCCATCTTGTTTCATTTATTCTTTTCCTACCCCCCAAACCTCCCATGTTACTTCTCAACTTCTCATATCAGGGAGATCATATGATAGTTGTCTTTCTCCGATTGACTTATTTCGCTAAGCATAATACCCTCTAGTTCCATCCATGTCATCGCAAATGGCAAGATTTCATTTCTTTTGATGGCTGCATAGTATTCCATTGTGTGTGTGTGTGTGTGTGTGTGTGTGTGTGTGTGTGTGTGAGTGTGTATCACATCTTCTTTATCCATTCATCTGTTGATGGACATCTAGGTTCTTTCCATAGTTTGGCTATTGTGGACATTGCTGCTATAAACATTCGTGTGCACGTGCCCCTTTGGATCATTACATTTGTATCATTTCCCCTTGTGTATTCTTCATTTTAGTAATTTGAGTCTCCCTTTTTTTGTCAATTTCATTAATCTTTTCAAAGAACTGACTTTTGGTTTTGTTGATTGTATCTATTATTTTTCCATTCTCTATTTGATGTATTTCTGCTCTGATTTTTATTATTTCCTTCCTACTGCTTGCTTTATGTTTATATGGCTCTTACTTTTCTATGTTCTTAAGGTGGAAGTTTAGACTATTAATTCGAGATCTTCCTTTTTTTAAAAATAGGAAATTATAAGTTTCTAAGCACTACTTTTAGTGCTTTAATTTTTGGCATTTTTAAAAAAGATTTTATTCATTTATTTGACAGACAGAGGTCACAAGTAGGCAGGGAGAGAGAGAGGAGGAAGCAGGCTCCCTGCTAAGCAGAGAGCCCAATGTGGGGCTTGATCCCAGGACCCTGGGATCATGACCTGAGCCGAAGGCAGAGGCTTTAACTCACTGAGCCACCCAGGCACCCTTTGGCATATTGTTTTTTAATTTCCTTCATCTCAAAGTATTTTCCACTTTCCCTTGTGTTTTTTTTCTTTGATCCATTGGTTATTTAGAAGTGGATTATTTAATTTGTACACATTTGCGAAGTCCCAAAATTTCTTTCAGTTATTGAATTCTAATTTCATTCCATCATGATTAGAGAATATATGTTGCATGATTTCAATCTTTTAAATTTATTAAGACTTATTTTATGGTCTGACGTATATCTGTCTAGACAATGTTCCATATGTATTTAATATTTTGTCTGCTGTTGTTGTGTGGGTGTTCTGTATACATCTATTGACTCTAGTTTGTCTATAATGTTGTTCATGTCTTCTAGTTCCCTTTTGGCCTCTTATCTATTTATTATTGGAAGTTAAGTACTGAAGCCTCTATTACTGTTGAATTGCCTATTTCTCCCTTAAATTCTGTCAGTTTCGCTTCATGTATTTTACAACCCTATTGTTAGGTGCATGGAGATTTATAATTGTTATAATTTCTCAATGTTTAACCCTTTTATCATTCTAGAATGTCTCTAGCAATAATTTTCTCTTACATTTGCTTGATTTTTCTCCTATTAATGTGAATTTTTAGAAAATCTTAAACATGTTACAACAATTGCACAAACCAGAAAGTAATATGAAAATAATGTAAACATTGGTTGTTTAAGAGTTTATTATTTTTTTCTCTAGCGCACAGATACATTTGTGCTAGAGATCTGGCTCGGTGTCATGTTTAAAGAAGTTAGTGCTCATATCGCTCTCTAGTGGACAACCATGTACACTGACACTTCCTCTGTAGTGAAGGAAACCTGAAGCACCCATAACTCTCACTGATGGAACCACCGACTAGAGTCCTAGAAAGCATTATATAAATCCAACCCATAGAAACAGAGCCAGTCTCCCACCCCACATTTTGGAGCCAACAAAACCTGGACTTGAGAAAGCCTCCATTTTGTTGTTAAAAGCCAAGGCCCTGGGATTTACAAAAGAAAACAATAAGACCACTAAGGGGCAGTGTAACCGAAACAAAGTGAGTTCAGTCTTTTGGTGAGTCACAGAAACTATACCAGGTGAGGTGTCACACAAAGGAAAAGTTATTTGCAGCAAGTAAGGAGATCATGGGGAATAACTTCCAAAGGTGTGACTCTCCAAGCAAGGGTAAATGGATTTCTTTTGTTCAGGTTTAGGATAAATACTTATTTTTGTTTAATTAATTAATTTTTTTTTTGAGAGAGAGAGAGCACACACAAGTCTGCATGTGCAAGAGCCAGGGGTGGGGGAGCAGAGGGAATGGGAAAGAGAATCCTAAGCAGTCTCCATGCTCAGCATGAGCCCAATGTGGAACTTGATCCCATGATCTCAAGTTCATGACCTGAGCTGAAACCAAGAATCAGAAGCTTAACTGACTGAGCCATCCAGGCGCCCCTAGGATGCATATTTAGATAGAGAAGTCTTGTCATCATATGTAGAGGTGAGCAGAAGGTCATACATGTGCATTCAAGGAAATATGCCTGTATATACATTATGTTATGCAAATGAGGCCTGGTGCTCCTCCTCCGGTGGAGATTAAAATCTATTATCTATTATCATGAAGTAAAGGTAATTGTCAGTCATTCGAAAGGTCACTCCAGGGCCTCTCTGTGGAGGCACAAGTCAGGGATTTAGCTCAAACTGGTCTGGGTGGTCTGGGCCAGCTGGAGGTCTTGTTGGGGCAGTTGCTATCACCTGAGGGGTGGTGTTAGAGATAAGCTGGAAAGAAGAGCTTAAGAAAAAACGTGGGACAAAGGTTAGTGAGTACAAGCAAGTGGACAGTAAAGGTCAGGTCTTGGGGTCTAGCAAGGACAGCAGGACCCTGGAGAGGCTCGAAACCCAGGGATCCTAGGATAAATCCATTTGAGTTTTTCCTGTTTTCAAGCACATGGACAAAGAAGAGAAACCCAGCAGTGGGTCAGGTAGCCAGCATTAACTTCTGGTTGAGTCATACTGACCAAATGGGTGTTTTGCCAGGCTATGGTACTGGGTCTATATATAATGATTTTCTTCCCCTGATTGTTTTTTTTTTTAAGATTTTTAAAATTTATTGAAAGAGAGAGATCACAAGTAGGCAGAGCAGCAGGCAGAGAGAGAAGGGGAAGCAGGCTCCCCACTGAGCAGAGAGCCCAATGTGGGACTTGATCCCAGGACCCTGAGATCATGACCTGAGCCAAAGGCAGAGGCTTAACCCACTGAGCCACCCAGGTGCCCCCCTCCCCTGATTGTTTTTAAGATTTCTTTAACTTTTCCCTGAAACAAATAACATCTTATATGTTAATCAAAAAAAAAAAAAAAAATAGAGGGCACCTGGGTGGCTCAGTTAATTAAGCAACTGCCTTCAGATCAGATCATGATCCTGGAGTCCCAGCTCGGAAGCAGACCTTCTCCCCTCTCATGCTCTCTGACTCTCTCTCAAATAAATAAAGAAAATCTTTTAAAAAATTTTAAAAAGAAATTTAAAAAACTATTTCTTTAACTTTGGTTCTTAGGAGTTTGACAATGATGTTCTTAAGGTGGTTTTTTTGCTTGTTTGTTTGTTTTTTCTTTAACAAATTGTGGCTTGTATTCTTTCAGACTTTGGAAAATTTTCGACCATTGTCTCTTCAAATATTCTTTTACCTCTCTTTCACTATTTTCTTCTGGGACTCCAATTACATGTGTGTTAGTTCATTAACCCAAAGTTGTTCCTTTCCTCTCCTCCTCCTTTTCCTGCTTCTCCTTCTTCTTCTTCTTTGTGTTTCAGTTGTATGATTTCAGCTGACTTATTTTTCAACTACACTGATTCTTTCTTCTGCAGTTTCTAAGCTGTTAATAAGCTTATTGAAGAAATTCTTCATCTCTGATCTCATGGGTTTTTTAATTTCTAGCTTTTCCATTTGACTGTTTTATAGTTTTTGTCTTTCTAACATAATAACCATCTGTTAATGCCTATTGTCTATTTGTTCCATTAGATATTTTAACATTTTAATCATAATTCTTTTAGATTCCCTGTCAATTCCAACATCTTGATCATCTCTGAGTCTGGATCTGTTGAATTCTTTATTCCTTGAAGACGGATTGATTTTTCTTATTTTTGTAGAAGCTACTGTGATGAGATTTAAATTCGTCTATGTTAGCTAATGGGAAATAAAAACTCACCATGAGAGATGGGAGACTCTGTACTGGGAACTCTGATCCAATTGGATATTTTGGGTCAAGAGCTGAGTCTGATAGAATATATTGACTGAGGTAGAAAGGGCCTCTGAAACCAGGCCTCCACATAAGGCAGCCAGGCTTTGGCAAAAATAATTAAGTGTGTGAATATAAAAAATTTTAAAGCCATGAAATAAAGCATTAAGTCTAAGACGCCTTGCACCCTGCACAGGGATTCAAACAAGTAGCAACCTCATAGTGGGGATCCATCTGGCTCTATGGAACAAAGTTTGTTTGCTTGTTTGTTTGTTTTTAACTAATAGATTTAAATTTATAAGACAGGTTCAGGTTTGCCAAAAAAATGCACAGAAAGCAAAGAGTTCACCTATACGCCCTCCGAGTTTCCCCTATTATTATTTTGCATTGATGTGGTATATTTGTTATAATTGATAAACCAATATTGGTGCATTATTATTAGCTAAAGTCCTTGGTTTACATTGGGATTCACCCCTTGTGTGTATAGTTCTATGAGTTTTGATGAATGCATAATGTCATATAGTCACCATTACAACATCATATAGAATAATTTCATGGCTTCTCCAATTCATTCTTTACTTCCCCCCTGACAAACCTCCTCCAACCATGACCTTTTAATTGTCTCTACATCTTTGCCTTTTCCAGAATGTCATTGAGTTGGAACAATAGAGCATGTAGCCTTTTAAGATTGGCTTCTTTCACTTACGATATATGTTTAAGATTCCTCTGTGTCTTTGCAGGGCCTGAGAGTTTATGCCTCTGTCTTTCTGAATGATATTCCATTGTATGGGTGTTGCGATGGTTAATTTTTTGTGTCAATTTGACTGGGCCATGGAGGGAGGCTGGGGAAGGGAGAGTGGGCAGATGTTAGATTAAATATTATTCTGGGTATGTCAGTGAGAGTGTTTCCGGATAAGAATAACATTTGAATCAACAGACTGAGAAAGCAGATGGCCTTCCCCAAAGTGGGCAGCCCTCATCCAATCCACTGAATGCTAGAATAGAACAGAAGACTGAGCCACAGAGAACTCACTCACTTTGTCTGAGGTCTTCAAGCTGGAACATCAGTCTTTTCTTGCCTTAGGACCCAGACTGGAACTTAAATCATCAGTTCTCCTTAGAATTTGGGACTACAGATCTTCGGACTTTTTGGTCCCAGGCAGAGAACCAGACTAATTTATACTCCTCCATATGGGACAAAATGGAAACCAAATATTTGCAAGACCAGATGGGAACAGGACAAGAGCAAATGACAGGGCAAATGACAACAGTGCCCCCATCCCTTGGGACTTTTGTAAATCATTGCCTGGGACATGTTCTATTTTCATTTCCAGATACATAATCAATGTTTCTTCCAATGGTTCCATTTAGTGCCTAGAACATGGAATTGGTAGACATGGGAGGAATCTGAGGTGTGTGTGTGGAGCTAAGGTTCATGGTGTTGCAGAATGGAACAGGAATACCCATAATTCACAGGGCGAAATGTGAACCAGGAACATACTGTTTTATTATTATCATTCTTGCCTACTGAATCCCTAGGCAAGTGTACATGGAAAGACACAGCTTATATGCAGAAATGTCAAGAACAATGAAGAAACACTGCATACCCATTACCCCACCACCCAAATCTGACTATTCTTAGCTTGAAATTTAAATGTCATCATTAATTAACTCAATTTGTTGGAAATGTTATTTATGTGAAAGTGCAGAACATTGCTAAGGTAATTTCTCCTGTTGTTCTTTTGAATAAGTGGAAAAGGAGTTTAAAATTCCAGTTTAACATTCTTGTAAAACATTAAGCTAAAACACCAAGGTCTCAGATGAACCTGTATGTACAAATAGTCATAAGCAGCTAAGAATTGGAGTCACATAAAACATTTATACTTCTTTCTGTCTCACAGTGGTAGAGAAAGGTGGGACGTAGAGAGCCAGAAGGCAAAAGAAAGATAACCATGGTTTCACTTGGCAGTCAGCTGACTAAGCCTTCAGGTTTTAGTTAGACTCTTAAAGATTTTACGGAGATTAGATACAGTATCTTTCCAAGTACATGCCACTGCTTTTCCTTGCTTGAGGTACAATTATGTTGATGGCACTTTTCTGTCTCCAACTAATCGCTTAAGTACCCACCTGTCTAAATTAGGGCATCTAATGTTCTCTTGTAAGCTCTTCTCATCAAGAAGACTTAGAACTCAAAGGACCCACTTAATCCAAAAGGATCAGTCTTATTCCCAAACACCACAAAGACAGACAAATACGAAATCCCATTTGTTCACCAGTAGATTCTAGTTTTAAAATATTGTTGTCACACCTTATGGCACTATTAAAAACTGGCTCCTACTGACAACACCAAAAGCTGACAGTGATGTAGAGTAACAGGAACTCTCATTATTTGCTGGTGGGAATGCAACATGGTATAGTCATTCTGGAAGACCATTTGGCAATTGATTACACCATATGAGCTACCACACAATCCAATAGTCGTGCTCCCAGGTGTTTTCCCAAATGAGCTGAAAATTTATGTATACACAGAAACCTGCAAACAAATGTTTATAGAAACTTTATTCATAATTGTAAAAAATTGGAAACAATCAAGATATACTTCAATGAGGGAATGAATAAACAAACTGTGGTACATCTGTGATGAAGGATAGTGGGAAGAAAGGCAGGTAGGAACAAGGGGTCACCCTGTTCTAAGGAAACCACCCTTAAAAGGATTTTATATGACCTTGGAAGGAGACCCCCCACTCTTTCCCACATAACAGACAGATGACAAAAACCCGATTGGATGACAGACACAAGTTAATCAGATTAAAACAGCATGCCAACAAGCCCATAACAATCCCTAGACTTAGAAACTCTGGTGGCAACCCTCTCTTGTTCCCTCCCTTTGCGGGAGATTTGTACTATCACTGTGTTATTACTCAAACCTTTCTTTGCTGCCCACCACTCTGTTTGGTCTACCTCTTCATTCTCCAAAGCAGTGTGATCAAGAACTGTGGGCACTGAAGGAAAAGAAATCCTATAACATCTATATTAGGGTTCTCTAAAGAAACAGAACTAATAGAATATTTAATATATTTGACTTTTATTTTAATGTGGCCAAATTTTTCAGGCTTTTAAAAAAGCTGTTGTGCTATTTGCATCTTGATTAAATGAATCTATCCTATCCCAATGTCATAAAGGTATATCTCGATTTATAGATATAGATAACATATCCTTTATATTTTCTTCAAAAAGTTTTAATATTTTGGGCAATGATTTCTGTGTGCTTTAATTACTACTATATTCCAATGTCTGTAAGAGTGTTGGCACAAAAAAAGGCAGGCAACATTTGTTAAAAGAGTGAAAAGAGGGACACCTGGGTGTCTCAGTCTGTGAAGCATCTGCCTTAGACTTATGTCACCATCCAGGGTCTGCATCGGGCTCCCTGCTGAGCAGAGAGTCTGCTTCTCTCTGCCCCTACTCTTGCACTCTCTTCAAATAAATAAATAAAATCTTAAAAAAAAAAGAGTGAAAGGAGAGGAAATGTTCAGGGGAGAACAAAGTAAGAATGGAAAACCAAAATGGTGAGAGGGAAATGAAATTTCTTTAATTTGTGCAAGATAGAGAGCACTGCCTTGTGTCATACCTTTCCATACTTCCTGATTGGAAATCAATGGGTGCCTATTTAGGGCATGACAAATCCTTGTATCTGGCCATTACCCAAGACAAAGTGGAGATAGTTGTCTGACTCAGCTGCAAGATCAAACCAGGAAATAATGGTGTACAGAGGTGGGGCTGTCACGCACGAATGGCTTCACCCAGCTGCTTAGACATCACCAATTATGAGTTCTAAACTGGTTCCTAATTGGACAATGTGTTTACCCTGTTGTTAGGCATGTTTAATGAATACATTTATGGCTTCTTTATATTGCATTTACTTATTATACAGCATTAGATAACACTGTTTTGTTTTGGCTTTGAACTGATAAAGATAATCCAAAATTTAAGCTAGTGGGCCCAATGATGTTATTTCTGGCTCTCATAAGTTTTAATCCAAACATCAAATTCTCCTCGTGCGGTACTCTGTTTTCCTTCAGCTAATGAGGAGATATTTTCCATAGCCGCACAGGCTGTAGCCTTCAGGTATTGATCATGACATCAATTGCTTTCATTAAATCCACATTCATTGTTCTTTGAACCAATGTAAGAACTGCCTCATATTGTCCCATAGAGTAGTGGTATGACATGGCGCCCATAGCCTCTTAGGCTAAAAACCAAGGCAGAGATTTTTCAGAAGCTACAGTGACAGCGACTAGGCTTCCCAAATCAAGCCAGTGAAATCTCCTGTAGGATTAGCACTGTGGAGAAGGACAATGTGAATCACTGGTATAAGGTAAAGATCGAAATCTGGCTAGAAGAAAAATAGAAAACTGGTACTTCTATGGATGTAAAACTTCTGGGCAGAACTTACATCTTTGCATACCATGGGTCTCTGATGTCATACCTGAGAACTGAGGCATACTTTTTTAATCTCTTATTAATTATCTTGCTTTTACCAAGTCTGCTTCCTGTATGAATGACATACATATTTAGCATATCATGACTCATTATAAAACGTTATTTCCCAGTTTATCTGAATGCGTTCCATCATGTCACTGGTTTTCTGTACCTGGTTCGCAATGTCTTTTGGTTGAGCCCAAGTGTTATGTCAGATAACCCCTAAGGATAGCTAAATATTGAGGGTTCTAACACATGCATTGTGAGCTGCAACCCTGCCGCCAAATTCCCACAGTCCCTACCCGACCCCCACTGGCTGTGCCCACATCTCCTCCCCCACTCTACCTGGATCCCCACCCCTCTCTCACCCTGAATCCAGTCCTACAGCCAGATCAGAGCTCATGGTTGTCTATGCTTTCTTATGCCAGTCTGCATGTTTCTCTAGTCTACAGGGCTTTTAGCTTGGAAGCAATAAAATCTCGTCACATGGTATTTCTTTTATGTAACACAAATATAAGGTTCAAAAAGTCATAATTTCTGTACAGATTTTATCACTTGAAGTAGTATCAATGAGCACCTAGTGAAGATTTTGCCTTATAGATAGAAATATTGAACTTATACTCAAATATTGTTGGATATATTCTAGTATACTTTCTCACTCCATTCACCCAGCAGTTATCTAGGAATTGTTTTAAAGTCTGATGTGTAGAGGACCTGGGTGGCTCTGTTGGTTGAGCATCTGCCTGTGGCTGGGGTCGTGATCCCAGAGTTCTGGGATCAAGCCCCTCATGAGGTTCTTTGCTCTGTGGGGAATCTTCTTCCTCTGTCCCTCCCACCACTCCTGTGTACTCTCTCTCTTTCTCTTTCTCTCTCTCTCTCTCCCCCTTCCTCAAGACAAATACACAAATAAAATCTTTAAAGTCTGTTGTGTAGACATCAATTATTGTTTGTTTCAATACATTGATTACTCTCATCAATTACTACACAGAAGAGCTTGATCTCTTCTCCATAGTTTGGTTTGCTCCCATATAGCTCAGCATCTTCCCAATTTACTGCCCAATGATATTACTAGGCATTTTTAATCACTGAAGTCCTTGGTTGGTTTTTGGAATAGAGACCACTCTGCAAAAAGACACTGGTATGTATTCAGTCTTCCCTAAATATAAGGGTTTATCAGACAGTTGTAAGTCATGCCACTTGTCAATAGAGGGAAAAGTCACTTATTTTGGATACTATATGTGCAAGGAACACCAGATCTGAAGAGTAACTGCTCTCATCAAGAGCAATAGGATTAGGGAAAATGTACTGAAAAGGGAGAATAAAATTAAAGGATCAACTTCAAAAACAGATGGACCTTAGGTTACATTGTATTTACTGCATACCCTTTTGTCAACATCACTTGACCATTAGCTCTCTACTTTGTGGCTTACTTCCTAGATAGTTTGTTTGGACAACACTGATAGTCCTTTTTTACCTAAATCTTTTGTTACATCAATAAAGTTGTGAATCCTTATTCTGGTTTGTTCAGTAGACTGCCATCAAATTATTTCCCCAATTTATATAAATAAGAATTTATAAAGACTAAGCAAACAAGTAAAGTTTGATTCCGATGCACATATAAATGATTAAAATCAAGCCTATCAATGTTTAAAATGATTAGTAACTGTCAATACTGGTATGTGTTTCATTTTTAACAATTAATTGATAGAGGAAAAATAATACCCTAAGATAGCTAATTCAGAACCCTTGTTTCTATTTTTTCTTTGTCCCAGAATAATTTATAGATTTCACTTATTTATCCATTCATTCATTCATTCATTCAGAGAGAGCATGAGCAGTGGGAGAGGCACAGGGGAAGAGAGAGAGAGAGAGAATCTCAAGCAAACTCCACACTCAGTGTGGAGCGTGAAGTGGGGCTCAATCTCACAGCCCTAAAATCATTACCTGAGCTGAAATCAAGAGTCAGACATTTAACCCACTGAGCCATCCAGGCAACCCTGCCCAAGAGTAATTTAAAGGGGATGATTAAAAATTTTCAATGGAAGGAATATATTTTATTTTTATTTTTTATTTTTTTGTTGTGCATTTCCACATTTTTTTAAACTTTTTTTTAAGATTTTATTTATTTATTTACTTATTAGAGAGAGAGAGAGAGAGCGAGCTCAGACAGACAGAGTGGTAGGCAGAGGGAGAGGGAGAAGCAGCCTCCCTGCCGAGCAAGGAGCCTGATGTGGGACTCGATCCCAGGACGCTGGGATCATGACCTGAGCCAAAGGCAGCCACTTAACCAACTGAGCCACCCAAGCGTCCCTGCATTTACACATTTTCTGCATTATGGTTGAGAATGTGGTCTTACACGAATTCTGATTTGGGAACTCCAAAATTTTTCAGCATGGCTTAATGTGTCATCAGTTTTGGTAAGTATTGCATGTGGATTTCACAATGAAGTGTATATTTTTATGTGTTAAGTATAGGGCTCTTTACCCTTTTATTAATAAGAATTTTTATATTCCATTAAAATTTTTAAGTTATTACTATTCCCATTTTGATATTTTTATTTCTGACTTATAGTTGACTTTTCTACTCTGGTTGGGGATTTCTCATTTTCTCCTTGTCATTTTGTCAAGTTTTGCTTGCTATATATTTGATGGTATATCGAGAGGCATGTTAGAGGTTCATGATTTTCTCACCAATAAAGACTTTTGCCATATAGTCTAGTTATTTTTGTTTTTATATTGCTACATTTATCTTCTTTATATTAATGTTTACCTTGTAAATCTTTCCCATTCTTTCTGGTCACTTTTCAATGTATGATTTTTTTAATGTCAAAGAGTCAGAATTTGTTTTTATCCCCCACAGTGTAAGAGCTTCTGTCTTTTTGTTTTTTTTAGTAGTCACCATGCCCAACATGGGCCTCAAACTCACAATCCTGAGATCAAGGGTCACACACTCTATGGACTAAACCAGGTACACTTGAGAGCTTCTACCTTTTCATAGAATGGAACTATTTCATGTTTATTTTTCCTTCTCATATATTCCTATCTTACTTTTTATTTGCCAATTATCGCTCTTTCTTATTTCCTATCCCCTTCTTACCTTTGTTGGATTGAAGTTTTTTTCCTCTCTCTACTTAATTTTGATTCTCTCTTGTGACATATATAGAGACTGATAGCTATATCTACCTATTAATAGATATAGATACATATCATATATCTTCCTAACACCTAATATATATATATACATAAATAATTTCAATATTAATAGTGCTTATACTCATTTTAATATATGTATTTAATTTGAATTCTTCTAATAATATCTAGTGTCTTTTTATGTTCTCAAACATGAGAAAAATTGAACATGATTTGATTTCTCTCCTTTTAATGTCCCAGAATCTCCTATGTGGAGATAATTTTCAATTTGTTGTTTTAAGGTTTTGGCTCTTTTCACATTATACACCAATAATTAGACTTTATATGTCTTGCTAGTATTACTATTTTTCACATCCCACATATATATATGTACCTCATTTTTATTTTATTTTATTTTTGTACTTTAAACTCCATAGCAGTTTTATTCTTTTTTTAAAATTTGCTTTTTATTTTAAATAAGGTGTAGGCCCAACATGAGGCTTGAATTCATGACCTGAAGATCAAGAGTCATGTGCTCTACAGACTGAACCAGCCTCTCAGAGAGGCTTTTTTTCCCCTATTTTTTAAATTAACATATAATGTATTATTGGTTTCAGAGGTACAGGTCCTTGATTCTTCAATCTCATATAATACCCAGTGCTCATTACATCACATGCTCTCCTTAATGTCCATTACCCAGTTACCCTGTTCCTCCAAACTGCTCCCCTCCTATCCCTCATTTTTAGAGTCACTGTTTAATTTACTAGAATATATCCTCAAACAATTCTTTCAGGAAGAATGTGTGGCTATGCCCTTAGTTTGCTTATCTATGAGGGCTCTCCAGGTTTTCCTGGAATCACTTACCTGAAGCGAAGTCTGGCTTATCTGTTCCAGTTTCCACACTCAGTATTCTACCTGTGTCTACCTGTGAGGTGACCACAATGGCCCTTTGTCCGCATGGGAAGAAGGACAGGGAGAAGAGTAAGTGTACCTGCTCTGTACCCAGCTACCCATGGATAATTATGCTAACTATTCTAACAACTTTCTTACTTCTTGTGTTTACTTACTTGAGCTTGGAGTTGCTGTGAAATGTTCATGCCTTCAAACCAAAGCTCTTCTGCATGTCTTTTGGGCTACAATTTTCTTCAGTATTATTTTCCGGTGAGGGAAGAAGCCATCTCAGCACCTCTATCCATTACTTAGATGTTTCTGAGTGTCCCAGGGGAAGAATCTGTGTAACTAGGGCCTGCCTCACTGTGCTCACAGGAGCAGAGTGGCCTGCCCATTGAGTCAGATACAGCTCTGGTGAGCTGTGTCCAAAGCAGAAAAGCTAAGATGTCCCTCTTCATAGAAGCCATATGTGCAAGGGTGTTATAGGAGACAGAGTGATGACCTTCTCGTGATGTATTTGTACTCATGCCCAGAACTTGCAGAGTGTTCACATACATGGCAAAAAGGACTCTGCAGTTGTGACTAAGGATCACATGACATTGGGAGGAATATTCTGTACAGTATTAACAAGAGGGACCCAATATAATCATGAGAGAGGAAAAAGGATTACAGTCAGAAAAGTAGTGTGGTCAAAGAAGCTAAGTTTGGAGAGATGAGCTTTGAAGATGGAAGAAGGGACTTGAGCCAAGGAATGCAGGCAGCTTCTAAAAAGCAAAGAAATGCATTCTACATGTGACCCTCTAGAAGGGTCACAACTCTGCCAAAACCTTGAGTTGAGCCCATAAAACCCATTTCTGACTTCTGACTTCCAGAACTGTGATGTTTGTGCTGTCTTTAGGCACTAAGTTTGTTATACTTTGTTACGTAGCAGCAATAGGAAACTAATACAGGTGGCATCTTTCCCTAGCAATAGCGATTTGGGAGTGGGGGAGGTGTGGGCTTCCTATTTTCCCCATGCTATCTTCAATGTAGAGTGGTCCCAGCCAAACCAGCCAAAGCTCTCCAGAGAAACCTGTTTCTTCTTCTCTGCCCTGGAGTCAAAATCAGGGAGGGGCCAGTTACCTCACAAATGGGAACCCGTGGAAGTTTGCACTTTAGTGGAATTATGCTATAAGACTGTGTTGGGTACCATAATGGCAAAACAGCCCAGGAATGTCACTGGGACTAGCGAAAGATGAAATCTTGTTCAGGGATGCGGGGAAGAAGAAGCAAGCAAAAGAAAGGCCCTCTGCCCGGATGAATCCTCCTGAGAGCTGGGTAGAAAGCATGAACCTACTGGCTAGATTCTCTGCTCTTGCTGCTCCCCGAGGAGCTCCTGGCTGTGAGTCCCCAGGGGAAGGAAATCTCCAGATTATGTCCTGACATTTCTGCACCTCAATGCTTACATCTGGAAGGAACCTGCTCTGACAGATGTCTAGGTGTTTGATAAGCACCAGGTGACCTCTGGATGCTGGGTCAGGTCTGGTTCCCTGATCCAGCCTCCCAAGACCCAAATGGGCCATCCCTTCACTTCTCTCTCTGCTTCAGTGTCAGAGCTGGCTTACCCTCACCTTTACAGTAACTCTATTTCAGGGGCCCCATTCCCCATACCTAGCTTGGTTGATTCTGGAAGATGCCAATAACTTCAAACCTTAGGGAACAAGAACTAGAATAGAGCTTCCTTGGGGTGCTTGGGTGGTACAGTCAGTTAAGCATCCAACTCTTGATTTCGGCTCAGGTCATGATCGTGAGGGTCTGGGATCCGGCCTTATGTAGGGCTCTGCACTCAGCAGGGAGCCTGCTTAAGGACTTCTCTCCCTCTCCTCTGCCTCTCCACCTCCTTCCCACTGCAGCCCCACTCTCTGTCCTCTCAAAAATAAATAAATCTTAAAAAAAAAAAAAAAGAATACAGCTTCCTTTCCTCCAAAAAGTTTCTGAATTCCTTAAGTTCTTCTTGCCCCTCCCCACATCAGAGAAATCTGCTTCAAGCTGATTTTTCTGTCCTGCGCTGACTGTGAAGCAAGTGGCAATTACAAAGAGAAAAGTTAAACAAATACAAGTTTAAGTAAGTTTGAGGTGTGTACTCTTTGGTAAGGCACCCTCCTCTGATTGCGCTTGGATCCTTATTCTCGGACTTACCTTGAAATCTTATGACTAACGCTGCTCATCATACTGTCATGTATCTTTAATGGTAGAAATCAAGTGACACAGTGTCTGGCATATTGAAAACACTCAATACCTATGAATTATTTTGAAGTAATACTGTGGCAAAGGATGCTCATTGCCATTCTCCCTTCTTCTTTAACAACAGAACCCTGGGAAGTAGGCTTGGCTGTAAGATATTTCTTAGACTCTGTTGCAATTAGATGTGGCCAGTGAGATATAGCGTAAGTATTCTCTGAGGTTTCTAAGAAGGCTCCACAAAAGGAGGGGGACTGTGCCCTTTGGCCCATCTGCTCTTCCTCTTTCCTGTGTTTGGAATGGAAATGTGACAGCTAGAGCAGAGCAGGAATTTGGCATCATTTTCCTTTGGATTATTTTTATGTAGGAAAAAATAAATGTCCATATGGTTTAAGACACTTTATTTTAGCTTTCTGCATGCAACCAAACATAATCCCAACTAAAGCAAGCCTGTTTTTCCTAGTTTGTAGAGAACAGAAGAAACATGGAGAGAAGATTGAGGAAATGGGGAAGAGACAAAACAAAACGAAACAGTGTTAAGATTCTAGTGGTGGTGTATTCCCTCAAGTCTTTCAAAGAACAAAACGACTGATCTATTCTACTATCACACATGTTTTAGTGACACAAATGAGCTCATGGACAATTGGTAAGTAGGGAAATGATGTCAGTGTAATAATGCTCACGTCATTTTGGTTCATAAACAATTTTTCTCAGCATGTAATTTCCAAGAAATCAGGAGCAAACTTCCTCCACAATTAAAGAGCAAGCTTCAGCGACAATATATGAATATCTTAAAGAAATCCTACAGAGGTAGCTTCCTTTAGTGAAAGCAAGGGCGGGGTTAGTGGTTTCAACAACTGCTACACATTTCCCTACATTAAACTAATTGCCTGAAGCTATGAAGACAGGTAAGGAACTTACAACAATATGTCCTTCTGTATTTTAAAATTTTGGGGGCGCCTGGGTGGCTCAGTGGGTTAAGCCTCTGCCTTTGACTCAGGTCATGATCCCAGGGTCCTGGGATGGAGCCCCACATTGGGCTCTCTGCTCCGCGGGGAGCCTGCTTCCTCCTCTCTCTCTGCCTGCCTCTCTGCCTACTTGTGATCTCTGTCAAATAAACAAAATATTAAAAAAAAAATTTTTAAAGACTATTTATTTATTTATTTATTAGAGAGCGAGAGAGAGCAAGAGAACATGGGTGGGGCACAGAGGCAGAGGGAGAGTAAGAAGCAGACTCCCTGCTGGGCAAGGAACCTGATGTGGGGCTTGATCCCAGGACCCCGAGATCATGAGCCCCACAGAAGACAGACGCTTAACCGAGTTAGCCACTCAGGAGCCTCCCTTCTGTTTGTTGTTTTTTTTTTTTTTAATGATGAATCCTCCTGAATCAGATTTTTAATTTTGATAAATCTGCTCTCTTGGAAGCAAATGCTCTTATATTTCAAGGAAGAAAGCCCCCAAATTCAAAGTCTACACAGGACAAGCTGCTAGTGGAGGCAAACTAAGCCATTAAAAACAAAACAAAACAAAAACAAAAACAAAAAACAAAGAAAAAAAAAAAAACAAAAAAACCAGGAGCACCTAGGTGGCTCAACTTGTTAAGCATCTGACTCTTGGTTTCAGCTCAGGTCATGGTCTCAGGGTTTTGAGATCAAGTCCAGCACAGGGCTCTGTGCTCAGCACAGAGTTGGCTTGAGATTTTCTCTCTCTCTCTCCCTCTGCCACTCCCCATGTTTACATGCACAGGCTTTCTCTCTCTTTCTCTAAATAGTTGAATAAAATGTTTTTTAAACAAATACATGTTTATGGTTTTTGTTAGCGCTCCTGTTATAAAGTTAGTGTGTTCTGCCTCTAACCTTACTTATCCCAAATGCCCCTTTTAAAGCACATGCTTTTGTAGAATGCAAAGCTTTAAAGGAATGCATACATGATTTTATTAAAAAAAAAAACAAACTGTGATAGGAGAACAATAAGAATAGCTCTAGAACAAACTATAACTGATACAACATTCCTTTTTTGCATCTCAGTGCCAATTCTTTGGTCACAGTTGGCTTTTCCACCTGCTACCTTCTATAATTTCATCTTCTTGTATCATCTAGAAAAAAAGTCTTGAAAAACGTCAAGCCTTAAACATTTTACTCCTATTCTCAGGAGGCTACGAGGAGATATACTCCTCTAGAATGAGAGCATGAGTGGCGGGATGCAGGAGTCAGGGGCTCAGGACAGGACAGCAGTGGGAAAAGGTCTTGGGCAATAGTGATGAAAGGTCTCCAGAAAAACCTCTCTGGAACTGACAGAAGACAAAGTGTTCAGATGGGGTTCCTGGAAAATGCAAATGAGGGGATATGTTTGGACATATGGAAAACTTAACACTTAAAGGTGTCTTGCAGCTCTACTGAGGACACTGGGAAGAATTAGCTGTAAGACCATGGACAGCCAATTCTAACTTGATTTGAAAAACAAGGGATAGGATCATACCTGCAGCTCCCATTGTACAGTGTGGACCGCACATCCTACACTGGCCATGAGGACTAAAGAATAAAAAAATGGATGTCTTCCTGTTACATTTCCAGAGTTCCAGTAACAACCCTGTACTTTTAATAGGAGATTTACTTGTCCTAAGCACATGGAATACTTCATACTTTTGTGCCTGTGGCATAGCTCAGACGGCTTCTCTACCTCTCAAAACCCTGGTCAGGAAGCACCATCCCTGCACTTCTCCAGAGATGTAAGTTCTGATCATCTACTTTCTCTTTCTGAGTGTCCTTATCCAGACCTTTGGCTTCAAATAGCAACAGTATACATACCTACTTGTCCCAATTTCCTAGGCCCAGCCCAGATCTGTCTCCCGAAAAATTCCTTGGTTATCTTATATACCTCTTTGACAGATATTAGGCTTATTGTGATGTAGGTTTCCCTCGAAAAGGGTGGGCCTTCATAGGGAAACACCTTTTAAAATACATGCAGGTGGGGGCATCTGGGTGGCTCAGTGGGTTAAAGCCTCTGCCTTCAGCTCAGGTCATGATCCCAGGGTCCTGGGATCGAGCCCCACATCGGGCTCTCTGCTCAGCAGGGAGGCTGCTTCCCTTCTTCTCTCTCTGCCTGCCTCTCTGCCTACTTGTGATCTCTCTCTGTCAAATAAATAAATATAATCTTTTTAAAAAATACATGCAGGTGAATACCTATTCTTCTCAAACTGTTCCAAAAAATAGAAGAGGAAGGAAAACTCCCAAATTCATTCTATGAGGCTAGTGTCACCCAGATACCAAAACCAGATAAAGATAACACAAAAAAGGGGGAACTATAAGCCAATATATCTCAGGAATACAGGCGTAAAAATTCTGAACAAAATATTAGCAAGCTGGACCCAACAATACATTTAAAAAAATCATATACCTGGGGTGCCTGGGTGGCTCAGTGGGTTAAAGCCTCTGCCTTCGGCTCAGGTCATGATCCCAGGGTTCTGGGGTCAAGCCCCGAATCAGGCTCTCTGCTCAGCAGGGAGCCTGCTTCCCTTCCTCTCTCTCTGCCTGCCTCTCTGCCTACTTTTGATCTCTGTCTGTCAAATAAATAAATAAATAATCTTTTTAAAAAAAATCATACACCACAATCAAGGGATGCAAGGTTGTTCAATACTTATAGACCAATTGACAGGATATAGCACATCAACAAGAAAAAGGATAAAAACTGTATGATCAGTTCAGTAGATGTAGGAAAAGCATTCAATAAAGTACAATATATATTGATGATTAAAAACCCTCTGCAAAGTAGGTCTAGAGGAACATACCTCAATATAATAAAGGCCTTATATAAAAACCCTACAGCCAACATCATACTTAATGATGAAAACTGAGAGATTTCCCCCTAAGGTCAGGAACAAGACAAGGATGTCCACTCTCAACACTTTTTTTAAAATGTTCCAAATGTTATTGGTTTATCTTCTTTCACTCTGATGCAAAACCAAAGATTCTACTACAGCACAGAGACCAATATATTGAAAGGTCATGAGAAAGTGCTATGGACCTGCTGAAGGATCAGGTAGGTCCTTCCTTAGTAACATGACACTAAATTGTCGCTTAAGGAACACGTTTCAAGTAACACTGTGGAACTCAGCTGAAGTGTGGCACAAATATGACAACTTCTAGGCATGCCTTCAAGTACGTCACTCAGGATGGACCTGCGATCTCTAGACTTCAGTGTGAGAAGGATTACAATTCTATGGAAGAATAAAAATTTCACACTTCAGAAATTTCACAGAAGAATTTTAAGGCCAAAACATGGTGGGCTCGCTTCACCTCCAGGGACGAATCAGATGCTTACTCAAAACCACATTAAGCTTCTACTTCAAATCCCAACCCAAACTTGTGACCTCCTGCACTGAAATTCTTTCCTTCGATTAAAGCTGGTAGGGTCAGTCTGACACCTGGTCAAAGGGTCTGAGTATAATCCGGTCCAATCAGGCTGGCATTATTTACTCTATTTACTCAGCATTATTTACTCTGCTGTATTTAGCAGCAATGTAAAAATGGGTATTGTTACTGCTGGCTGTCCAAGCAATTTTTTTTTTTAATTTATTTATTTGACAGACAGAGGTCACAAGCAAGCAGAGAGGCAGGCAGAGAGAGAGTAGGAAGGGAAGCAGGCTCCCCGTAGAGCAGAGAGCCCGATGCGGGGCTCGATCCCAGGACCCTGGGATCATGACCCGAGCCGAAGGCAGAGGCTTTAACCCACTGAGCCACCCAGGCACCCTGTCCAAGCAATTTTTATTGACCTTTCAATCTTCTCATTAACCTTCTGCTAGGTAGACCCTCCAGATTCAGTGTCCTCATTCACATTAGTATGCAGCTGGAAGTCTGCAGCCTTGTAAGCAAGGGCAAAATTATTCTGTGATAGTTTGGATTTGGCTATGTCAAAACTCATCTGATAGCCAGTAAGCTAACCTTCAAAGGCTAACAGAGCCCAGCCATAGATGGCTGATCTAGAAAAATCTATATCAACATTACTGAAGAAGACCTTCAGCATTGCCCTAGTGGAGCAGAGACAGACCCTCTGGTTGAAGATATGTGTAATACATCAACTTACTATGACCTAGGAAAGGCCACCAAGAATGTCTTCAATAAAGGATATGGAATCAGCATGGTCAAAATAGATCTGAGAACGAAGTCTTGTAGTGGAGTGGAATTTTTTACTTCTGGTCATGCTTACACTAATACAGGGAAAGTGTCAGGCAACATAGAGACCAAATATAAAGTCTATAACTATGGGCTTACCTTCACTCAGAAATGGAATACAGATAATACTCTTGGAACAGAAATCTCTTTAGAGAATAAGTTGGCTGAAGGGTTGGAACTGACTCTTGATACCCTATTTATATGGAACATGGGAAAGAAAAGTGGAAAATTGAAAGCTTCCTGTAAAAATGGATTGTTTCAGTCTTGGAAATCTCACCACTTTTATTCAACAGGATATTGAAGTTCTAGTCATAGCAATTACATAACATAAAGAAATAAAAAGCATGCAAATTGATAAGGAGGAAGTAAAATTCTCATTATTTGCAGATGACATGATACTATGTACATAAAACTCTAAAGACTCCACCAAAAAACTATTAGAACTAATAAATGAATTCAGTAAAGTGTCAGTCATTTCAACAGAAATCTGTTGCATTCCTATATATTAATAATAAACCAGCAGAAAGTGAAAGTAAGAAAACAATCCTATTTATAATTACACCAAAACCAATACCATATCTAGATATAAACTTAACCAAGACATAAAAGACTTGTATTCTGAAAACTATAAGACATCTTTTTTTTTTTTTTTTAAAGATTTTATTTATTTATTTGTTAGAGAGAGAGAGAGAGAGAGAGAGCACAGGCAGACAGAGTGGCAGGCAGAGGCAGAGGGAGAAGCAGGCTCCCTGCCAAGCAAGGAGCCCGATGTGGGACTTGATCCCAGGACGCTGGGATCATGACCTGAGCCGAAGGCAGCTGCTTAACCAACTGAGCCACCCAGGCGTCCCGTAGACATCTTGAAAGAAATTCAAGATGCTGCAATGAAATGGAAAGACATTCCATGCTCGTGGATTAGAAGAACAAATATTGTTAAACTAGCTATACTACCCAAAGTAATCTACACATTTAAGGCAATCTTTATCAAAATACTACCAGCATTTCTCACAGAACTAGAAAAATCCTAAAATTTATATGGAATCACAAAAGACCCTAAATAGCCAAAGCAATCTTGAAAAAGAAAAACAGAGCTGGAGGAATTATAATTTCAGTCTTCAAGTTATAAGGCCAGGTGGTATAAAACAAATACAAAAATATATATTAAAACAATATGGCACTGGCATAAAAATAGACACATAGGCCAATAGAAAAGAACAGAAAACCCAGACATAAACCCACGATTACATTGTCAGTTAATCTTCTACAAAGGAGGAATGAGTATACAAAGGGGAAACAATCTCTTCAATATATGGTATTGGGAAAACTGGACAGCTACATGGGAAAGAATGAAATTGGACCACTTTCTTACACCATACAAGAAAATAAACTCAAAATGGATTAAAAACTTATATGTGAGACCTGAAACCATAAAAATTCTAGAAAACAGCACAAGCAGTAATGGCTCTGACATTGGCCATAGCAACATTTTTCTAGGTATACTCCTGAGGCAAGGGAAATGAAAGCAAAAGTGAACTATTGGGACCACATCAAAATAAAATGTTTCTGCACAGCAAGAGAAATAATCAACAAAACTAAAAGGCAACCTACTGAATGGAAGAAGATATTTGCAAATAACTTATTCAATAAAGGATTAGTATCCAAATATATAAAGAACTTACACAATTCAAATCCAAAAAACAAGCAATCCAATTAAAAAATGGGCAGAAGACATGAACAGACATTTCTCCAAAGACTTCCAGATGGCCAAAAGACACATAGAAAGATGTTCAGTGTCACTCATCATCAGGGCAAAGCAAATGAAAACCACAGTGAGATACCATTTCAACCTATCAGAATGGCTAAAATCAAAAACACAAGAAACAAGTGTTAGTGAGGATGTGAAGAGATAGGAACTCTCATTCACTGTTGGTGGGAATGCAAACTGGTGCAACCACTCTGGAGAACAGTATGGAAGTTCCTCAAAAAATTAAAAATAGAACTACCCTATGTTCCAGTAACTGCCCTACTAAGCATTTACCAAAAAAATACAAAAACATGAATTCAAAGAGATACATGCACCCCTATGTTTACTGTAGCATTATTTACAATAGCCAAACTACAGAAGCAGCCCAAGTGTCCATCAATTGAGGAATGGATGAAGAAGATGTGATATATATGTACATATATACATATATATGTACACTTTTTAATATATATTTATATATAAAGGAATATTATAAATATTTATAAATACTGTAAAAATATAATCTTGTCTTTTGCAATGACATGGATAGAGCTAGAGAGCATAACGCTAAGTAAAATAAGTCAACTGAAAAAGACCAATACCATATGATTTCATTCATGTGGAATTTAAGAAAGAAAACAAAAAAACAAAGGAAAAAAAAAAGAGAAAGAGAAACCAAGAAACAGACTCTTAACTACAGAGAACAGACTAATGGTTACCAGAGGGGAGGTGGGTGGGAGGATGGGTGAAATAGACGATGGGGATTAAAGGGTACACTTATCATGAATGAAAAAAATAAAATAATTAAAAATATACATGTAGGTGAGATAATGAAATACTCTTTCTGGCCTTGTTTTATTGCTTTTATTTATTTATTTATTTTATTTTTTAGAGAGAGAGAGGGAGAATGCATGCACACAAGTACATGCAAGGGTGGAGAAGTGGAGGTACAGAGGAGTAAGGAGAGAGAGAATCTTAAGCAGACTCTATGCTCAGTGTGGAACTGGTCTTGGGCTCCATCCCATGACCCTGAGATCACGACCTAAATGGAAATTGAGTCAAACCTTGAACAGACTGAGCCACCCAGGTGCCCCAAGTTGCCTTTAATTGCCCAGGCAATCTGCTCCTTATCTTGTAGATTTTAGTTACTTCACTGTGTAACCTTGTTGAAGGCATTTTTGGTGACAACAAGGAATCCAGACGTATGTTAAAAAGTTAACAGCTGGAGTGATAAGAATGTAAATAATGCAACCAGGTGACAAATTGTTCAGGGGTACTTCTGGACATGCCTACGTAAGGAGGCCAAAAAAAAATGTCTCCATTTACTCTTTGGCCTGGCAGCTGAAATTCTATTGACACCAATTATTACAGAAATCTTAAGCTCTGAGTTGTTAAAATCTGAAAACCAATATGGATCCTAGGAAGAGAAAACTACAGTAATTCTAGAATTATAGGAAAACTTCTGCTCTCCAAACATCAAAGACCATGTCAAGCATTGCCCCCCAGCCCTCAGGAAGTTTCTATAAGATGAAGTAATGATTACATAGAAGAAAAAACTGGGAAGAAAAGCTAAGACAAGATCACTTCTGATTACATATAAAATTACATGGTAAGGACTATGACAAGAGCTGAGGGATAAGGGTGCCATCCAAAAGCCAAATTAATACAATTACCTCATTATCCACAAACAAGAGATTAAATGTTTGAAACTATAGTAATTTTCCTTATGAATACAGTTCAGAAATTATGCATTTTCCTGGCCATGTAAATGCAACTAATATGGTTGATTCTGAACATCTGGAACATTTTGGCCAAGTCAAACTTGGAACTAAGCATCTGGCATGGTGTACGCTTTCACAATTTGGGGAGGAATCCCTGGTAGAATTCCGCAGTTAAGAGCAAATACAATTTTTAATATGCTGAACGAGTACTGTCCTGAGTGATAGAAGAACATCCAACTAATAAATGATGGTAACCCAAATGTCAATGTGGGTTGTGGATGCACAACTGTGGAAGGTGGATGCACTTAGTGACTTCAATGATTTTGTGTTCTTAATAGAACCCAGATGCTCATAAATATTCCAGATATTATTAAAAATTAACTCAAATAGAAGTGGACTCAAAATACTATAGTGTTCCTTAATGATTGTTTTGGACACTGATGTAGAAAAAGAGCTGTGTCCTTTTACCAACATGGCTATTTCAAATGTGCTATCATAAATTCTTGTATAGTATTGATCTGTTCTTTATATTTTTCTGTATAAGAATTATGTATCAAGTGCATTAAAATATATTTAAATTTCACTCCTTGTAAGAATTACTCATCATGGTCAGTGAAAGAATATAGAAACTAGAATCTTGAAACAATGCAAGGGACCCAAATGACAACTGAAACTCTTTTTTAAGTCAAACTTCACTTTTGTTTTGCTTGAAAGTTTTCAGCAACCCTCTAAAATATTTCTATTTTGCAGAGGGGAGGACTCTCTTAATGCGGTAAAATTTAAATTTTTTAGTAAAGCAGAATGCAACACACATTTTTGAAAGGGAAGTCAATACCATACTTTAAGTTAACTTTAACTTTAAGTTAACTTCAGTATATTTACAAGTTATGTTTACAGTTTATTTACAAGTTATGTTTAACTTATTGGTATGTCATCCAACCATATTTTTTTACCTGTGAAAGGTGTGTATCATGACTGTGATAGAATTTTTAGTACTGATGATCACTTTACTATGGCAAAATAATCTATGATGAAGGAACTTTAAAAACAGCTTTATAAAAGAATACAAGAGCACTAATTCAAAGGAATACATGCACCCCTATGTTTATAGCAGCATTATATACAATAGTTAAGATATGGAAGCAGTCCAAGTGTCCATCAATCGATGAACGGATAAAGAAGATGTGGTGCATATATACAATGGAATATTATTCATCCATAAAAAAGAATGAAATCTTGCCATTTGCAAAGACATGGATGGAACTAGAGTATAATGCTTAGTGAAATAAGTCAGTCAGAGAAAGACAAATAACATATGCTTTCTTTCACACACATGTGGAATTTAAGAAACAAAAGAAAGCAAATGAGCAAAGGGAAAAAATAAGAGAGAGAGGCAAGTCAAGAAACAGACTCTTATTATACAGAACAAACTGATGGTTGGGGAGATGGGTGAATTAGGAGATGGGGATGAAGGAGTGTACTTGTTGAGATGAACACAGGGTGATATACAGAAGTGTTGAATCACTGTATTGTTCACCAGAAACTGATATAACACTGTATGTTAACTAACTGGAATTAAAATTAAAAACCTAAAAAAAAGTAACTTTGTAAAATTGTGAATACTTGGGAAAATAGTAATTTAACAAGAGACTATTCAGATTTACACGTGAATATTCTATTATAAAATAACCAGTTACACTAAATCCAAAATTTAAAAGTACAATTTACTAAGAAATAATTACTCACTTTTCCACAAGTGTCTTTACTTTCATCTTTTGAAATAGGGAGCACCCCTTGTGCATTTAAACAGTGACTGAATTAACAAAATATGATCTACATATTTGTTTTTCAGGAAAATATTCTCTTTTAAGTGAGATTCTCTAGAATGTACATAAACAAATTTGTTCCAGGAAGGTCAGCTGAGGTGTGTTTTAAGTGGTGGTTTCACTGTTCAATAAAACGTTGTTCGTAATTTTGTTGATGTAAAACCCTGAGGAAGGAAATGTGTTCCGGAATGGAAGCAAGCATTATAAAGAGTTTAGGGCAGTCTGGTTCGTCATGTGGCTGGGATTTCAAACAAGAAGAGGAAGTTGCATAATTCAGTAGAGCAAGTGACGGGCAAGTGATCGGCTATTTTTGGTCTTTATGGTAAAATTAAATCTTTAGAAATAGCAAGAATGTTAATTATGGTAGTACTATTATTAGTATTTCAAGGGCCTTAAAAAGACAAAGTTGTCCGTTCTGAAAATTGAATAAAAATGTATCTTAATCATTCTTATCTTTACTCCTCACCATAAACAACATTAAAAACCAGGAAGATGGGGCGCCTGGGTGGTTCAGTGGGTTAAGCCTCTGCCTTCGGCTCAGGTCATGGTCTCAGGGTCCTGGGATCGAGCCCCACATCAGGCTCTCTGCTCAGCAGGGAGCCTGCTTCCCCCCCCCCCCCCGCCTGCCTCATTGCCTACTTGTGATCTCTTTCAAACAAATAAAAATTAAAAAAAACAAACAAACAAACAAAAAAAACCAGGAAGAGACCTAAGAGGCATTTAAAAAAAATAAGAATACTGTATTTTAGGCATAGCATGGAATATAAAGAGGTTTTAATATGTAGTAATATCTTTGGTTAGGCATACCCTACCTTGGTAATTGTTAGAGTATATTCGTATTTATGGGTCTGTTTTTGTGTCAGATCACTCAAAGTCCAAAGAAAGTGACATGTTCTGGAAAATAACATTAGCATCTGGGCTAACCTGTGATCATGGTTTGGGTCTAAACTAATAAATAATATGTTGATCTTACTATGCCTACATAAATATTATTCAAAGATGAGTCATGTAAAGTGATGTGATTACATTTCTTTTCTTGGTCAATTTGCCTCATTTTTTCCCGCTGCTTTGTACTCTAATTCCCCCCTCCTTTTTTTTTTTTTTTTGCCACCAATAGGCTTCAGTGTCTTTGCTCGTTTTACTTTTTTATTTGCAATTTATATATTTTTTAAATTTAAATTCAATTAATTAACATGTAGTGTATTATTAGTTTCAGAGGTAGAAATCAGTGATTCATCAGTCTTATATAACACCCAGTGCTCATGACATCACATGCCCTCATTAATGCCCAGCACCCTGTTACCCATCCCTCTACCCACCTCTCCTGCAGCAATCCTTGGTTGCTTAGGGAACAACCAATGATGAAGAGTCTCTTATGGTTTGTCTCCCTCTCTAGTTTCATATTGTTCTATTTTTTCCTCTCTTCCCATAAGATCTTATTTTGTTTCTTAAATTCCACATATCAGTGAGATCATATGATAATTGTCTTTCTCTGACTGATTTCTTTCGCTCAGCCTAATACCCTGTAGTTCCAGCCACGTTGTTGCAAATGGCAAGATTTCGTTCTTTTTGATGGCTGTGTAAATGTGTAAATGGCTTTGCTCATTTTTATTTATTTATTTATTTTACTTATTTAATTTCTTTTCAGTGTAAAAGAATTCATTGTTTATGTACCACACCCAGTGCTCCATGCAATATGTGCCCTCCATAAAACCCACCACCTGGCTCCCCCAACCTCTCATCCCCCGCCCCTTCAAAACTCTCAGAATGTTTTTCAGAGTCCATAGTCTCTCATGTACTCTAATTCTTTATTAATTCATCTCCCCTCTCCAAGAAATAGGAATCTCTTGCTATTTTCAAATATGTTACATTTCTTGGAGACAGTCCCCCTAGAGCCCTCTATTACCCAGTTGTAAGTGGGATTTTTCCTTTCTGGGCCTCTTGCCTAGCTGTCATTCGAGGATCTCCCCTCAACAACGTTCTTCAACAATCTTCACTTTTCTGAGGCTGAAGCCTCTGTGTTGTGGAAACTTCTTCATCCCCTTTTCCTTTTCCTTGTTGTATTCTTATTTTTGTGCAGCAAATGCACATTTAGGTTATCATTTACTTTCTGACAGAGCATGAGAGAGAAACTTTATGGTTCTTTGCAGTATTTATAAAAATGTCTTCATGAATCCAACTTGAATGATTTCATCTACCTCAGATGTAGACCTCTACGTTAGATATCACTTTCTCTCATAACTTTGAAGGCATTGCTCCATTGTCTACCAGCTTCAGGCATTTCTGTTGAGAAGTCCAATCCATTCTGATTCTCAGTCATGAGCACAGGACCTGTTTCTTTTACCTGGGAGCCTGTGCATGAACTCAGTCTCCAGTGCCCTCTCCTTGAAAGTGGGGAACCGAGGCTGAAAGTACCAACTCTCTAATGAATGCTTTTTTTAAGATTTTTATTTGAGAGAGAGAGAGAGAGAGTGTGTGTGTGTATGCACAAGCAGGGGGAGCAGTAAGCTCCTGGTTGAGCAGGAAGCCCAGTGTGGGACCCCAGGATCATGACCGAGCCAAAGGCAGACACCTAACCAACTGATCCACCAAGGCGCCCCATCTCTGATCAAATGCTTGGTCTTCCTGACAACCAACCTCCATCTTGAAGCTATCTAGGACTCTTTCCCCCTCCAGCCATTAGTCAGTCATTAGCATAACAAGGAAACACCTATCACTCCTGAAACTCAATGGGTTTCTTTCTTTCTTTTTTTTTTTTACTATTAACACATAATGTATTATTTGTTTCAGGAGTACAGGTCTGTGATTCATCAGTCTCACACAATACACAGTGCTTATCACAGCACATACCCTCCCCATCAAATGGTTTCTGAAGTTCTGATCTGGGAACTGGGGACAAAGACTAAATATATGTACACACCCCACATACTGTTATGGCTTTTGATAAATGCTAATGTCATTGACTACCATTATGATATCATACAAAATATCGTCACCACCCTGTGTTTCATCTGCTTATCCTTCTCCTTATTCCCCGAACGTCTGGCAACTATCTTTTACTGCCTCTATAATTTTACTTTTTCCATAATGTCATATAGTTAGAATCATATAATATGTAGCTTTTTTAGACTGTCTGCTTTCACATAGCAATGTGCATTTAATGTTCCTCTATGTCCTTGCATGACTTAATAGCTCATTTCTTTTTATTGCTGAATAATATTCTATAGTATGGATGTGCCACTGTTTATCCATTCAAGTATTAATGATATGTTTGCTTCCAGTTTGGGGCAATTATGAATAAAGCAGCTATAAATATTCATATACAGAGTTTTTTGTTTATTTTTAAAGATTTATCTATTTACTTGAGAAAGAGCATGAGCAGGAGAGGCAGAGGGAGGGGTTAGATAATACCAAGCAGACTCCACGCAATGTGGAGTCCGCCTCGGGGCTTGATTTCACAACCCAGAGATTACCACCTGAGCAGAAACCAAGTTGGAAGCTTAAACAACTGTGTCACTCAGGGAACCCCCACTATGTGCAGAGTTTTGCATGGACATAAGTTTTCTACTCATTTGAGCAAATACCCATGAGCGTGATAACTGGTTTATATGGCAAGACTATGTTGATCTGTGTAAGAACTTCCAAATTATCTTCTAAGATGGCTGTACTGTTTACATTCCTACCAGCAATTGAATAAGCATTGCTCCATATCCTCATTGGCACTTGGTGTTGTCAGTATTTTGGATTTTAGCCTTGTTCACAGGTGTGTAGTGGTATTTCATTGTTGTTTTAATTTTAATTTGTGTTTCTCTAATGTCCTATGCTGTTGAGTCTCCTTTCATATACTTATTTGTCATTTGTATATCTTATTTAGTGAGGTGTCTTTTCAGATCTTTTGCCCAGTGTTTTTTTTTAAGATTTTATTTATTTATTTGACACACAGAGAGAGAAATCACAAGTAAGCAGAGAGGCAGGCAGAGACAGAGGGGGAAGCAGTCTCCCCGCTGATCAGAGAGCCCGATGCGGGGCTCGATCCCAGGACCCTGAGATCACGACCTAAGCCGAAGGAAGAGGCTTAACCCACTGAGCCACCCAGGTGCCCTCTTTTGCCCAGTTTTAAATTGGGTTGTTTTCCTGTTGTTGAGGTTTTGGTGTTCTTTGAATATTTTGAATGCAAGCCCTTTATCAAATATGTATTTTGCAAATATTTTCTCCTAGTTTGTGGCTTGTCTTTTCCTTTTTTAACAGTATCTTTCACAGAGCAGAGGCTTTAAATTTTAGTGAAGTCTAACTTATAAATTTTTTCATTCATGGATTGTGTTTTTGTTGTATCAAAAAACTTACGACTAAATCCAAGGCCACCCAGATTTTCTCCAATGTCATCTCTTAGAAGTTTAGATTTGTGTTTTAAATTTAGGTCAATGATCCATTTCATTTTTTTTAAGAGGGTATTTTATTTATTTCAGAGAGAGAGAGAGAACACAAGCAGGGCACAGAGGATGAGGAAGAAGGAGACTCCCCACTGAGCAGGGAGCCCAATGTGGGGCTCAATCCAAGGACCTGGGTTCATGACCTGAGCTGAAGGCAAACACTTAGCTGACTGAACCACCCAGACACCCAAGTGATCCACTTCAAATTAAGTTTTGCAAAAGGTGTAGAGTCTATGTTTAGACTTTTTTTTTTGCTAGTATGTTTGTCAAAGAGCCATTGAATATATTTGTGTGAGTCTATTTCTAGGCTTTGTATTCTATTCCAATAATCTATTTTTCTAGTCTTTTGGTAATACCACACTGTTTCAAATACTATAGCTTTATAGTAAGTTTTAACATAGGGCACTGTCAGGCCTGTGACTTTGTTCATTTTCTTCAGTATTGGTTAGCTCTCCTGGGACTTTTGTCTTTCCATAAAGACTTTAGGATTAGCTTGTTGATGTCCAAAAAATAACTTGCTGGGATTTTAATTGAGATCGTGTCAAATCTATCAAGTTGGGAAGAACTAACATCCTCTTTCTTTCTTTCTCTTTAAGATTTTTATTTAATTATTTGAAAGAGAGAGCACAAGACAAGGAGAGTCAGAGGAAGATACAGATTCCCTGCAGAGCAGGGAGCCTAGTGCAGAAATTGATTTCTGGACTCCAGGATCATGACCTGAGCATAAGGCAGTTGCTTAACCACCTGAGCCACCCAGGCACCCAGAACTGATATCCTGACAATATTCAATCTTCCTACTCATAAACATGGAATATCTTTTCATTTACTTGTATCTGATTTCTTTCATCCAAATTTTATGGTTCTCCTCATATAGATTTTGTACATGCATTAGATTTATACATAAGCATTTCATTTTTTTGTGCCAATGTAAGTGACATTGCATCTTTAATTTCAAATTCCAATTGTACATTGCTGGAAAATATAAGCAAGTAGCTCTTGTGTATGTTAACCTTGTATCTTATAACTTTGCTATAATTGTTTATTAGTTTTAAGGGGGTTTTTTGGTTAATTTTTTGGGATTTTCTACATAATCATGTCACATGTTTGTTATTAAAAAACAGGAATATTTCTTCCTTACCAATCTACTGTATATTTTTATTTTATTTTTTAAATTTTTAAAAAAGATTTTATTTATTTATTTCAGAGAGAGAGAGTGAGAGAGAGCATGAGAGGGGAGAAGGTCAGAGGGAGAAGCAGACTCCCCATGGAGCTGGGAGCCCGATGGAGGACTCCATCCCCGGACTCCAGGATCATGACCTGAGCTGAAGGCAGTTGCTTAAGCAACTGAGCCACCCAGGCACCCTACTGTCTATTTTTAAATGTCTACTTTACCAGATAGACCATAAACTCTCTGAGGGCGAGTTTTCATCTTGTTTACTTGTCATCTCTTTTATGCTCAGATTTTTATTAGTTTTGCCACATTAAATTGTTACAGCACTAAATAGAAATAAAATGCTTCTAAGTTAATGCTTGGGTAATTTAGTGCCTTAGTTTCTCTGTTGCTAACAGGGATGTTGTATCTGTCTTACAGACTGGTGTAAGGATTTCGGACTACATACATCAAGTTCTTAGGACAGCACCTGGAACCTAGCCAGCCCTCAAGAAATACAGTTTTTTAGTGTTTGCATTAGGATATGGGTTATTGCTTTTGCACAGTATCATACATAACCCTGAACAGCCAATGAACTTAGCTCAGTTGGACAAAGAGTAATAAAAGCCAAAGAATAAAGTTGTAACAAAGAGGGGAGGAGTTGAGAAGGTTTAGGGGAAGCAATGCTTCTGAGCCTGTGAGTGGAGAGGTAAAGTGAGAGGGTCCAGATGAATAGGAGTAAAGTGGTGGAAGACCAAGGCTGTCAAGGAAATCTCCACAGGATAGGTTCTCCGGACTTTGTATTGTATGTGATGTGAAGCAAAGGACCCTGAGGACACAGGAACACAGCAGAGGGCAGGTGGCACCGGCCCTCCCACACCACCCCTGGGGAGGGTGAAGGTGGAGAGCATAACCTCGGGCAGCGGGTGGGCGACTTTACCTCCCCCAACCCTAGCAGTCGCAGGAGCGGCCCACGCCACCCCCCGTCCCCCCGGCCTGTTACCATAGGGACTGGGTCACCTGACCTGGAGCCGTGCGCTTGCGCGGGCGGAAGGCGGGGGCGGAACCGTGACGCGCCTCCCGGGCGGTCCTCGGGCGCGCGCTAGTCTTCTCTCCTCGGGTCTCGGAAGTCTGTGCCAGTTACCGGAGGCGGCGGGGCGGCAACGGTGGTGAGCGGGTGGCCTAGGTAAGCAGCGGTATGGGGAGAGAGGAGTGTTCCGGCCGCGTCCCGGGTGAGGGGACTAGGGGCGGAGGCGAGGGAGCCACCGGTCACCTAGCGGAGAGCGTCTGGGTCTCAGCGGTTTTCGGGAAGCGGCGGCGACGCCCTCCTCAGTGGTCTCCGCGCCCGTCCCTGCGCCCTCCGGAGCCCGGGGCGGAAGTTTGCGCGAGCCGCTAGCTCTGCTTGCGACCCTTGCGTTTCGTGGTCCCGCCCGGGACTGGGGCGAAGGGTGAGGGGGCGGTGGGGGGACGGCGGAGGGTTGGCGGGGTAAGGGGCAGCGCTGCGGCCCGGCCCGCGGCGACGCCGTCAGCTGCCTCCTCAGCTCGGACTCCTCGTTCTGGTCCGTCTCGAGCGTTTTTGTTCCTCTTGGCTGAGATCGCTGGGGACCGGTGGAGGAAGAGCGGCTGGTTGTGGCTGGTCACGGTGCTCTGCGTTCCTTGGACTGTACCCAGTCACCTTCCTGGGTGGCTTAGTCGGACCGCCCTGGATTTGGAGGGGGGAAGGAGGTGTCTGTTGAGTGGGCCAAGCCTTGACTTTCTGGAAGGGGGTTGGGAGAGGTGGTTTGCTGCGCGCCTATTCCTGGAGAAGTTGGAGAAGAGGGAGAAACGTTCCAGCAGGGTGTGTGCAGAAGGAAATATCCCTTGAGATGTAATGACTCAGAGTTTTCATTTCAGGATTTCCTTGTAATAATGGGAAAGTGAAGGCATATGGATGTGGAAAGTTTTCCTTTTCACGGAAGCGGAATTATTTAATCATGGAGCCTTCCAGTGTGCCAGGTTTTGAAAAAAATTTCTAGGTTATCTGGTGTGTATATATTATCTGCATACGCATTTATTGTGATTTTTTTCTTGTGCCCGCTTCGGCAGCACACATATTGTGATTTTTTTTTCTTTATGTAAGTACATTTCTCGAGAAGTACTTGGTTTACCAAACTCTTAACATCTACGTGTTTGAAAGAAAAAAAGAAAACAACTGATTAAAAAGGAAAATTACATTGAAAACAGCTGCAGGCTGTTAGCTTTATCTTCTGTGTATGTGATTAAAATACAGATTTTCCATTCTTTACCTTTTCTATTTGAGGTTGAGGGAAACGGTTAAAAAAAAAAGAGTTTTTTCATGCTTTCTGTTCCAATTCAGTTCTGTAAATTTTTGTCCTTTAAATGGTACAGAAATATTACAGATCAAGTGGTTTGTGCTACAGGATGAAAATAATTAAGTGGAATGTCCTTTAAAAAACGTTCAGGAAATAGTCCATTATAATCCAAATTTAACTTCGACAGCATTAAGTTTTAGTTATTTTGAGCATTTTAAGGATATAAAAATCTTTACCAGAAGAGGATGAATTTACAAATAGTTGGCAGTTGAATGTACTCTTCAATAAAACCATTCCTTAAATTAAACATGAGTCAACTATTTTTTTTCCTGTTTTTGCCAGAGTTAGGTACTTTTTTTAGGTAGTAAATGCCAAGATTTTCTAAAAAATAAAATTCCTCTGAACAACTTTAAAATATGTCCTGCATCTAGTAATAATTATATTAGCATTTATTAGTTTCTTTCCAAGTGCTGCCAACATTATTTGTACATTTATTTGATTTTTGAGGCAGTAAGCAGTGACATGGCTGGAAATGTAAGCAATTAAAGAGGTGTGCAGTGTAGTCTCCTTCCTTTTTAAGGTCCTCCAGCCAACCACAGTTCTTTCCTATAGGAGTCATCTGTTTTATGTTTTTTAGGTATCCATCCAGGGATATTTGATACCTATGCAAACATATATTCTTACCCCTTCCTCTTTTTTTTTTTATTGTGGTAAAATACACATAACAAAATTTACCATCTCAACCATTTTTAAGTATGCATTTCAGAGGTTTAAATACATTGATGGTGTTGTACAACCATTACCACCATCCATTCTTAAAAACCTCTTCTTCATTTTGTAAAGTGGAAGCTTGTTACCCATTAAACAATAATTCCCCTTTCTCTCCTTCCCCCAGCCCTTGGTAATCACCATTATACCTTTATGATTTTGACTAAGTACCTCATACAAGTGGGATCGTACAGTATTAGTCTTTTTGTGATTGGTGTATTTCACTTAACATAATGTCTTCAAGTTCATCCAGTGTTGCAGAAAATCCTTCCATTTTAAAGCGGAATAATGTTCCATTGTATGTATATACCACATTTTGCTTGTCCATTCATTTATAGATTGACACTTGCATTACTTCCATGTTTGAGCTTTTGTGGATATTGCTGCTGTGAACATGGATGTACAAATATCTCTTTAGACACAGATTTTAATTCTTTTGGATGTATACCCAGAAATGAAATGATGGATCATATAATTCATTAATTTTTTTTTTTTTTGGTTTTGTTTTTTGGTGGAACCACCATTCTGTTTTCTGTAGTGACTGTACCATTTTATATTCCCATAAACCGTGCACAAGGGTTCCAAGTTATTCACGTTCCTGCTAATTGATACTTTTTTTTTTTTTTAAAGATGTTTATTTATTTATTTGACAGACAGAGATCACAAGCAGGCAGAGGAGAGGCAGGCAGAGAGAGGAAGGGAAGCAGGCTCCCTGCTGAGCAGAGAGCCTGATGATCCCAGGACCTGAGCTGAAGGCAGAGGCTTTAACCCACTGTGCTACCCCGGTGCCCTGATACTTTTTTTTTAATTCCAATATAGTCAACATACAGTGTTATATTAGTTCCGGGTGTACATTATAGTGATTAAACAATACCGAATATCACCCATTGCTCATTAGGACAAATACATTCCTTAATCCCCATCACCAATTTCTCTGATTCCCGAGCCACTTCCCTTCTGGTTACCATCTGTTTGTTCTCTATAGTAAAGAGTCTATTTTTTGGTTTACCTCTTTTTCTCACTTTTGCTCATTTGTTTTTTAATTCCCACATTCCACATATGAGTGATATCATGTGGTATTTGTCTTTCTTTAACTTATTTTGCTTAGCCTGCTCCCTATCCATGTTGTTGCAAATGGCAAGAGGTCATTCCTTTTTATGGGTGGATATTCATTCCTCTGTGTATGTATATCCCGTATCTTCATTAATCTATTGATGGACACAGATGGCTTCCATAGTTTGGCCATTGTAAATAATGCTGCAGTATACACAGGGGTGCATGTACCTCTTTGAATTCATGTTTTTGTATTTTAGGGTTAAATACCCAGTAGGGCAATTACTGGATCATGGGTTAGTTCTATTTTTAATTTATTGAGGGACTTCCATATTGTTTTCCAGAGTGGCTGCACCAGTTCGCATTCCCACCAACAGCGCAGAGGGTTCCTTTTTCTCACATCATGACCAACACTTGTTTTTTCATCTGTTTTTTATTTTAGCCATTCTGATAGTTGTAAAGTGATATCTCATTGTGGTTTTGATTTGCATTTCCATGATGAAGAGTGATGCTGAACATCTTTTCATGTGTCTGTTGACCATCTGGATGTGTTTTTTGGGGAAATGTCTGTTTTTGCCCATTTTTAAATCGAATTATTCTTTGGGCTTTGAGTTATTTAAGTTCCTTATATATATTTTGGATACTAACCCATTATCAGGTATGTCATTTGCAAATCTCTTTTCCCATTCAGTAGGTTGCCTTTTAGTTTTGTTGATAGTTTCTTTTGCTTTGCAGAAACATTTTATTTTGATGTAGTCCCAATAGTTTATTTTGCTTTTGGTTTTCTTGTCTCAGAAGACTTATCTAGAAAAATGTTGCTATAGCCCATGTTAGAGTCATTACTGCCTGTGCTCTCTTCTAGGATTTTTATGGTTTCAGGTTTCACATTTAGGTCTTTAATTCATTTTGAATTTATTTGTTTGTGTATGGTGTGAGAAAGTGGTCCGGTTTCATTCTTTTGCATATATCTAACTAATTTTTCTTCAATACTTGTTTTTTGTTTTTTTGATAGTAGCCATTCTAAGGGGTGTGAGGTGGTATCTCCTAGTTTTGATTTGCATTTTTGTAATGATTCATGATTTTGAGCATATTTTCATGTGTTCATGGCCATTCTTGTATCTTTTTTGGAGAAATTTCTATTCAATTTTTCTTGCTAGATTTTTTTTTTCTTGTTGAGTTTTTTTAGTTATCTAAATACTCTAGATATTAAGGGATTAATCCCTTATTAGATACTTGGTTTGCAAATATTTTCTCCCATTCTGTGGGTTGCTTTTCTTGCTTTGTTGATGCTGTCTTTTCATGTACAAAAATTTAAAATTTTCATGAAGTCCAGTGTGTCTAGATTTTCTTTTGTTACCTTTACCTTTGGTATCATGTCCAGAGAAATCACTGGTAAATCCAAAGTCATGAATCTTCTGTCCTGTGTTTTTTTCTAAGAGTTTTTATTGTTTTAGGTCTTAAGTTTAGGTCCTTTACCATTTTGAGTTAATTTTTGTAGTGTTAGGTAAAGGTTCACCTTCATGCCTTTGCACGTGGATGTCCATTTGTTGAAAAGGCTTTTACTCATTTAATGGTCTTGTCACTCTTGTCAAAAATCATTTAACCATATATGTGAGGGTTTATTTCTAGGCTTTCTATTCTTTTCCATTGTTCTATAGGGCAGTACACTAATATCCTACTTTTTGATTAGTGTAGTTTTATAGTAAGTTTTGAAATGAGAAAGAATGAGCCGTCCACTTTTGTTTTTTTCAAGATTGTTTTGGATATTTGAGTTCTTGGAGATTTCATATGGATTTTAGGATGAGTTTTTCTGTTCCTGAAAAAAAGTCATTGTTATTTTGATAAGGATTCCATTAAATCTTGAGATCACTTTGGATAATACCGACATTTTAATAGTATTAAGTCTACCAGTCCATGAATGTAGGGTGTGCTTCATTTTATTTATATCCTCTTTGATTTCTTTCAACAGTGTTTTGTAGCTTTCTCTCTCTCTTTTTTTTTTTAAGATTTATTTAGAGAGCAAGTGCGAGCACAAGCAGGAGGAGGGTTAAAGGGAGAGGGAGAGAATCTCATGCAGACTCCCTGCTGAGTGCAGAACCTGACTTGGGGCTCAGTCTCCTGATCCTGAGATCCTGACCTGAGCCAAAATCAAGATTGGATGACTAACTGACTGAGCCACACAGGTACCCCTGTAGTTTGCATTGTACAAGCCTTTTACCTCCTTGATTAAATTAACAAATTCATTAATTAATTCTTAAGTATTATTTTTATGCTATTATAAGACAATAACAATTTTCAGAGTATTTTTCATATATAGAAATCAACTGATTTTGTGCATTGACTGTGCCCTGCAGCGTTGCTGAATTTATTAGTTCTAACAGCTTTTTTTGTGGAGTCTTTACAGTTTTCTAAACCTTAGATATATAAATTAAATAATCTGCACAGATCATTTTACTTAATTTTCAGTTTGGATGCTTGTTATTTCTTATTTTTGCCTAGTAGTTCTGGCTAGAACTTCCAGTACTATGTTGAATAGAAATGGTGAAAGTGGGTTTCCTTGCCTTGTTCCTGATCTTAGAGGAAAAACAATCAGTCACTTATCACTGAGTATGATGTTTGGTGTGAGTTTTTCATATGTGGCTCTAAATTATGTAGATGTAATTTTTTTCTATTCTTCTTTTGTTGAATTTCTTTTTTTTATCATAAAAGACTACTGAATTTTATGAAATATTTTTTCTGCATCAGTTGAGATCATCATGTTTCTTTATTACCCTTTGTTTTGTTGATGTGGTCTGTTACATTGATTAATTTTTTTGTATGTTGAACCATCCTTGTATTCCAGGAATAAATCCCACTTGTTAAAATGTATATGATACTTTAGTGTGCTGTTGAATTCCATTTGCTAGTATTTTGAGGATTTTTGCAGTGTTCATAAGAGATGTTGGTTGGTAGTTTTCGTTCTTGGAGTGACTGTCTTTGATGCCAAGTTAATGCTGTCCTCATAGAATAAGTTAGGAAGTGTTCCCTTCAACTTTATCTCAAATTTTGAGACGGGTTGGTATTTTTTTTTAATGTTTAATAGAATTCACCAATAAAGCTTAAGGTTTAGGGTTTTCAACTTTATCCCAAATTTTGAGACAGATTGGTATTTTTTTTTTAATGTTTAATAGAATTCACCAATGAAGCTTAAGGTTTAGGGGTTTTATTTGTTGGGAGATTTTTGATTACGGATTCAGTCTTCTCACTATGTTCAGATTCTTAGTTTATTTGTGATTTAGTTTTGGTAGGTTTTATGTTTCTTGGAATTTGTCCATTTCATCTAAGTTATCCAATATTTTGGTGCAAAATTATTCAGAGTACTTTCAGTTTATTTCTGTAGAATCAGTGTGAATATTCCCATTTTCTAACTTTAGTATTTTGAGTTTTCTCTTTATGTCTTTGTCTAACTCAATTTTTTTTTTGAAGAACCAACTTTTGGATTCCAACTTTTGGATTCATTGATTTTTTTTTCCTTCCCTATTTTCTAGTTCATTTCTCTATTCTAATCTTTATGATTTTCTTCTGCTAGCTTTAGGTTTAGTTTGTACTTCCTTTTCTAGATCTTTAAGCTCCCTCTTCCTTGTAACACAAATGTTAGCATGTTTATATATTGCTCTAAAGCATGCTTTGTTTTTCCAGGTAATGATATGTTAAATCCCTTTCAATATTTTATGTAGAACTTCCTCCTTTGTTTGAAGTCTTTTGCTATTGTAGTTGATGCTTCAGTGAATAAGCTTTTATATATGTCACTTTTTATGTGCAAATGTATTTGTGGACTGAAGACCTGGATTGCAGGGTTGGAGGTATCTGTGTTTATAATTTTGATAGATACTGCAAACTTACTTTGTATGGAAATTGTACACTTCCATGGGTAATGTATGAGTGTTTCTCAAAACCCTACTAGTAGAGAGTCTTGTCAAACTTTGGATTTTTGCCAGTCCAAAAGGCAGAAATGGAACTTTATGGGTAAGAAGAAGGTATTCAACTTAATGGTAGATTTATATGGCCACATTTCATGATGGCTTTTGAGAATCTCCCTGGGTAATTATTAAAAGAAGATTTCTTAAGTCCTTCAATGAAATCTGTGTCAGCCTGGGAAGCTATTTTTAAGTAGTACCCAGGTAATTCTGATCTGATGATTAGCCAGGTTTGAGAACCGTCGTTCTAGGTGGCTGTTAGGACTTTATTAAAGTGAGTTCATTGACATCATTTATGAACCATTTAGAATGCTTAATTAATCCTCTCTCTACTTTCAGACTTGGTCATCGCCATTTACCATCTGAGCCCAGTGGACACTTCCTTTTTTATATTTTAGTTTATCTTAAGAAAAAATTGCAGAAGTTAGAGTAAAGGGACAGTTGAAGCACAGTTTTACAAGAAATACAGTTTTAATAACCGTGGAACACAAGAAACCCATGAGTTTTTGTTGCTTTTCTGTTTTTATTAGAGAGCATGGTCAGATGGTGGGGGCAGAGGGAGAGGGAGAACGAATATCTCAAGCAGACGCTGAGCTGAGCATGGAACCTGATGCGGGGGTTGCTATCACGACCCTGAGGTCATGACCTGAGCTGAAATTAAGAGTTGATTGTTTAACAGACTGAGCTACCCTGGTGTGCCAAGAAACCCATGTTTTTATTCTAAGTTTTCCTGGATTTGAAAATATATGTAGCTGAAATGGGCAGCATCTTTTTGAGTACAACTACTTATTCATCAGTTGTCATGCAGGAAATTAGCACATGTCCATCTGATACTTTCTCAGGTTTCAAGTACGTCTCTGTTATAGCTAATCATTATTTATGGTTCTTCTTCATGAAGTTGGTTGTCAAAATACAATACTGATTCTAGATCTCAAATACATCTCTAGTTCTACTGTTACCATCTGGTACATTTGTACTTGTATTGCCAAAATGCAGCACTTTTGCAAATTTTAATGGCTCATGATTTTATTAAGAGGATGACCATCTTCTTCTGTATTTGCAGAGTATTTTCATTTATACTTTATATTGTAAATACCAGTTAGAATAATCAATGTGATGAGTTTTTAAAATTTCACTATATTACTGTTTCTTTGTATTTGTTTAAAGGCCAACTTTCATTTGGTCACTTAAAAACCATATCAAATTTTGGTCTACAAATATAAAAGAATAAAAGATGGTAATATATAAGTAAAACAGGATCAAGGGACTTGTTTCCAAATATTGTATCATAAAGTTCTTCCTTTTGAATGACTGCATGAAAATTTTTATGTCTTTTATTAATTGCAAGTATATTGTTTACTTATTCATTTTTTAACTTGGGAAAATTTCAGTTAGGATATCATCATGGTCTGAAAATTCATGGTCTATGATTTGCTTATATAATTCATTCTATCATTAATCATAAGAGTCTAGGGTATAGCTACATGTCTTCTGATTTGTCCAATAAATGTTTTCCTCCAGTTTCCTTTTCTCTGCCATCATGGGTGAAAATGAAAAATTCCAAGTGTTCAAGGAACACTTCTGTAGAGAACAAGCTATGGATGTAGTGTCTTCAGAGTTTATATGTTCTTGAAAGAGGATGCAGTACTTTGGGCAATACAAATTGAAGGATGAAAGAATGCAATTATTTCTGTATTGCATCATTCTAGGTGATCTTATTTTTTTGTTATTTTTGGTTTTTTAGAACAGTTGCCAATAATGGATGAATTCTGATGTAATAATTTATAGAGGAGCACAAGTTCACTAAAATCCCATAATAGATTTTAGATTTATAAAAAAGTTCAGTTGAACCCTTATGATATGTAAAAGGGAGTGATTTTACTACATTTAAAGATTTCTCTTTCTCTTCTTTCTTTGGCTGATCTCCAAGAAAGACTAAAAGTCACTAAGTAGAACTGCTGAGAAAAGGAACTCAAATTAAAATTGAGTTCAGTGGACCCGATGGAATACAAAGGGTTGAGGGCAGATTTCTGAACCTTAGTCTAGACTGAACTGTTTCAGTTTTTGGGCTAGGACTCTAGCTTTATTAGCATTTCTGATTTATCCTTATGGACTTGAAATTTGAAGAAATGCTGTTTTAGGGCCTTAAGATGATTTTTAGTTTGCTATCATATAATAATACAGTATTCCCCCTTATCTGCATGGTCACCAGTTGTCTGAAAGCAGATGATTCTCCCTTCTGATCTATCACCAGAAGGTCAGTAATAGCCTAACACTAGGTCACAATGCCTGTGTCATTCACCTTACTTCATCTCATCATTTTATCATCTAACATCATCGCAGGAAGGGCAGGTACAATACAGTAATATCTTTAGAGAGAGAGAGCACATTCATATAACTTTCGTAGTATGTTTTATTGTTACTAATTTCTTACTGTGCCTAGTTGTAATTTAAACTTTATCATAGTTGTATATGTGTAGGAAAAAGCATGGTATATATAGCTTCAGTACTGTCCCTAATTCAGATATCCCTTAAGAGTCTTGGAATGTGTCCCTTTCAGATTAAGGGGGTACTTTAGGTTACTTTCCTGATGTGCATTTGTTGTTTCTTGTGATAATTAAAAATATTTTGTACTGTATTGAAGCTAATTAGGCTGCTTCTATGTTTAAATAAGGGAATAATTTGATATGCTGCTTTCCCATGAAAGTAATTTATGGGACTAGATTCAACCCTTTGCTATTGAAGAGTTCCAGGAACATAGCACTAGTGGCAGATATTTAAAGAAAAATGTGTTCTAAATTTTTTGACTTACAGAAAAGGTACTTTGTTGATTTACTGTATCATACATTAAGTTGAGACCTTGGAAAGAAACTTAGTTGTGGCAGGACTGAGACTAAGACTTGGCTTCCCCTCCCCAGTATATTTTTTAATTTTTTAAATTTTAAAAAATTCAGATGTAACAGAGCTATAACCATTATATTCGTTTTAGGGCTACAACATAGTGATTCTCTATTTGTACATAATGTGCGTAATGTACAGTAAATCTAGTTAACATCTGTCAGCACACAGTTTTTTTCCTTGTGGTAAAAACTTCTAAGATTTACTCTTTTAGCAACTTTCAAATTTACAGGACAGCATTATTAACTCCAATCATCATCCTGTACATTACATCTTTGAGACTTAGTTATTTTATAAGTGGAAGTTTTGTGTCTTTTGACTCCCTTCCCCCATTTTGCTCATCTTTTTCCTTTCCCACCTCCTTCCCATCTCTAGGAATCACTAATCTATTCTCCGTGTCAATGAGTATTTTTATTGTTGTTTAGATTTCACATATAAATGAGGTCATATGGTTACTGTTTTGACTTATTTCACATAGCATAATGCCTTTAAGGTCTGCCCCTGTTGTCACAAATAGCAAGATACCTCCCCCCCTTTTTTTAATGGCTTAAAATTCCATTGTGTGTGTTTGTGTAGTCTCACATTTTCTTTATCCATTCATCCATAGATGAATGGCAAGATTTCTTCTTTTGTTACGGCTGAAAAATATTCCATTGTGTATATATACTACGTTTTTTTTTTTAAACCTATTCATCCATTTGTGGATACAGCTTGCTTCCATCTTGGCTATTTTAAATGGTGCTGCCTGGAACATGGAGATGCAGGTATCTTTAAGTTGGTGTTTTTTTCCTTCAGATAAATACCTCAGAGTGGAATTGCTGGATCATATTGTGGCTCTGTTTAATTTTTGAGGAACCTCTGTGCTGTTTTCCACAGTGGCTGCACCAATTTACATTCCCACCAGTGGTGTACAAGGGTTCCTTTTTCTCCATATCTTCACTAACACTTATTTCTTGTCATTTTGATAATAGCCATTCCAACAGGTGGTGTACCTCATTCTCATTTTGATTTGCATTTCCCTAATGATTAATGATGTTGAGTTGAGCATCTTTTCATATACACGTTTGCCATCTGTAGGTGTTTGGAAAAATGTCTATTTGGCTCCTCTGTCCAATTTTGAATCAGATTTATTTTTGTTTGTTTTTTTTTTTTTGTTTTGAGTTATTTTGGATATTAACTCCTTATCAAATATATGACTTGGAAATATTTTCTCTTGTTTTGTAGTTTATTGCCTTTTAGTTTATTGACTGTTATCTTTGCTCTGCAGAGGTTTTTTAGTTTGACATAGTCCCCACTTGTTTTTCTTTTGCTGCATTTGCTTTTGGTGTTACATCCAAAAAAAATCATCACCAAGACCAGTGTCAAGGAGCTGAAGGCAGTTGCTTAACCAACTGAGCCACCCAGGTATCCACTCCTTCAGTTCTTTTTTTTTTTTAAACATTTATTTTTTTATTATTTTTTTAAGATTTTATTTATTTATTTGATAGAGATCACAAGGAGGCAGAGGCAGGGAAAGGGGCGGGGGGCAGGGAAGCAGGCTCCCCGCTGAGCAGAGAGCCTAATGTGGGGCTCGATCCCAGGACCCTGAGATCATGATCTGAGCCGAAGGCAGAGGCTTAACCCACTGAGCCACCCAGGTGCCCCCACTCCTTCAGTTCTTAAGGAGAGTTTTACCAAGTAGAGTATTCTTGGTGGCAGTTTTTTTCTTTATATTATGGCACATCTTCTGGTCTGCAGAGTTTCAGCTGAAAAGTGTGCTTAGTGTCTTATGGCAGTTCCTTTGTACAAAACCTGTTTTTTTTCTCCTGCTTTTAAGACTCTCTCTCTTTTTTAAACGTTTGACATTATAATGTGTTTTGATGTGGGTTTCTTTGGGTTCATGTTATTTGGAACTTTTTGGACTTCCTGGATCTGTATATCTGTTTCCTTTCTCAGGTTAGGGAAGTTTTAGCCATTTATTTCTTCAAGTGAGTTTTCTTCTGCCCCTTTCTGCCTTCTTCTGGGAACCTTATAATGGGAATGTTGGTTTTCTTGATGTCCTTTTAGTCTCTTAAGCTATCTTTACCCCCTCACCCATCCTTTGTTGTTGTTGCTGCTGCTGCTCTGATTGGATTAGTTGTATTACTCAATTTTTGAGTTCATGAATTCTATGTTCTACTTAATTTAACCTGTTGTTGAATCCTTCTGTTGTATTTTCAGTTATGTTATTGTATTTTTTAGCTCTGTGACTTCTACTTGGTACTTTCATATGTATTCTTTTGAAATTTTTGCTTTTTTCACCCATTGTTCTCCTGAGCTAGGTGAGCATCTCTATATCTGTTATTTTGAGTTATCAAGTGTATTGTTTATCTTCATTTCATTAAGGTCTTTTACTGAAGTTTTATCTTGTTCTCTTGGAATATTCCTTTATTTCTCCATTTTCCTTGACTTTCTGTTGATTTCAATGATTAGATTAAAAAACCATCTTTCTTAGTCTTGACTGACACAGACCGTAGAAGAGATGGACCTCATTATTTAACTCAGTTCTTGGTTGAGTCTCATAACTTTTTTAATTGTCCAAGCAGCCTACTTTATTCTTAGTTGCTCCTGGTAGTTGATGGTGTGCCGAGATCTGTCCAAGTTCCAAACAGGAGAATCTCAGCTCCTAGATTCCCACTGGTTGGAAGCTAGACCTTCAGGCAGCAACTTTTAAAGTATACAGAATACCTCTTTCAGGGGAAGATTTCTGTCTGCTCATTCTGTTTTGTGCCCTAGGGTGATAGCCAGTTCACTTTGTTGTTGTTGTGGTTGTGATTGTTGTTACAGTCCTGTTGAACCTGTGAATACAGGCTTCCTGGCTACTAAAGCCTGTTTATCTGGGGATGTGCCTTATGGGCAGCCTGTACTTTAGCTTCTTTCTTGAAGACACCAGCCCATACCAGGGGCAAAGGGAAAGTGCAGAGATGGCACCCACTGGCCTCCCCGTTTCTGGAGACAATTGTAGTCAGCCCTTAGATGTGTGTTTAATTAGAAGGCTATACTTGAGGCCATAGCTATGAAGATAAGCTAATCGACTTCTTTCATAGAAGGACTTGGAGGAGGTGGAATTTATTTCAGTCTGCTATGTCTGCCTTGTGCCCTGGGGAAGATAGCCTATTAACAGCTGTTTTGTTTGTTAAGAGTCTCATGGGATTGATGAATTTAAGCCATGCTGGCCACCAGAGCCACACAAACGAGTATCTTCTGGGCAGCAGCTACAAAAGCTAGAGTACTAGTGTTGTAACTACAGTTTAAGATCACAGATTCTACAGTCCCGAATTTTCATCATACTATGATTTTTTTTTAACAGCTGGGATTAAATAAACAAATACCATTTTAACTTAATCACTCATCATTTTAAAAAAATGGAGATTAGTTGTAGCAGTTGGTTTGATTGAGGGAGTGAGATCAACAACTCAGAAAATGGCATCTATTGCCATTCTAGGTGATATTATCTGGAAAACTTTACTAGTATGTTTCCTACCTTATTAACCAGAGTGTTGCAGCTGGAAAGCAAATTAACTAGATGTTCCAAAATATTACATACGGTATTTAAGTTACAGAGACCTTTAGTCTGTACATACATAAAGACTCCAAAGAAGCTGTCCTGACATTACCTTGAGGAGATGGAGAGTCAAATGGGAAAGTTGATACTGAGGCAGAATAGTCAGGTATTTTTTATTTTTAGATGTTCTAAAGAAACCCTGTAAATATTCCAAGCCCTGGGAAACCTCTTAGTAGAACCTAACTTGGGGGTTATTTCTAAGGCCTAGGGATGCTTTGGGTGCAGAGACCTTTCATTATGTATGGAGAGAGTTGAGAGTCTGTGAGGTTGTAAAGAGTTTAGAGTGGGCCAGACCTGGGCTAGGGGTAAGTGGAGATACCAGTTCTTTCCAGGAATTAGACCAGTGAAACAAAGCTATTAGGAATGTTGTGCTAAACTCTGGTAGAGTAGATGGCAAGACGTTTTGCCTACTAATCTCAGGGTCAATAGGATCTATACCTTGTTAGTGGTTCTTAGTCAGCTGAAGGAGCGACCTAGAATTAAAATTCTGTAGTCGGCAAAACAATAGCATGTGAGAGGAGTTTCAAGTGAAAGTGAAATGAGGAATTCACATACTGATGTAATAGAATTATTTTCACAATCCCCTTAAGTCTCATTATTGGTCGTTCTGAAATTCCAATCATACTTGAAAGGATTTTTCAAAGGTAGTTTGGTAGTTCTTCAAAAAGGGCTAATTATTTTTGACATTAGATCAAAGATTAACTCATATAAGTTAATGGACCCCTTCAGAAAAATAATACAAGACATTTATTATTCTCCCTAAAAGCTTTGAACAGTTTGTGTTCAAAGACGTAGACATGAAAGATTTAAAAAATTTGAACTTTTCAATGAATGTTTGAATATATCTTGTTTACTGCCATTTTGATAATATTGGTCAAAATTTAACAAACGTTTGACTTCTTTTAGAATAAGGAATCATGCTAGATAAATAAGAAATTAAGGCCTTGATCTCAAGGGCAGAGAAGCTCACTATATAACAAAAGGCAGAATGAAACTTCCGAAGTGAGAGAAACAATGTTAAACTGAGATCATTACAGGTATCCTTACAGAAGTGGCTCTTGACTGAGATTTTGAGAGAGGTCCTCGAAGTACATTCCAGGAAAAAGCAAGTTTTTGCAAAGATACAGGGCAAAGAAGAACTCAGCCAGTGGGGAAATAGCAAGTAGTTTGTGGCTAAAATGTTGTAATGCTTAGAAGAAATGATGTGAAATGAAGCCATAAAAATAGTTTGTGAAGTAAAATCATTGAGAAATCCTTTATATTTTAGAAGAATGATGAATTGATTAAGGTCACATACTTAGAGCAAACCTGAAACTGAATCTTTATCATAAGGTGGGGTTATATTTTTATAAATTTGTTAAAGAATGTCTGAAAAGCCCATTTCTTTTCTGGGATTAAGTTTGAGTATTTATGAGTATGAAGTAACTTCTGGGAAATGAGTGAGCTAAGAGTTGTTCAGACAGTTTAGGTTAATACTTGTTTAAGGAGAAGCTTCTATGAGGAAAATGTTTGAGAAAACTGCTTACTGAGTTTTGAAATTTACCACTCATCCAGTTCATTTTTTTATAAGGAAAAGGGGATCTTATAGGTGGCCAGTGGCAGAACTAGAAGTAGGAACCAAAAATAGTGATAGTACTAGATTAAAAGTCAACATTTATTCCAGTGAATTTAAAATGATTTTATGATGTCGATATAATGATTGGAAATGTAAATAAAACATGTTTAAGAAGGCAGCTTAATGATTTTTTTGAGACACAGAAAAGGTAGTGCATTTTGTTTCCCTGGATTAATAGAATTAAACAATTTCTTATTGTGCTTTCTCATGAATTTGCATTTTATTCACAAGCCCTATGTTCTCCTTAAATACTATATCAGGCCATTTTTTTTTTTTTTGAAGGTTTACTTTATTTCTTTGAGAGAGAAAGGCAGGGGTGAGAGCATGAGTAGGGTGGGCAGGGAGAGGGAGAAGTAGATTCAAGCCTGATGTGGGGCCAATCCCAGGACCCTGAGATCATGACTTGAGTGGAAGGCAGACACTTAACTGACTGAGACACTCAAGCACCCTTATATCGGGCCATTTTTTTTTTTTAAAGATTTTTATTTATTTATTTGTCAGAGAGAGACAGAGCAAAGGAGCACAGGCAGACAGAGGCAGAGGGAGAAGCAGGCTCCCTGCCGAGCAAGGAGCCCAATGTGGGACTCGATCCCAGGACGCTGGGATCATGACCCGAGCCGAAGGCAGCTGCTTAACCAACTGAGCCACCCAGGCGTCCCTCGGGCCATTTTTATTTGGCATTTTTATTTGAGGTTCTAGCCCAGGAAAATTAAAAAAAAAAAAAAAAAAAAAGAGAGAGAAAAAAGAAAAATTAGTAATTCATACAATGAATTTGAATTGACATTTTTCCAAAGATCTACAGATTGCCAATAAGCAGATGAAAAGGTGCTGAACATCATTGGTTATTAGAGAAATACAAATCAAAACTGCAGTGGGATGCTGCTTCACAGGAACGTGGCTGTAATAAGACAATAGCGAGTATTGGCAAAGATATGGAGAAATTAGAACTCTCCCTTACATGTTGCTGGTGGGAATGTAAAGTGGAACAGTTACTTTGGAACCCAGTTTGGCCGTTCCTCAAAAAGTGAAACAGTTATCATGTGACCCAGCAACTCTACTCTTAGCTGAATACCAAGAGAATTAAACATATATGTGTTTATGTAAACACATGGATGTAAATGTTCATTAGCATCATTAGTAGCATTATCCTTAATAGTCAAAAAGTGTGAAAACCCAAAATGTTACTGAATGATGAATGGATACCCAAAATGTAGCATGTCCATAGTGTGGAATGTTTGTCAGTCATAAAAAGGAATGGAGTACTAGTACATGCTATAGCATGTATGAACTTTGAAGGTGTTATATTACGTGAAAAAGAAACAGATACAAAAGTCCTCATATTCTGTGACTCTTGATTAAATGTCCAGAATAGGCAGATCAAGAAACAGAAAGTAGATTTTTAGTTGTCTGGAGCTGGAGGGAGGGGAGAATGGATAGGCATGGAGTTTTGGGGGGAAGGGAATGGAAATGTTCTAATATTAGATGGTAGGGATGGCTGCACAACTGTAGATCTATTAAAACTAGAATTGTATATGTATGTGCGAAGTATATACATTTTTCCTTAAGGTTTTTTTCTTAGGATTTCTTAAGAGTTCTTAAAGATTTATTTATTAAAGAGAGCAAGCACGCTCATGAGTGGGGGGGGGTGGCAGACAGAGAGGCAGAGAGAATCTCAAGCATCCTGCACTGAGCTCTGAGCCTGATGTGGGGCCTGATGTCTGGACCCCTGAGATCATGACTTGAGCCAAAACCAAGAGTTGGATGCTTAACTGACTGTGCCACCCAGGTGCCCCAAAGTACATAAACTTTTTAAAAAGTACTGTTATTCAGCATTCAGCCAAGAGACAGAAACCATATAGTAATTTAAACAGTGAAAAGATTTAAAGTATAATATTACTAACTATAACATGATTAAAGGAACAAGAATTGTAAAAAGTAAAGTAGGTAAAGAGAACTTCAATGAATACAGGAAGAGCAGATTTAATAAGTATCTACTAACCTCAGGGGTGAGTTGGAGTGCTCCAAGAAGAGGCTGCCCTCTTCCCATGCCTGACAGGGAGAGTGCAGCTGTTGTTGGAGAGTGCAGCTGTTGCTCAGTGGATAGTGAAGTTGGTTTCTCAAAACCAGACTTACTGGAAATCTCCCTGTGGAGTGCTTGTGGAAGTTACAGGAAGGTGCTGCACTTTGGAACTTGCTGCACATGAGGGGAGTGTCAGGGAAAGCTACACATGGGGAGATGCCTTGCAGGTGGCACCATGCTGAGAAGCTGCTGAACAATGCTGGGGTTGGTGTTGGTTTTGTGGACTGAAGGAGTTGGGTGCTTAAGAAGCTGCTTCCTGCCAGGAGCAAGATGCTAGAGAAGCAGGTTCTTCAGGAGACTGGCTGGAGTGGTATACTGGAAACGAAGGAAAAACCTTTTCTCCTCCAGTGTATCTCCAGCTCCCTACACTGACGAAGCTCAGCCTTCTGCCAGCTGGCCACAGAGTGTGGATTTGGAGACGATAGGTAATAAAGCGATAGCCAGCTCAAGAACCTCTGATACACCTATGCTATGCCAGTTTGGTATATATTGTTTTGTTGTTTTGTTGGGTTTAAAGAAAGTACCAGATACTCATCTCAAAATTTTCAAATACATATCCTTGTGATACTTTTAGAGAACTTTGTTTTAAATTCTTACATTATTACAAAAACCAGTGGTCATTAAAAAACATTGAACAGTATAGAAATGTTTAAAATGTAATAATTTCCATCTTATTCCTCAGTCCTTTATTATCTGTATCATTAATGTGTCCTAAAGATAAAATTACTGTTAATGATTGGTATATATTGTTTTTTTTGAATACATATATAAGACTATATCTGGGGACGCCTCGGTGGCTCAGTTGGTTAAGCGGCTGCCTTCGGCTCAGGTCGTGATCCCAGCATCCTGGGATCTAGTCCCGCATCGGGCTCCTTGCTTGGCAGGGAGCCTGCTTCTCCCTCTGCCTCTGCCTGCCACTCTGTCTGCCTGTGCTCGCTCGCTCTCTCTCTCTGACAAATAAATAAAATCTTTAAAAAAAAAAAAAAAAGACTATATCTGTGTGTGTGTTTGTGTGTGTGTGTGTGTGTTTATTTCATAGATACAGTCTAGGAGCCCTTATAGGTTTTTGTTCAGATATAATGCTTGCTCATTTACCAAGCACTTGTGTAAGCTAGGCAAGTCACATAACTGTTCTATTTCTATTTCTGTTTTGAAATTAAGGGACTTTTCCTTGAAGGAAAATTTAAGATCTTCAGTGAATATAGTTTGATAGTAGTAGTAAGGAAGGGGGATGTAGTTTGGTAACCAGTAATCAGTTTTTCGTATAGGCTAGATGTTCATATTTTTCCGTGTTTTGCAATTTAAGTGTTTCTTATTGTGTTAAAAATTTATAGATGTTTATATGTTTTGCTGTTTTACACATACTACTTAAATTTCAGGGATGCCTTGGTGGCTCAGTTGGTTAAGCGTCTGTCTTGGGCTCAGGTCATGATCCCGAGGTCCTGGGATTCATTTCCACATCTAGCTCCTTGCTCAGCAGGGAGCCTGCTTCTCCCTCTGCCTGCAGCTCTCCCTGCTTGTGTGCATGCACTCTCTGACAAATAAAATCTTCAAAAAAAAATCTTTTTTTTCAATGAAATTAGAATTACAGGATTTTTTTTTCTTTTCTTTAGAAAAATCCTGCAAAAATGTCTCTGTACCCATCTCTTGAAGACCTGAAGGTAGACAAAGTTATTCAGGTATGTTCAAGTTGTTTATGTACTTTTCTTCAATATATACAGTGTCCTACAGAGTGCTTATAGATGAAGTGATGAAGCAAAGAACTTAAATAGCAGATGTATCCATTTTTACATTTATACATTTTTCAGTTTATTGATTGCAGACTAAAATTTACAGAAAAGCTACAATTTTTTTTTCACTGAATTAATGGACATGGGATATTATTTCTTTAAAACTGTACTTAAACTCTTTCCACATAGCTTGATTTTAAGACTAAAATTTAATATATTTGAGTTGGTAAACTGCACTTCAACTGTTTAGATGGTGATAGTTTTGTTTAAAATTAGTACATTGTTCTTTGGATCTTCAGATAGGACCTGTCTTTAAAAATAATTCTTTGCCTTTACTTTGAAGTTAAAAATTACAGAAATGGTGATTGCTCTTTGAAGTATAAAAGCACAATGAAAGCGAAGTAATTTATTTCCTTTTAGGTGTAAGTGGCAGACAGTTCATGTATTCATCCAGTTAATGTCTAAATGTTAGATATAGTATTTCTAATTTCATGAAGTCAAAAATTTTTTGTAATCCTTCGAATAAGTATTAGCTTTGAAAGTAGATGCTTCTGCTTAAGAAAGTTTGGGAATGGGGTCAAGTCTGGCTGTTTTGTAAGTTTTTATTCTGTTTAGCTGGGGATAATTTGTAGTACTTCAAAGCTGCTTACACTGAGAATCCTTTTACTTGGGGCCTTGGCCCTAGTGTACTCTAAGTAAGATTAACTTCTTAATAATTTTTAAGGGGCAGGGACGCCTGGGTGGCTCAGTTGGTTAAGCAGCTGCCTTCGGCTCAGGTCATGATCCCAGCGTCCTGGGATCGAGTCCCACATCGGGCTCCTTGCTCGGCAGGGAGCCTGCTTCTCCTTCTGCCTCTGCCTACCACTCTGTCTGCCTGTGCTCGCTCGCTCTCTCTCTAACAAATAAATAAATAAAATCTTTAAAAAATAATAATAATTTTTAACGGGCATAAAAATTTATTACGAACTTGGGATAAGTCTTAAGCAATGTCAAGTATAAAAGTGTCTGTTAGGCAAAATGTTGGCCTCTCTAGGGTGAAAACCCCCAGCAATAATAGTGGAATTGTTACATATAGCAGTGATTGGGTAAATATGGGGGGAGATAATGGTGCACACATATTCTCCATCATAAATCCACTGAGGATATTAAAATGTGGTTTGTAAAGTCTCTGAAATCTGTTCTGCTGGTAAAAGCTTTGATGCTTCAGTGTTAAGAGGTTTGTTCAGTTACCTTAAATGCTCTATTCTTTCTTCAGTATTTTGTCAGTATTTTTCTCATGGGGTTTTTATTTCTACAAAGTTCATCTGAACAAACATACTTTGTTTTTAAAAAGCTTTTATCTGAAATATGTTGCCTTCATGAATAACAAGCCATCATTATGACATCAGAGCAATAAATAATGATTTGCAGACAGATGTGAATGAATGACTAATCTGTTTTCATTCTTTTTTATTAGTTTTTATAGAATTGAACTATTAAGCATCTGCCTTCGGCTCAGGTTGTGATCTCAGGGTCCCACATCAGCCTCCTTGTTGCTCAGGGAGTCTGCTTCTCACTCTCCTTCTGCTCCTCCCCCAACTTGTGCTTGTGCGCGTGCACGTGCGCTATTTTTCTCTCTCTCACTGACTCACTTTTTCTCTCTTAAAAAAAAAAAGAATTGAACTCTAACCATAGTTGACTTTGAGCAGAGGTTTTTGGTTTTTGAAAGAGAAAAAGGAAAGTTGATTCTGACATATGTTTGATTGGAAGATAGGTCTACAGACACATCACACTGACCTCTTTAAGGAGAAGCAAATTATATGGATAATTCCATTAGAAGACCTTTTATGTTCTCAGCAGGAAGTTAGCTGCTTGGAGATGTAACCATGAGTGAGGAGGAGGAAACATGAGTTATTTTCTTTCTGTATTTGAAAATAGTCCTGCCTTAGCCACTATAGTCTTGGGCTCGTTTTTCTTATTGTTGTTTCCTTTTCTCTGATAGAGGTACTTCAGTTTGTTTTTGTTCTTAAGATGTCCCTGCACAGGTAGCATTTATTTTCTAATCTTCTGATTTTGTTACACCACAGCAAAGCTAGTTGCATCAGTGAATTGGCAGTTCTCATATTTTGTAAACTATTTTACAAAGGCAGTAGGCTGTTGCTTTTAGCATCATAAAATCCCTGAATCTCTGTCCATTATGAATCCTTAACAGAAGTCTGTGGTAGTTACACCTGTATAAAATAAGCTTTTAAGAAACAGTGATGTAGTGGCGCCTGGGTGGCTCAGTCGGTTAAACGTCTGCCTTCAGCTCGGGTTATGGTTCCTGGGATTGAGCCCCGCATTGGGCTTCTGGCTCCATGAGGAGCCTGCTTCTTCCTCTAACTTTGTCTGCCACTCCTCCTGCTTGTGCTCTCTCTCTCTCTCTCTCTCTCTGTCTGTCAAATAAGTAATAAAATCTTAAAAAGGAACAGTGATTTAATAGAGACCCAGTCTTTACTAGTCTCCTAAGACCATGAGCATGGCTCCACACACATGCTCTGGCAGTAACTGTGTGCTTCTTGGGGGACCTCATTCCTTTTTTTTTTTTTTTTATTAAGTACTTTGAGATTCCATGTAAGTCTGAAATAATATGCTACATTTAATGACATAGTCTTTAAATGTAGTCTTTAATTCCATGATGTACCATCTCCTTTTCTGTTTTACTACAGATAACATAATAAATATATAACTATTAGGGAGCTTTCTATATATAGTATTCTTACTTCAGTATTCCTTGGACAAGAATAAAAGCAATGAGTGAAAGAATAGAAAATAATAACCAATGTAAAATGAACAATTTTTAAAAATTAATACATTTTATTATTTTTTTTATTCTAGAGAGGAGAGTGAGCAGGGGAGAGGCAGAAGTAGAGGGAGAGAATCTTTTTTTTTTTTTTTTTTTTAAGATTTTATTTTTTTATTTATTTGTTAGAGAGAGAGAGAGCGCGAGCACAGGCAGACAGAGAGGCAGGCAGAGGCAGAGGGAGGAGCAGGCTCCCCGCCGAGCAAGGAGCCCGATGTGGGACTCGATCCCAGGAGGCCGGGATCATGACCTGAGCCGAAGGCAGCCGCTTACCCAACTGAGCCACCCAGGCGTCCCTGGCAGAAAGAATCTTAAGCAGACTGTACACTGAGTGCAGAGCTGGACTCGGGGCTCAATTTCACAACCCTGAAGTCATGTACAACCTGAGATGAAAGCAAGTCAGGCACTTAACCCACTGCATCATCCAGGTGCCTCACTACATTCTATTTTTTTTTTTAAAGATTTTATTTATTTATTTGACAGAGAAACAGCGAGAGAGGGAACATAAGCAAGGGGAGTGGGAAAGGGAGAAGCAGGCTTCCTGCTGAGCAGGGAGCCCGATGGGGCTTGATTGCAGGACCCTAGGATCATGACCTGAGCTGAAGGCAGACGCTTAATGACTGAGCCACCAGGCGCCCTACATTCTATTTTTTAAAGCAGTTTTAGGTTCATAGCAAAATTGAATGAAAGGCACAAAGACTTTCCATCTTAATTGCCCCTCCCCCAACACATACACACAGTACATCCTCCACTCTTCGTAGTCTCACCTGAGTGGTGCATTTGTTATTATTGATTAACATATATTAACATGTTATTACCACTCCAAGTTGATAGTTGACTTTAGGGTTCACTCTTGATGTTATATACTCGGTGTTTTAACAAATGTGTAATGACCCATAGGCACCGTTGTAGTACTATATAGAATATAGTATCATATAGAAGTCTTATTACAGAATACTGCCCTAAAAATTCCTGTCTATTCTACCCTCCTTCTTTACTCATCTCTGGCAACCACTGATCTTTTTACACTCTCAGTAGTCTGCCTTTTCCAAAATGTCATACATTTGGAATCATACTGTATTCAGGCTTTTCAGATTGGTTTCTTTCACTTAATAATATGCATTGAAGTTTTCTCCATGTCTTTTCATGGCTTGATAGTTATTTCCTTTGAGTGAACAGTGTTTTTTCTTTTTTTCTTAGAGATTATCCAAGAAGTAATCTACTGGCTCCTAGTTCCTTTTAGCTGATATTTGGGGAAAGAACATTGAAAATTCAGTATACTTTGAGTTTGTAAACTATTATTTGAAATTACAGAGATTTTCATTGCATTTTATTTCAATTTAGAATGTGACAAATTGTAAAACAATAAATACTTAGGTATCATGTAATACCGAGCATATCAGAACATTTAAAATCCAATGAGGGAAGTAGAATCCAATGCTTTTATAGGCTGTACTTACTTAAATTAAGCATGCATCACTCCAAGCATCTTTGGGACTACTCTTGTCATTAATTTCAGGGCTAGGTTAAGGTATAAGTATAAACTTCATTATGTGATCCACATATTTCCGATTAAGTAAAAAGTGATATTAGAGATTGGCCATACAACCAATCTTGTCTCTGAATGATGCATGGCTATTTTAAAGATTTTATTTATTTATTTATTTGACAGAGAAGAGAGAGAGAGATCACAAATAGGCAGAGAGGCAGGCAGAGAGAGAGAGGGGGAAGCAGGCTTGCCGCTGAGCAGAGAGCCCGATTTGGGTCTCGATCCCAGGACCCTGAGATCATGACCTGAGCTGAAGGCAGAGGCTTTAACCCACTGAGCCACCCAGGTGCCCCTACATGGCTATTTTAGAAAGTCAGATCTATCTGTATAGGAGAAAGGATTTTGTCCTGGAATACTTACTGGGACATAGGCTATGAAGGCAGCCTGAGGGGAGTTCCTGGCATACTTGAACATGAGTAGCATTTTTTTTAAAGATTTTATTTATTTATTTGACAGAGAGAGATCATAAGTAGACAGAGAGGCAGGCAGAGAGAGGGAGAAGCAGGCTCCCCGCTGAGCAGAGAGTCCAATGTGGGGTTCCATCCCAGGACCCTGAGACCATGACCCGGGCCGAAGGCAGAGGCTTTACCCACTGAGCCACCCAGGCGCCCCATGAGCAGTATTTTAATAAATATATACATTGCAAGACGATTTTGAGAAATTTCTTTAAAAGTTACAAATAAATAAATAAATAAAATCTTTAAAAAAAAAAAAGGCGTGGTGTTTTCCCTCAGTGGCTCACCCTCCTATACTTTGACCACGTTTAGCTCTCTCTTTTTTTTTTTTTTGAAGGTTTTATTTATGTATTTGAGAGACAGCACATAAGCAGGAAGAGGGGCGGGGGGGGGGAAGCGGACTCCCCGCTGAGCAGGGAGCCCCACACAGGGCTTGATCCCGGGACCCTGGGACCTGAATCAAAAGCAGATGGCCAACTGAGTGAGCCACCTAGGCGCCCCTGACTACCTTTATCTACGTAAATGCACTTAAGCTCCTCACTTGCAAAACTTCTATAATGAAAATAAATTATTTGAATGAAATCAACTAAAAAGTCACACCTGTTTCCATATACAAGTTGTGGTGTGTGACCTAACATAACCTTTCAGTTACTGATAAAGTATACATTGTAAAATCCAGTGTTTATAGGAGTAGAAGAGTCTATTAAGATTTATGTATGTATGTATGTATACAAAGTTAAAAAAAAAGTTACAAATTACATTATTTTAATCATTCTTTTATGTCAGTGATAAGGTATGTATTTTCCATACTTCATAATCTTTTTTACTTAGTATAGTGTATCCCCTTCTTTTAGTTGCTAAATTGAAGATGAATATTATTTCAGTAGGATATGCTAGAATGGCAAAATATTAGCAGCTTAGCAAGTACTTAAATTTTTAGGTGCTTTTATGTGTTTTAGGTGTTCTATGTGACTTGTATGAATATGGTAGAGCTTTTTCCTTATGCAAATAAAATATTATTAGACTAGTTAATAAAAATAATGAAGAATGTAAAATGTGCAGTCATACATTTCACAGTGCATTTTGAAAATACTTATTAATTTGTAACAACACTATGAAATATTGGCTATATGGGACTTAGTCAACTTTTATGCCCATAGTGTTAAAATATTTAGAATATGAAATGTACTTTAGATGCGCAGATTTTCTTTGAAAAACATATTAAAGTGTTTAAAATATTTAAATTTTTAAAAAATTTTTCTTTCTTTATTTTAGAGAAAAAGCAAGTTCAAGCAGTTTGGGGGAAGGAGCAGACGGAGAGGGAGAAAGAAAACTTCAGGCAGACTCTGCCCTGAGTGGGAACAGATACAGGACTGGATCTCAGACCCTGAAGATATGACCTCAGCTGAAATCAGGAGTCAGATGCTCAATTGACTGAGCCACCCTGGTGCCCCAGGATTTAACGTTATTGAATAAGACTTCAGTGTTTAAGTTTCTTTTTAGAAGTACTAAACTTGGGGCGCCTGGGTGGCTCAGTGAATTGGGCCTCTGCCTTCAGCTTGGGTCATGATCTCAGGGTCCTGGTTGGGCTCTCTGCTCAGCAGGGAGTCTGCTCCCCTCTCTCTCTCCCTGCTTGCCTCTCTGTCCACTTGGGATTTCTGGCTGTCAAATAAATAAAATCTTAAAAAAAACCATACTAAACTTAACTTACAAATTATATAAGACTTTTAACAAGTATATATATAGATAGTATTGTTAGAATTTTCTTCTTTTCTTTTTCAGGCTCAAACTGCCTTTTCCGCAAACCCTGGCAACCCAGCAATTTTGTCTGAAGCTTCTGCTCCCATCTCTCAAGATGGAAGTAGGTTTATACTTTGGGTTCATTCTTGAACTGAAAATATTTAAGTCTTCTTTTGCTGAAATAGGGAATCCAAGGTTTTTTTTAACATACAGCATAAAATATGTGGTTAAAAGTTCTAGTAATAGAAAAAAATGTTTACTTAAAAAATAACACTTTAATCAAGAAAGTGAACTATGAATATGAAGACAGGTTTTTATAACTTAATCAAAATTAAGTGAATTCAGTTAAATACCAACCCTCATAAGTCCCTAACTTATGACTGACTGATTTATGAAGAAACCGTGTATGTGAACTGTGCCCCATACTACTGCTATTGAACTTCTGAATGTCCTCCATCATTGTGGGGTGAGGGTGGGTTTTGAAGTTTCCAACCACCTCCTTTGGGGGAGCTTCTTAAATTCTGGAATCTTTATTAGGTCTCCATATACTTCCTGTTGGTTCCTTTTCCTTCTAAGTTTATAGGGATTTAGGACAAAGTCCCTAAATAATATGACTTAAGATAAAAAGACTATTAAATAGGATTTTACAGCTAGACATAACTATTGGTAACATTCTTTTAGAAAATTCATTTTAAGTCACAAATCATGTAAAAAAGAACATTTGGAAATAGTATATAACTGCTACTAAGTTAATTACTGTTAATATTTAAATATACTGTATGTAAGATTTCATTGGAATGTGGTTAACTTTTTTTTAAATGGTAAGATACTAAATATAAATACACCTTTCCAAGCCTTGAATTTTTTTTTTATTGTAGTTCAGAAGAATCATTTCATAGCAGTGTTTATTAAATGAGTTGTAAAGTTGCTGACTTGACAATAAACATTTTAGTCAGATCTGAGGTGGAGAATCAGTGATATGCTTATGAAATTCCTAATCAAATAGGTTTATTTTAGGAAAAAAGAAAGGCAGGATAATTTATTTGGAAAAATTATTTCCATCTTGACTATTTAACTTTCTGTATTTCTTATTTCTAATTACCATTACAGAGATAAGGAGACGATTTTCCAAATTGCTTATTTAGATTCATTCTAGATTTTATAAAATACATGTAATTTTTTAACACAAATAGAAGCCCATAATAACAACAATGTTTATTTTAAATATTCTAATTTTTAATTTATTCATTCATATTAGATCTCTATCCTAAATTGTATCCGGAGCTCTCCCAGTACATGGGCCTGAGTTTAAATGAAGAAGAAATCCGTGCAAATATGGCCGTGGTTCCTGGAGCACCAGTTCAGGGGGTTTGTATACTGTACTTAATTTTGAATTGTATAAAATCGTATTTCAGACATAGACAAAAGCTCTCCTCTTTATGACCAACTCACAAATTTATAACTTTAGCATTGCTCTCTCTTCTCTAATTTTAGACTGCCTTCTGAATATCACTTCTTAAATTATTTTTTACCACTCTTCTGATTTATTAGGAGTTAAAGATTTATTAGGACTAGTCCATTCTCCTTAGTCTTCTGCATTTAGTCAGTTACTAAGACCTAGTGATTCTGTCCTCCCATGTTTCTTGCATTCACTTTATCCATTCCAGTCCTACAGTAAGCCTCTTTTAGGTTTCTGTACTTCTAACCTAGATTATCACAGTCATCTCTTAAATTTTCTCTAGTAACTTCTCATAGCAAAAAGTACTAAGCTGCTGCTAGGTTAATCTTTCTGAAGTATAGGTCTGTCATATCTTTTTTTTGCTCTATAATCTTTTAACATTCCAAAGTCTAAAGCTCTCTATAAAAGATCCCCAAATTCTAGGCTTTTAAATATAATGTATCTCTTAACAGCCTCCTTGTTGGAAAGCCATGACATTTTTATAGTACTTATTATAATAGTGAAAACATGAAGGACAGGGTCCATAGCTATCTTATTGCCTTAACCCCAGTGCTTAATACAGTACCTGGTATTTAATGACCAAATATTTATTGAAAACTTGCTTTTATTAGTCAGGGCCCATTTGGTAGACAGTAGGTATGTCAACAGAAATAATTTAAGAAATTAGGCAAAAGGTTGAACAATTAAAAAACGCAGGCATGGAAGAGAGCTGTAATTGCAGAAAGTCACTGCTGCTTCTAGGATTGGAGTGACACAGGGAAGAATTTGGAGTTTTTAGAACCTAAAACCTTGGGGGAAGGGCCCCTTGGAGCTGGGCCTCATCACACGTTGGAGGAGTAGACACTGCTGTCAGTACTGGTACCTCTGAGGGGTTGCAAGCGAGTCTGGTTCTGGAAGTGTGGCAGTAAAAGCTGGAGCATGGAATCAACTGCTTCCATCAGGGTTGAGGGTGAGGCCCAGGCAGAGCTGATAGATAGGGTCTGGAAACAGAGAAGAAAGAACAAGGCAGTTGTCCTCCTCCAGCCTTCCAGCCTGCTGTGCTGGATGCTAACCAGAATTCTGCTGACAAAGGAATATGTAATTTGCACAGTTCAAGCCCCATCATCACCCCATACAGTCTAGGTGGGTTTGGAGCTGACAAACAGTAGCTTAATACCCAGCACTGCTTACTCCTTCGACTACTCTTTATATCCACACAGTTTTTAAGTTCAAATGACAGCAATAACTGCATAGTTTCCCTTTAAAAGATGCAATTCTTGGTAAAATTGAGGTTTCAGCCTACTTTCTGTTAAGGGGGACCCTGTGGTAACCATTTTAAGCTTTGCTGGTCACACATAGTTTCTGTTGCATATTCTTGTTTTCGTTTTTTTTTGTTTGTTTGTTTGTTTGCTTATAAATACAGAAGTAATTTTTAATCCAGGGGTATACAAAACCAAGCCAATTACCTCTGCTATAATGAAGTACTCCTCCCCTTACGCCAAGATGGGGCAGTGCCAGTTATCATAGCCATCTCTGGGCATAGGCCTGTGGTATCAGTTACTGTGCAATATTAATTACCCCTTAGTATTCACATTGCTAGCTGAATATTTTTGATGTAAAGACAAAGTATAAAGTTCACTGCTATAAAAAATTCATGTATTTACAGCAAAGGAGGTATGGAGAAACAAAAAAAATTGTTATTTACAGAAAATATACAGGTATAATCAAAGAAGGTAGTCATGGCTACTGGGATTCTTATTTTGGTAACTGATCATGAGGCTGTAGTTAGTATTATGACTCCCTTTGTCTACTATACATTCTTTATCCCATTTGCCCTCAAGACTACCTTGAGCTGGTCTTTTCTTAATACCTCCTGGGGTGACCTAAACAATTTTGAAGTGTCAGAATCTCCTTGAGCATCTTGCTTTTTCTTTCGTTTTTATTTTGTTGCTGGTTCTATTAACTGTTTCCATGTAGTGAATTTTTCATTTCACATACTGTATTTTTCTTCTCTAGATGTTCCATCTGGCTTTAAGTCCTTGAGCATACTGAGCAAATTTATAGTAGCTGTTTTAAAATCCTAGTTTGCTAATTTTCTGATCTGTTATTTCTGAATTTCTGTTAACCGATTTTTCTATTATAGATTACATTTTATTTGTTCGCATGCCACCAATTCTTTTAAAATCAGAATGGGACACTGAATTTTACATTTTTAGATGCTGGATTATGTCTTCTTTAAAGAGTGTCAGCACTTGTTCTGGCAAGCAATTAAATAACATGTACATCAGCTTGGTCCTTCCGAGGCTTGATTTTACATGTTGTTAGGGTAGGTCTGAAGCTGCCTTTATTGTAGGGTTATCGTAGCCCCTTTACTCAAGATGGGTGTCCCCGTGGGTTCTCTGCTAAAGGCCCTGGGTATTCATTGAGCACACTGCTTTTGCTGGTAGGACCTTGGATGTCTACCAACCCCGTGTGACCTGCGGGAAGGTTCAGCTTATAGCTTCCTGCATGTACTTTGGCCTTTGGAGCTTTACCTCACAGATACAGAGATTAGTATTTAGTATTTAGCAGAGGGTTCAAAGAGATTTCTGGAGCTTTTTCTCTGTATAGCTTAGCTCTTTCCTTTTTGGGACTCATCCCTGAAAATTCTTGCGGTTTTACTAGCTGCTTCAGCCTTCCTGATTTTTGTCTCTTCTGCTTAGAAGAGCACAGTGCTCTGCTTGAGATTTGTACTTCTGTGTTCCAGTCCAGATAGTGGTCTGGGTAGAAGGCCAGGCAATGAAAGGGCTCACCTCACGTTTCTTTTCTGTCATGGATTACTGCCCTGCCTTGCCTAAGGCCCAGTGTTAAAAAATTGTTGCCTTCTATTTTTCCAAATTTTTAGTTATTTATAGCAGGAGGGTAAGTCTGGCTCCATTATGACTATAAGCAAAAGTCTGTTATTGTTTTTAATTAATTTTCCTGTTGAACATGGAAGACCTAAAAGGCACCTCAGAGAACCTCCAGAATTCCAGACATAGTCTAGAATCCATTATCTAGTAGTGACCCAATTTCTTCTTGGTAACTAGAATTAATCACACTAGCCAGTTCAGTAATCTCTTGCCTTTGTTTCAGTGGCATATAAAATCCAAAACAGCAGTCAGGTGATGATCTTCTAATTCAGGGGAAACACATTCCCCAGTGGAGGCATTCCTCCCTTTTAAATAAGACCTTCACACTCGTGTCGGGACAGGATGCAAAAGTTTGTGTGTGTTTAGATATAACAGTGGGAGGAACCATTCCCATGGCCACACCTTGGTTTCCAAACCTTTTATTTGGGCCTTGGAAGAAACTGCATCATGTATTTGGTTGTTCCTTCAAAGCATATATTTTTATCCTTTAAGGTAAAACCCCTTTCAGTGTGTTGTCTCCCACGGCACCTTAAATGAGTAGAGATGACAATCAGTAGCTTAAGAACTGACACATTCCCGGGATGGTGCCAGGTGCGGTAGATACTGTAGTGAACCACAGCAGTGACCCCTTCCCCAGGACACACACTAGTGAAAGTCATATTGTAGACAAATAATAAAACACTGCTTATGACATGAACCAAGTGGAAGAAGAATAAGTGAATAAAATGCTAGGGCTATATTTTGATATAGGGAGCATATATGTTCTCCCTGAGGGGTTGACATATGAATAGAGAACTGAGTGAAGTGAGGGAATAAGGCATGTGAATATCTGGTGGGAAAACATTCCGTACAGTATGGACAGAACCTGAAGGCTTTCAGGCAGAAACTTAGTGGACTTGAGACTAGATGTGTGTGATGAGCAGAGGAAACAAGGCAGGGCATGGCAGTAGATGGCATTGGAGTGGTAGTGGGGACCAGGTGCTCTCTGGCCTTGTAAACCATAGTGTAAGGAATTGGGATAGAGTTATAGGAGTGGTCTGATCATAATTTCTTTTCTTTTCTTTCTTTCTTTTTTTTTTTTTTTTCTTAAGATTTCTGTGCTTGCTCTGTGGAGAATCAGGAAGATGATCTAGGTTATTTTAGTAGCCCTTACCAGAAATAGTTGCTTGGGGAAAGGGGACAGTGGTAATGTGGTGTTGGTCCTAATAAGTAAGAACACCTAGTAAATCAGGTACTTAAAAATACTGCTGGAAAAAATATTTTCCAAAAGTAAAACCCACTCTAAAGTCCCCTCAATACCTTGTTCTGTATTCCACCTAAACTAAATAATTCATTTGCTAAATAAAGTTTTTCTGTTTCTATCCCATTACCTGTTTTTCCTGTTTCTTATAGCTGTAGTCATTTCTATTTTGAACCTTTGTAATCTCACAAGTAATATTTTCTGGCATTGCGTTCTGATTTCTAGTGTAACTGTGTGTGTACATTAGTCCTGTTAGATTGTCAGCTTTAGAATATGCTATCATAATTACCATGAATTCTGAAGAAAAAATTGCCATCTGTGGATATTATGTAGTTGATGTTCCTCTTTCCCTATTATTGCTGCTCTGAGCATCATAGTTCTTAGGTAGGTCAGAGGTTTTTTTGACAGATTCCAGTGAAGAAGTCTTTGATTAGCTCTTCCCTCACTATTTTTTTGATTGAGAAGAGGGGTTCACTTAAAATAAGAAAGCAGTTTTGGTCAAGAAAACTTGAGAAAATTGAAAAATTGGCAACATGGTACCTGCCATGCTTCCCTCGCTGTTCTTGGTCAGTCTGGTTTGTGCATATAATTGGTTAATCCATAAATGTTCATTACAGAGAACAAGAAATATGTTATCCTGTCTTGTGTGTGCCAGCACTCATGTAAACATGCAGTTTTAATTCTCACAGTGGCACTGTGAGGTAAGAAGGTTCCTCCTCTTAAAGAAATGCTGAAAGTCAGTAGATGGCTAATAAAGATCAGACCACATATAAAAGAGCCCTCTGGAAAATGTTGTGTGAGTTTCTGAAGTATGATAAGGCCTTTAAGCTCGAGGATAATACATTGGAGTGGAGATAAGCCAAAGTATACATGAAGCAAATACTAGTGAATTCAGAAGGTAAGTCATTGACTCTATTGGAGGTGATAAATTTCCTTAAGACTTAGTAAATAAGGGACCTCTGTGTGCCTTAGATGGTTGAGCACCTGCAGCCTGCTCTCTGCTCAGCAGGGAGTCTGCTTTCCCCCTGCCTCTGCCTCTCCCCTGCTCATGCTCGCTCTCTCGCTCTCAAATGAATAAATAAAATCTTAAAAAAAAAAAAAGAATAAATAAAAACTAGGGTCCTTTTTGGGTAAATCAGACTTTATCTGAGGGTAACAGTATGCAGATTACTTTTTGGGAAACCTCAACTGAGTATATTCAAGTTAATTAAAATGTTCCTAAGTATTGACACATTATGTGTTTTTATTAGCAGTTGGTAGCAAGACCATCCAGTATGAACTATATGGTGGCTCCTGTAACTGGTAATGATGTTGGAATTCGTAGAGCAGAAATTAAGCAAGGGATTCGTGAAGTCATTTTGTGTAAGGATCAAGATGGAAAAATTGGGCTCAGGCTTAAATCAATAGATAATGTAAGTATTTTTCATTCTATTTCAGTTTGTCCAAATAGCTTGAGATATTAAGTGATCACTGTTAGAATAATTTACAGTGAGAATGTTTTCATGAATTATATATAGCATTTATAATCAAGATCATTTTAAATCTGCTGACTTAAATTTTTCTACTTGGAGATGCCTTTGTGAAGAGGCGGGTTGGGACTTCATTACATTTAATGATTTTTTTTTTTTAAGTCTTCTGGAATAAAGTTCACTGGTCTTCATGTATTATAATAGTTTATACAGGTAAAATTATGGTATTCAAATAGGGCATCATATGTGATAAGAGACTGACCAGTGAGAATTGGTGTCCATTAATGGTGTGTAATTTTAAATTAAATAATGATCATTTAACTTGTGAAGTGGGTTTGCAGGTTTATTATCTCCATCCTTCATTCTGATTTAATAGGTCATTTTTTTGAGTAAAAGTGATTTTCTAATTAGGGCAGCTGTTCCTTTACCTTTGTAATTACTCTCCCTCTTAACCTCACCATACTAAAGAAATTAAATAGGGTTATTCTCCTAGGAGGCATTTAGGATTATTAAGGATGTGCTGAGTCTTTATCCCGATTTGTGGTTTTAGGTATTACCTCTTGGATTCCTTATTAATTTTAAGTCTTGTTAGCTCAGTGTGTCCAACTTTTTCACACACAAAATGACAATGAGTATCCCACACCGGTAAATGGCTGAGGCTGATCTTAGCAGGAAGCCCCAACCCAGACTGCCTACCCAGAGAGCTGAGGCATCAATGGCTCTGACTTTACTGCTTTCCCTTCCTTTTCAGTGAATAATATATGCTGCCCCTCTGCCAGGATTTCTTCTCAGCTCCTTCCTTTGTCTTAAAAGACAAGAGACTCTTCATAGGCCCCTATCTCCAATGCAGTTACCCCTGCAGCGGATTTCTCCATTTGGCCAAAACTCATTGTTCTGACCATTTTACATGGTGCCTTCTGGTTTTCAGTACTGCCCTGAAGTAAACTGTAAGACATAGGACATGTCTGACCCAGCCTAGAAGGATAGAAAGGGTCCAACTTTGTAGATGTTTTCATATTTTACCAACTTTATTTTTCTGTAGTTTTACATTTTCTTCAACATCTGAGATTGGGAGTTTATAGAAGGATAAATATCCATGTGGGTTTAGTTCTTCGTCGACTAAACTTGAGTTTTCTCTATTTCATAGTGGATTCCTTCTAAGAATGAGTGGTATTGAATGTACCCACCTTTTTAAGGCTGTTAAATAAACCCAATTTATTTATCTAATTTAGCAAATGGGTTAAGGAGTCCTTCAGTTGTAAGCTGGTTATGACCTTACACTAAATTGTCATTTTTTAAAACTAAAAGAAATCATGAAATTTCTAACCATAAACTCACTTTCCCCCTAAACAACAACCATGTGCTAATACCTCTTTTGTATTCTACCAGACTCATAGAAGCTTACATTTATTATGGCAACCCTACTTTATTTTCCTTAGACTTTTTATTCCAAGACAAATACTGTCTTGATAAAATTTTCAGTTTCCTTTTTGGGAATAACAACATATATTCATGTAGTTTCTCTTCCCTCTCTCTTTACTAGAGTAGAGTAGATTCCTAACTTCCCAGCATTTTTAAACCATATCATAACAGTGGTAAATGACCAAAGTTATTTTATTATTCTGTAGGGCATATTTGTTCAGCTGGTCCAGGCAAATTCTCCAGCCTCATTGGTTGGTCTGAGATTTGGGGACCAAGTACTCCAGATCAATGGGGAAAACTGTGCAGGCTGGAGCTCTGATAAAGCACACAAGGTACTCAAACAGGCTTTTGGAGAGAAGATTACTATGACGGTTCGTGACAGGTAAGTTGACTAGACAGTTCAAATGGAGATTCTAGACTAGTTTTCCATTTCCTTGGGCTTTTAAGATTCTGTGGATGTAATATTTTGATGTACAAGATTATCACCTTACTGATCAGCCTTATAATCTGGCAATTTGTGTGTTACAGATTCTTCTTACATAGTTTTCTTTTTAAAGATTTTATTTATTTATTTGACAGAGATCACAAGTAGGCAGAGAGGGAGAGGGAGAGAGAGGAGGAAGCAGGCTCCCCACAGAGCAGAGAGCCCAATGTAGGGCTTGATCCCAGGACCCCAGGATCACAACCTGAGCCGAAGGCAGAGGCTTTAACCCACTGAGCTACCCAGGCGCGGCCCATAGTTTTTTGTTGTTGTTGTTGTTTTTTTATAGCATTCTGGTTTTGTATAGATCTTATTTCAGAGCTTACGAAATTCACCCCCTAAGACGTTACTTTCTGTCTCTCTAGATCATAAAAAACGAATCTTGGAAAAGTTAGCAGGATGGTATCTCTGGCCTTGCTTCCCAATTTGCTGCTTAAACATCTGGCATAGGATGGACACAGACAGTGCCAGGGTTCCTGCACAACTCCCAAGTGGTGTAGGAGTTCTAAAAACCAAATCTGGCTTTTTTGGGTGGCTATAGATTCTCTAGTTGTCAAAGTGGGAAGATAGAATATTTTATTTAGCAGTTTTTAAAAAAATTTTATTTTTTAAAGATTTTATTTATTTATTTGACAGACAGAGATCACAAATAGGCAGAGAGGCAGGCAGAGAGAGAGGGGGAAGCAGGCTCCCCGCTGAGCAGAGAGCCCGATGCAGAGGTTGATCCCAGGACCGTGGGATCATGACCTGAGCCGAAGGCAGAGGCTTTAACCCACTGAGCCACCCAGGCACCCTAGCAGTTAGTTTATGACCTAAACATTTAGGTGCATGAAATAAGGGCCTTTATTATCTTGCTCCTTAATAAGTGTTAAGTTCCAGTTAGCTTTTGGATTTTTATTCTTCTCAGTTAAACTTAGGTTTTATATAACCTTATTTCTAGTTTCTCACACATGGTAGGTATTTTTAGTAAACATTTTGTAGATGAACACCGAATTTACCTTATATCTAAGGAAACTTTAAAAGAGTAACTTGGACCAATAGGAAGAAGGACATTTTTAATTTAATCCATTATGTTTACAGGCCCTTTGAACGGACAGTTACCATGCATAAGGATAGTACTGGACATGTTGGCTTTATCTTTAAAAATGGAAAGATAACATCCATAGTGAAAGATAGTTCTGCAGCCAGAAATGGTCTTCTCACAGAACATAACATCTGTGAAGTCAATGGGCAGAATGTCATTGGGCTGAAGGTAAGGAATAGAACTCATATCTTGTGCTGAAGTTTTATTTTAGCAACTGTCTTTTCCATTTGTCTCTTTCAGTGGTATTTTCATCTTGACCCCCAAAATAGAAACTCAGTGGGGAGATGGGTGATGGGGACTTGGGGCTCTGGTTGTGCTCTCAGGCCAAAGGAATTACTTAAGGCTCTTTGGAATTAACATTACTATAGCAAAGGGCTTGACTCTCTGATCTTAGCAGTCCCTTCAACTAGAATTCTGTAGAGACATAGGCATTGAAGATTTTGGTGACATTCTGAATGAATGATTGCTCAGCTTTTTCAACCCAGGAATGGTAGAAAATGAGTAGTAGTTTCTATTTGTATTAGTACCTTTTTTTCCTCTATAGATTCCTATTTTAAGGTATAAAGGTTTTCATTAAGACGTGTTCATTGCATAAACTTGATTAAGACTGCACCATTTAACTGAGGGGTAGTATTGTAAGGAAAATTTATTTCATCTTAAGTAATGAAAAGATGATTTTTTAAGCCAAAATATTTACTCAGTTTACAAAGCAATTTTGTTCCCATCTATAAAATTGTGATTCTACAGAATTAAACATGGTAAAAAAAATTGGAAAAAATTACAAATATCAAGGGTCAGATTTTAGGGATCTTAGCAAGATGTAAGAGGACATAACATATTTACCAAGAATAACATACTTTCATATTTGAAATAAAGCCTTAATAATTTTTATTACGTTTCCAACAGGATTCTCAAATTGCAGACATACTGTCAACATCTGAGACTGTAGTTACTATTACAATCATGCCTGCTTTTATCTTTGAACATATTATTAAACGGTAAGTAGTACTTCACCTAGATTCTTACCGATTCTTACGGTTTTCTGAGTTAAGGTACAGTGCTTATATTAAGTCTCAAATCTTTGGTTCTTTTACTTAAGGGATGACATGGTATTTATCTAGAAATCTGAAGTTACTTATTTAAATCAGAGGAATTGGTAGGTAAGGACGATCTCTCACAACTTTGCAAGTACTGAATAAAATTCACCATACACTTCCGAAATGTTGATATTTTCTAGTTGAAAAGAGGTATATGAGCAAAAGTGGGCAGGCTTTCATTTTAGCTTTCAGTAACATGGACTGCAGTTGCACTCTGCCTACAGCTTCTCTGCTCAATAGAAATCTGTTCTGGTGGTTCATGTTGGAGAATTCTTGTCTATGGGATGTTAGGAGTAATGCTTTTGTTCTGAGAGCATCTGAGGAGGTAGGTAGAGGCATGCAGGGGTGTGGGGTGTGGTGCTAGGATGGGCCTCAAGAAATGAGGTCTGAATGGGGGAATAGAAGAGAGGCAGCAAGTGTTGTTACCTTCCCTAGAACTTCTAAAATCCTGGTTTCTATCATAGCTGTTTTTGCAAGGCCAACTTAGATCCTTCTTTCAGAATCTATCTTGCCTGTGGAAATAAGATTTAAAAGATTAAAAACATAATACCTTAATAAAAATTTTCAGTTTCTGGGTAGAAAGAAAAGGGAAGTGTTACAGTTCAAGACTACTTGTTCTCAAGTTCTCCTAAAACAGTGACAGGTTCCCCTTTACCATTTCCCTCCCAGTTCATAACATTGTTGTCATTTTCCTTGTTTTTAGTCATCAGCTTTAATATATGAAGACTTACTTGTATCTTATCTAACTTTTCTAGCCAAGGTGCAGATGGTGTTTCACACTGGCTATATTTGCAAACAGATGGATTTCCCCTGAGCCTAGATTTCCCCTGACACTCCTAGATCTGAACTCATTTAAAACAAAAACAAAAACCCTTCCCTTTCCCCACAGTCCCACCTGATGTTAGCAAGTGCTGAATTTGAATGGGCATTTTTTTTTTGTATTAGCCTAATAGCCTTTTTGAAAAAAGAAACCCAAACCACACTGTTTAATAACAGTGACTCTCTCATAGGATGGCACCAAGCATTATGAAAAGCCTGATGGATCACACCATTCCTGAGGTTTAAAAGTCATGGCACAATGGAAACTTCACTGAACTCCAGTTTACTTCTTGGGCAACTTAACTTTATATTATGCACATGAAGCTTTCTAGGAGCCAGAGAGCATATGCTGCATGAAGACCTTTCTATCTTACATTATGGCTGGGAATCTTACGGTTTTGATTGGATATCTTGTTCACACTTCAAGATCGTTGTAGCCTTATCCTGGTTTTACAGATGTGAAACTTTGGACAGATTTTAACTGATTTTCATAGAGTAGTTTCTCTACTGGAAACCTGATGCTTTTACAAGCCATTATGATTAGAATGACTGATACAGGCTTAGCTCTGTGTTAGAACCAATCACTTTTATCTTACATATCAAGTAGTGCTGTTCCTATTACTTTAGTTCTATGGTATAATTGCATTTTTAATGTGTAACCATAGTACATGTAGAATGACTGCTTTTGATGTTTTTTTAGTTCCGTGTGTGTGTGCGTGTAAAACACCAATTAAGTACACTGGTTTAATTCCATGTAAGCATTATACAGTATATGTAGGTTGCTAGAGATTGTGTTGATCATCATTTAATTGTAACTACCTTTACTTAATATGCTTCAACTGTCGCCTTAATTGTGTTAAGCATCTAGAATAAAAGCCAAAATATAACTATTGCTGCCTTTCTAAAACCCAAAATGCAGTTCTGTGTTAAACTGAAATGTACACTAGCCCAGAACAATGTAATGGTACACATACTGAGCTATAGCATAGCTGCTTAGTTGCATTTGAGATATTCTAGTCAATTGTGTAATGGAAACTTCTTTCTTCTAAAACTTACCGGTAATACTTTCTGAGAAATGATTCACTATATATTAAATGTAAAAATTCTTATACCAAATAGGATAAACTTTTGACTCCCTTTATTCATTTGTAGATTAAGTGGAATAATACCTAATTTTGTCTTTAACATTCTGTAACCTCTCTACTTTGGGATGGTCTTAGGATGTTTCCCAGCTAATCTGTTCCATTTCCTGACCCCTCCCTACAAAATGGAAGTGACACTTTATCCTGATTTTTTCCTTTATGGTTTATGCCTATTTCATCTTAATTAAATATGTATAAATCAAGTGGACTTTTAGTCTGTTGCATCATTTGGAAGCTGTCAGTGTCCTTCACCAAACTTCCACATGACTTAGAGAACGGGCGCATGAAGTTCACAACTTGGGCCTGTGGGAATTGTCTCCTGCAGCAGTGAGCATCCAGAGACCTTGAGAAAAGCCATCTGTGCCAAGAGAGTAGGTGTGTCAGGAAGTGCTTCCACCTTGGAACCGGAGATGGCCAGCCTGCACACTTAAGGCTGAGCAGCAGGAACTCAACGGAGCCACGGGTGCTCTCTGCAGTCCCTGAGACCAAGTCATGTCCAATGACACTTAAAACTGACTTTGAAAACTGTTACCCTGGGTCATTTTTCCCCCATATCATACAGGCTACAAGATAAAACTCTCCTACAGCCTTTAAAAACATTGTCATAATATAAAAGGAAGTCAGTAGTGTGGCTTTACAGCTTACCTTGTTGAAATTTGGAAAAGCACACCAAACAGGGTTTCCCGGTTTACCTACCTTGTTACCTAGATTTGAGTCTGAGGATGGTTCCAAAAATGTAAGAATGAATGACATTCACATCACTTTATGGTTTTCTAGAAGCACCAATACTTGAAGTTCTTAAAAGGTCCTACTAGTCTTGGTAATCATTTAAATAAGAAAATGAAAACTGCTTTCATTACAGAAAAATATTTTTAATGTAGAAAAGAGCATTTAATAGCTATAATGAAATAAACCGTTCCTATACACAGTAAACTTAATTGCTAATCATTCCCCAGGTTCTTAGAATCTGAGGACAGTAGGTTATACAAAGTAACCACTCCAAGAAAGCACATACCCAAAAACCCAGTGGGCAGCAATTCTTAGATAAGGAAGACAAAACAGAGTGACTCAGAAGTAGTAGAGAATACTGCACATTTTCTTGGAAAATTCAAAATTGTTCAGTTTCCTGAAAGTTTTCCCATCTCAGTTTAGTATCTCTTAGCTACTTCTCTTTGCCACCCAAACCTGCCTTCTGACCATCGGCATACAGGATGACCATGTACCTTTCAAATGTAATGTTTTCTCCCTAACACTGTCATATCTTTGTCTGCCGTAGAGGATGGCAACTAATGGCTTTCAGTGAAGTCGCCATGATTTAGGAAGTTTAAAACCACAAATGTCTCAGGTGGTAAAACTTCTAATTACTATCATTGCACATTCACAAGTTCATTTAAAAGGCTGGTTTAAAAATACATTAAATAGGTTCAACTTAACATTCAAGAGAGGAAAAGGCACTTAATACTGCAATTTCCAGAACATAATTTGTCTGTCTTCCCCTCCCGTGATGATACTGCTACACTGTTCATTCATCCACATACATGTCACAGCACCTAAGAGAAAGAGACCTTGTGGTTAGGTAGCAAGTTGACCCAGGGGGCCCCCAAAATGTACTCTCAAGTACTATGTCGTCTTCCCTCATACTGTAATTGGTATGTAAATTAAAAATAACTGCTTGGTATAGGGAACTTGTGAGCAATAAAACCACTTAAACGTAAAGCTAAAAACGGGATGCAAACATACGTCTACAGCAGTGGTTAGGACACGGATGAGAGGAGAAGGCAGGGAGCTGGTGGAAGTTGGCTAATTCCATTTCTGCAGGAAGGAGTCAAATAAATGTTGCTTAAAGCCAGTAAGTTGAGGATGACCTAAACAGATTACTTTATAATGTTAGGAAATAATCACATAACTTAGTGATAGAGGGAAGAGACTGAACGGGGCAGTTCAGTGGAACTGGTCACAGTGGAAAGTAAATAGATACATATAACCGTAGTTATTAGAAGAATTAAAAACCATAAAATCTTGCAGATGATCAGGAGGCAACCATGCAAACGTAAGCAAATGCAGTGAATCTCCACAAGGATACTACGTGGAAAAAAAAAACCCAAACGGGCAGAAGAGTTAATATGTCTTCAACCTACCCTCTCAATAATAAGAGGGCACAACTCCAGGACATGCATCATTCAGGGAGGAGAACGGCGGGGTTGGAGTGGGGTCAGTAGTGGGAGGAAGATCGTTTTCATTTTAAGTTTTGTGTTGTTTTGGGTTTCATTAAAACTTTGTGCCTGTATTTTTAAAACAACGATTCCAGCTTTTACTGTGGTTTTTTTTTTCTCCATGTGGAAGTTAATATAAAAACTTCCTTTTTGGAATCTAATATCTTGTCAACATAAATCTCAGTCCCAAAGGACTCCACCTGCCCAACCACAGTGATGGAGGGGAACACTGACAGTGTGGAGGGAAGTGGTGTGTTTTCTGCCTGGGAAGAGTATGCTTCCTGATGGGAAAAGCAGTTTGAGTTCAGCATTTTAGGAAGAAAGGTGACGTCAACTGCATAACTGCTTACCGGCATGGCCCTGTATTCTCTCACTGATTTTTCCTCCGAGCAGGTCCCAAACAAGCAGTTCACCAGACTGACTTCCAGATAAAACAGAATTTCCATCCCAGATAAAGCATCTGCAAGAATGATTTAGAAATGATTATCTGATCAGTCCTCGTGAAGGAGGGGCTCTATTACCCTGCCAAAGCAAGCCCACATGACAGGATCATGAACTTGTTACATGTCTTCCCCAACTAGTAACTCAGGAAATGTACCTCTGGGTCTCATCTGAAGTCAGAGAAGAGATGAGCATTCCTGTCTGCACATCTATGACGTTTAGACAGCCATCTTCCCCTGTGCTGAGGACATGGCGACTGTCTGTAACATGAGGTGAAATGGCTTCAGAAGTGTGTTGAAGATTATTCTGACATTTTATCTCTGACATAATGTTCACTTTCGGGCTCCTTGAGCTACTTGTACTTAACCGATGCCTCTCCTCTCCTTGAAATGCTTCTAAGACATTGGGCTGATGACCTTTTGGTGTGAGTCCACTTGCATCTTATAAATTTAATTTCTCTGGGGAGCTGATGAATTAAGAACAACGTCCACTACAACTTCTCTGTGGGTGCGAATGGCATGAGTGTACGTTATTATGCCTGAAACAGCCTCAGGTACAGGTGATACTTATCTGCAGACTGTTTTCCTTTGTACATTCTTCTTTATTTTAAAGTGATAATTCTGATTCCCCCGGTTATCATCCGTAGTAAAAAGGATCATACTACCTGGGCTAAAAGCAGTATCCCATACAGTCCCTGAATGGCATGGGATCTGATGCAATATGGTGGCTGTAGTGAGGTCCCAGATATTCACTGTGCCTTCTTTGGTGCCTGAAACCAACAGTGTGCTTGCAGCGTTTAGACTAATTGTATCTACCTAAGGAAGAAAACACAAAGTATTCCGTTTAGAATTACAGTCATTAGTGGTTTCCCTAGGCTGACTCCACTATTGGGACACGATAAACGTTCAACTCCACTGTTGTGGAGTACTGATGTGGCTACTGCAGATATGTCCACATTGCCTTTGAATTATTTAAAAACGAAATTCTTCATATGCTAGTGAGTAAAAGGAAATATTGGTAGGGCAACTGCAATGCTGGATTTTAAGATTTCTTAATTTTTAGAGCATGTGCAAGAGTGCATGGGGGGAGCGACAGAGGGAGAGAATTTTCAGCTCAACTCCCCACTGACTCTGGAGCTGGGCACGGGGCTTGAGCCCACAAACCAGGAGATCATGACCTGATGAGATCAGGACCTGAATCAGGAGTCGGATGCTTCACTGACGCAGCCACCCAGGTGCCCCATTTGCTATTTTAACGTAGTCTAAAACTGACACGTTTCAGGATGATGCCTCCATGAGTTATAAACCGTACCATGATGCCAGGCAGTCGGAAGCACAGTGGACCCATGCTTATGTGAGGGATTTGGGAAAAGCGGGGAATCTCAAGGTTGTATTTGCATGTCCACCTGGAGTTACAGATTACACAAATATCTCTCAACCTCAGCTCATCTGCCGACCATGCAAGTCAGGTATCAATTTGCCACCTCGGAGAAAAGGCAGTACTGTCAGCTCTAGTGGGAGATACAGCAGGGGGACCCAGTCGGGCTGGCATGAGCGTGGCCCTCCTGGCTCATGTGTGCCTGTGTGTGCCCCCAGGGCTGTCAGAAGCCATTATGCTGGACAGATGGCCCTGTCTACCGTCTGTGTCAGAAAACACGAAAATCTATGCCACAGATCGTTTGAGGATATCCAAATATTCAGTGTCATGCTCAGAAATTGGTATTTTAGAAATCAGGTGGGACGGTAGTTAATTCTCAGGGAAATAACAAATTGGAGGGGAAAAAAACCAAGCAGACTTGGAAACCCAAAGAGTCAAGTCAAAAGAATGGAGAGCCCATGCTCTCCTCCAGTAAGCAAAATAAAATGAAAACAAACAAACAAAAAACACACAGGTAAAACCAACCGCCGCCACCCTCCCCAGGACTCCAGGCTCAGTTTTTGAGCAGTGCTGTGGCTGGTACTCACGCTGACATCGTGCTCCAACTCGGCCAGCATGTCAAATTGCTGTCTTCTGGTGCATGTCATTTCTGCAGGAACACCAGACCACACCTAAGGTGAAATATATTGCAGAAGGTATTTGCAAACATTTAGAACCAAAGCCTGTCTAACACATTCAAGAAAAGCGCTCTTGACCAACCAACAGCCAGTTAACATACTCGTCAACGAAATAAAGCTGTGAAATGCTTCCAGTTCCTTTCCTGCAGTGCCCATATTTTTATTCCCATTACAGCGCTCACCGAGTGTCCGCTGCACCTGTGTGTCTGTTTCTACCCTTTGTACCTGCTGTTGTATTCTGTGGTTTTTGTGCAAACTGAGGAAACATAAGTGTAAAAGTGTTGTACTGTCTACTGAGTCAGGTCTGAGAAGACCCAAAAAGGCAAGTCACCAAAAAACTTAATAAAATTTGGTGTAGGCAAGAAAATTGATAAGAATGGGGGAAATCCTGGAAAACTCTTAAAAGGAATTCTAACAGTTTTAGGTTCTTGATTTCATGTTACATAAATGCAAATTTGAAGCTGAGGATGATGAGTACTGGTGTGGTCTTTGCAAGATAGTTGTGTAAGTTCCCAAAAAAGAGAGCAAGGATGGCCCCACATCAACAGAATGATGAATGAATGTGCATTTATATGCTTTGACTTGAAATAAAATGCATCCCCTTTGCATGAGTCCTCACTTAAGCTTGACATTTTCCGACTGATGGATTAACTGCTAGTTCTGACTGTGTGAGATAAGAGGGGCTGTTACTGTATACAGTTTGCCCTTGAACAATATGTGGGTGGGAAGGGCCCCTACCCCCTACTCCATGCAGTTGAAAATCTACAAGTAACTTTGACTCCCCCAAAATGTCACTGTTGACCAGGAGTCTTACCAGTAACATAAACAGGTGACCAATGTATTCTGTGTTACATGTACTATATACTGTAGTCTTAAAGTAAGAGAAAAAAAAAAGGTTAAGAAAATCATAAATTTACAGTATTGTATGTATTTATCGGCAAAATTCCACATCTAAGCAGACTGTGCAGTTCAAACCTGTGTTGTTCACGAGTCACCTTTATTTCTCTATAACTCTGTCTCGTGAATTCTGCATCATTCCAACCCCCAGTTGAGCGCATAGTACAGAAATCGGGAAAACTTCCTATTGAGAAGTACGCATGTTGGGAAAACAGAGGCGATGACATTCAGTATCTTTATAGCTCACTGATACTCTGTGAAAAGAGCGAAGTGAGGGAGCACACTAACAACAGGTGTACAACGGTTTGTAACACTTGCAGTATCCAAACATTGTAAGTTACAAATTCTATACAGACCTTCACGGTTGAGTCCCACGATGCGGAATACAGTCGGTTTTCTTGCCAACAGATCTTACTAACGGCATCATCATGTCCCATTAATGTGTCCTGCCGTCTTGCAAATGCTATAGAGTAAAAATAGCTAACAGGAAAGAGAAAGAGAACTATTAAAAAGCATTCCAGCTTAATTTGGAGACTCTTAAACACATATTCAAGGAGTATTATGTTTAACGCTACACTAAGACTCACTAGAATTACAAAATACTGTTCTCATATTATTACACCAAAATACTCAATATCTGACTTTGAAACTAGAAATCTCCAGGTCTGGCTCATTTGTGTTTTCACCACAGGTTAAAACACAGAAAAACAGAGTCCAGTGGGAGAAATTACTAGATTCAAACAATCACAGTCAAAGCTGCCAGTACTAGCTTTATCTAGTATCTGTTCCTTTTCGAAAACAATGCAGTGTCCTGCCAATGGAAGACCTGTCCTTTCCTGCCTTCTGTCCACAAAGACAGCTATCTATGCCGCGTGCGGAATTATACCAGGAGCGCACTCAGATACATACACATTATTATCCCATGAAGAACTTATGACAGTGGCATCTCCTGGCAAAAGTAAACAAGATGATAAAGCCTGAAATACAAATGGTTTGACATTAGTTCTATATAATAATTAGTAAATCCCTAACACGTTAAAACTATCTCGTAAGCTTCCCCCAAAGTTAATGCTTAAATTCTGTTTATTCTGACCTTCCTCGTTATTTGGGAAGTTTTTTTTTCAACTGGCTAATTCCAGATGCTAGGTTCCTTCCCAAATGTAAGCAAGTCAAAGTGTGTCCAGGGCACATGGATCTAGCCCGTGGGTGTTCAGGGGCTCCGGAGGGCCCTCACGGCCCTGGGCTAGAGGAAATCCTCACTCGGATAAATCGTGAGGGGAGGGTGGGCTGCATGTTTTTCTCAAGGAGCCTCTCTGGATTACAGGCTTCCACAGGTAGGGAGAACTTCCAAAATTCTTTAGGGACTTTCAAAACCATTCGGATGGTTTACATTAACAATAAAATGTGTTTTTTTTCCAGAAGAATTGGTTTTCTAGAATTCGGGGTCCCATCCACTGAGAAATGCACACATTATTTAAAAAATACAGACATGTTTAGTTTGACAGTTCCAGAAAAGGAAAGAATTATTAAGGAGAATTCTAGTGGTTGGCACTTCTAGTTTTCTAGGCTACAAGCAAAATCACTGTATTCTGAAAAAGAAGCACCCTAAAGAATTTTTAAACTGAATTTAGAAGTAATATCACTGAGGTACTTTGTAGACATCACACAGGAAAAACCCAACTGCTTGGGGAGAAATGAAATGCCACATGTGTGTATGAAACAAAGTGCTACATGAATTTCCATCATATCACTGGTTTAAAATTAAAACGAACTCACCATATTTGAAAACGATATACTTCTTTGTAGCATTTTGGATTCCTTGGAGAACATCTTCAAGGTGGAATCTGATTTAATGATGAGAAGGCAGACATATGAGAAAGATTTCTTGACCCTTACAGAGGACAAACAACAGTGGAGGCAGCAGGAGCAGGGCGGGAGGCGGGGCCAGAGGATCTGGGGCCCCATCCGGTGACCTGTCACCTCATGACAAGGAAACCAACACATACCCAATCCAGGCCCAGTACACTGCTCACATTTCAGCATGACTAAACCCGGAATAGGCCTAGTCACTGATAGAAGCTCAAAGTTAAAGAGAAGGAGAGCCTGGCTGGCTCAGTCAATTAAGCCTCTGCCTTTGGCTCAGGTCATGACCTCAGGGTCCTGGGATTGAGTCCCGCATTGGGCTCCCTACTCAGCGGGGAGCCTGCTTCTCTGTCTCCCCCTGTCCCTCCCCCAGCTCATGCTCTCTCTTTCTCACAAACGAATAAAGAAAATCTTAGGGCGCCTGGGTGGCTCAGTTGGTTGAGCGACTGCCTTCAGCTCAGGTCATGATCCTAGAGTCCCGGGATCGAGTCCCGCATCAGGCTCCCAGCTCCACGGGGAGTCTGCTTCTCCCTCTTACCTTCTCCTCGCTCATGCTCTCTCTCACTGTCTCTCAAATAAATAAATAAAAAATATATATATAAAAAAAGAAAATCTTAAAAAAAAAGTTAAAGAGGAGTAAAATAGCAATTTTAAAGACAACAAAAATCATGGAGATAATATATTTTTTTTAATTTATTTTTTTTAACCAATTGCCCAGTTATGGTATGCTACCCCTGAACTGAATTAGCATTTATGAAGCAACCACTGACTTCCTAAAGAATAATAAAGCAGGGATTAAAATTTCCTTGCCTAACAGAAGTTTAAAAAAAGTATAGCAAAGCAATCTCTTGGGAACCAAGACTTACTTGCAAAAATGACAATGAACTCGGAACATCCCATATTTGAAACAAGTAACACGTTTCCTAATTTGTAAACTCACAACATGATAAAGAAAAGGTCAGAATGAGCTTGAAATAATTTCTCTGGTATAGTAAAATTTAACATTTCAACCTCATTTTTGCAACACCAATACACGGAAGTCCTGAGACTTCAAGCCGAAACACTCTCTAGCATTCAGCTTGGAAACAAAATTCAGGGAGTGAACACAGCATTACCTGCACTTTACCCTCTGGGTGACACTCAACTCTGAGCCTCTTCTTGACTGTGCTGCTGACTCTAAAGAATGCCTTTTCTAGCAGGCATTTCTGAGTCATCACCACAAAGTCTACTGCAGCTTATGAATTTGGGGGATCCTACAGGAAGCTGTAAGTCAGGCCAGGATGTGAGGATGCTGTTCTCAAAACAGATGACTCTGTGCCCATGCTAGAGGGGAGCCTGCCGAAAGCCCGCCGGAGCCTGTAATGAGCCCCCCGGAGTGCCCACACCCCCCAAACGTAGACCGTGTGTGAGCAAGGAAGGTCCCTCGGGGTGACAATCAGGATATGCATAGATTAGTACTACAGGTTATTAACAGAAGAAACAAACAGAAAAAAACAAAGCCTTCTCACTTAAAAAAAAAACACACACACACAAAACCCTCTTTCCCCTTCACTTGGTAAATTTACAAAGAAGGGATGTCATGCTTAACTAAGACAGTGACATTTTCTGCTAAATGCCACAAACTGCTCAAAAGTCACTTTCTGTGGAGGCAGCACACCCAAGTGCAATCCTTAACTCAGAGTCGAGAAACCTGGATTCTTCTCGGTCCAGGTAAATCACTGTTTAAGCAGGAAAACTCACCTTGTGAGGTTGTAAAGACGGAAGACCCGTTACAAGAGACGGCTATTCCGGTAACTGCCCTGTTTAAAGACAGAGGTTTAAAAGTTACCAACATCCATGAGCTGGGACACTCGTCTCTTTCAAGTCCTGGATTTCATTTTACCAAGTGTCTGTATTTATTTTCGTCACAGCCTGCCTGCGGGATCTGTCCTGTGCACATTACACCTGCCGCGACCAAGTCATCAGTGGGGAGCTTCAAATTTTGCTTCCGGTGAGACCTGTGGCCGGAAACCACTCCCCTTCTCAGCTTCCCTAGCTGCCACAGTCGAAGTCGAACCTCTTCCCGATGCCGTGAAATCTGCTTCTCCTCAATTCCACCTTATCTGACTGGCCCCCCAATTACGGAAACTCTCCTTTACAAACACTTCACTTGCTTCGCTGCTGAATCGAATTTACCGAGCCTCGGTTCCGTGAGGATACTCTGTTTGGTGCTACCATTTCCTTTTACTGGTTCCTTCCTGTCTACACTGCCTGGGAGGATAGGGCCTCTTCCTGTGAGTCACTTAGAGACGCTGAGAAAAGGAAAGCCACTGTTAGAATGAATGAGGTGGACCTATGTATTTCTTGGCAGGAGGGTGTGCTCTTGCCCCCAGGCCTGTCTCTGAGGCTGGGTTTTCTCATCCATAACAGGATGGCTCAGGGGAGCTCAGTGTTTCTCAAGCCTTCCTACCAAAATGTGTGAATATCCTTAATGGCAGAAGTCTAAACAGTCATAAACCCCTCTGGGCCTGACAGCAAGCCCTTTTTTTGAAAGCATGGGTATTATTTTTAAAAAGCCTGTGAACTTCGCCCTTTGATCTATCTCTCTCTCCACATACTTGTTGTAAATTTTTAAAAGGACACATCTTCCCCTACAATATCTGTGAATTCAACAGTTGGAGAAGATCTACCATGTTTCTCCCATCAACGACTTGAGGGGCTATGTACCCCAGTTTGAGAGGCACAGAACTACCTGCTGGCCGCAGACCCCGTCCTGGGCTCCAGAAGGACCAGTGGTAGAAATGACAGCATGGAAGGCTGACATAAATCCATTCTGTGCCAAATTTCCCCTTGCCACGTTGACTTCACCTGGCTGATCACCACAGACATTGTGGGGGGAGAAAAGCCCTTCATGACAACACAGAAAGAGAGTTCCCACCCCCTTAACTCCACTTAAAACAGTGTCACTCCAGGTCAAGACCTCAGGTTTGGCAAGGATGGCAGAGGGGTGCTCTTACTCTTTGTGGATTTTATATTGCTCCTGTAACTGCAGTTTGGTGATGTTATTCCAGGCCAGGCTTTTACTTTCTTCAGTCAGGTCTTCAAAAGACTCTTCACCTGGAGAGACTACATTGAATTGTTGCCCAGTGACACAACTGAATTATTAACAAGCACCGGAGATAACAAGCATCAGGGCCACAATATTTTCTATTATAACCAAACAACCAAGGAAACACAGTGCCCCACTGAAACAGAACTACTCTGAAATGTGCTGGGGAGCTCCACGTTCGTCAAGGGAAAATGACAAAATGTATAATCTCAATAACATAAAAATCCTTGGGAGAAAGGCTGAAAAGTATCTTTGAAGACTGAAGTCTTTCTATACTCTTTCCAGTGTTCTCGAAGTTTTCACTCAGCCCCTGCCTTAGGAACTTCAGGAAACACAAGACTGAGTAACTATTTCCTTGTCAGTAATCATTGCAAGAGCCTGACTGTTCCCTAAAATGCTGCGGTTTCCTTTTGGTTCCGAGAGGGAGAAAACAGACTTGCATTTCAAGCTACTAGTGCCCTGGCCAGGATGAGGGAAGCGGTCCCTCCTGTCATCTGAAGGGCCGGGCAATTGCTCCCTAGTATGATCACAAGACAGTGGTATGAGCCTGGTGACTAAGTGGGGCACGGGTTTAAGAGGCATCACAAGATAATCTCATGGTCTTTATGACTGAACCCCGTGGGCCATTATCTCTTAGAGAAGAAAGGCCGGCTACCCGGGATTCCGGGCCCCTGAGAGCTATTCCTCCCAGCCTGAGAGAGTACTCTGCTCTCAGCACCTACAAGGTCCCTGGGTGCCTGGAATAGACAGGAGTGTAGATGATAAGACATCATGGGACTTTGCTCCCAAGGTTCCACATAGTGTCAGACTCCTCCTGGGAGCCTGTGGGCCTGAGGCCATCCTATATGAAATGTGAAACACAGGTAACCGGGTGAAGGGAGTACTCTTTCCTCCTTCTCCAAATACTAGATGTCACAACGGGGTCAAGTTCATTTCAGCGCCCAGCACGTGGCAAGCACACAACAGACTCTGTAAATGTTCATCAAATGACTAAGAAAATGAATCAAATAAAGAAAACCAAGCACCTTAAATTCAAGATCTGTATGTGGGGAAGGAGGAGGAGAGTGAGGGATGGCGAAGTTGTTTCTGGGGGAGAGCAGGGGAGAGTGGGGCCAAGGGTGACCGTGGGAGCGGCACGGCCAGGAGGGCCGGTGTGAAAGTGAAGGGCTAAGCATCAAACACTGGCTTGGAAAACCACACAAAAGGAGGAGAACAACAACAGCAACAACAAAATACTGCCAAGTCTCATGGAATGGGAGTAATACCACCGGGAAAGAAAAGCAACTTGATTTTCTTTAAAATCAGCAGTTAAGACACAGACAAAGCAACAACAAAAACGGGCTTGTCGGAGATGTTTTTCAGGAGAATGGGAGGATGGCCATCGAGTGTCCCACCACAACCACCTCTGGGCCACACGGCTGTTCATGGCTCTCCTGTTCTTCAGAACCTTCAGGAACATCTGACTCAGAAAAAAGAAACCACGGGTGCTCCTGTTTATTCTCCTTACACACTCACCCGGAGAATCTGCCATGGGATCATCAGGACCGCAGGTCTGGGTGACAGTTTTCAACTTTGGGGTGATCCGTCGAGGATGTGGGGTCACAAAGAGCTGTTTTGGCGTCTGGCCAAACTCCAGGATTTGGGTCAGCATGGCCACTTTCTCGTCAGGGTCCTCGATGCTTTGGGACAGAACACAAGTAACGCAATGAACCATGAGGTTCGAGTCCCCCGAGAGCAAAAATGTCAAACAATGCGGCTCGACGGGAGAGAGATTTAATCCTCAAACAGGAACAGCGACTCTGTGCCAGGACAGTCCAAGCCTCATCACAGATCTTTAGAGAATTTTCTGAGGCTCGGTGACTTACCTAACAGGGAAATCAAGATATAATTCACTGGAAAATTTCCGCACCTCATATGATCAAAGAGCTGCATTCATCATTTAGACAAAGAGGGTTTTGGTAACTCAAGTAGACACTCCTTCTAGACTACAGGTACCTGTTCAAGTCTACTCCTCCTTCGTAGGTCAGGGGATGAAATACTGAAAAAAAGATGAAAAACTCTCTTGAAGGGGGTACTGTTTGGTTATAATAGACATTCCACAGAGACTTTTTTTTTTTTTTTCTCCACACAGACTCTTAAATAAAATTCAACAACTTTGATTTCATGGTTTCAAAGAAACTCATGGTCACTTTGCAAGAAAAGACTAAGAAAAACCAACGGCAATAAATTTCAACCCGAGTTATCTTTCGCTGAGCAGAAATCCAACTGGCAGGTGAGGCAGCCTCCTATCTCCAGGTGTTTGCTGGTGAGCACCTCTGTCCCCAGGGGAAGTGCCAGTCACCCCACACCGCCTTGTGCCTGTCCGCCCTGACCTGCTCGCTCCTCCTCAGCAGCTGACACCACCGGCAGCCAGGCAGCAGGTAAGAAGGAGCCCGAGGAGGGTGTGCCGCTGCTGGTTTCTTCCTGCTCCATTAATAGGAAGCGCTGGGGCACTTTAGAGGAAGGAGGGGTTGGGGGGGCACTCTTCTACCATATTCTGGTTGAGTTTTTTAAAAGATTTTATTTATTTATTTGACAGAGAGAAAGGGATCACAAGTAGGCAGAGAGGCAGGCAGAGAGAGAGGAGGAAGCAGGCTCTCCGCCGAGCAGAGAGCCGATGTGGGGCTCGATCCCAGGACCCTGGGATCATGACCTGAGCCAAAGGCAGAGGCTTTAACCCACTGAGACACCCAGGTGCCCCCTCTGATTGAGTTTTAATTGAAATCAATGAGTGGGGTGGAGAGTACATGTTAACAATGGAAGACATTAGAAAAATACCTCTGGGGATCAGGGCGAAGTTGGTGTTCTTTAGGCAGAAGTCCTTCCTCTGTTACTCAGTACCTGACCCAGGGCCATGGAGCTGGGGGCCGCCCTCTGCTGACAGAAGATGCTTCTGCCGAGCACGAGCTTGACTGCTCTGGCTGTGTTTTTTTTTTTTTTTTTTTTTTTGCTTTTTGCTTCTGTTTTCATCAAATGCTATATGACATTTCTGAGACCCTCACTTACCATTATGGGCTTCAACGGCATCACTCCCTTTTTGCTTGTAGCCGAATATTAGATCGATCCACTCATGGAGGTGCTCTGACACATAATTGCTTTCCAGCGCGTCCTTGCTCTTCTGGAGGAAGTCCTCGGGACCTGTTAGATTAGACTCCATAAGAACGTCACTGTCTTCGTTTACTCTATCCAATCTCTTTTGTCTATCCACATGCAGATAAAGCTTCTAGGAGAGGCAAGAGGCACATATTTCTTAATGAGGCTTTTTTGGCCCCATCAGATAAAATATATATTCTGGAGGGGGAAGGGGAGTGGTGAAGATCACTCTCACAACATTTAGATCTTTCAAATACGTATTGATGTTTTTACGTCATAGACTCACAGACTAGTTCTGATTTGGAACAGAGCTGATAGTGCCTCATTTACATAGAGAATTCTACTGCTATTTTATTTATTTATTTTTTAGAATTTTATTTATTTATTTAACATAGAGAGAGATCACAAGTAGACAGAGAGGCAGGCAGAGAGAGAGAGAGAGAGAAGCAGGCTTCCCGCTGAGCAGAGAGCCCGAAGCGGGGCTCCATCCCAGGACCCTGAGATCATGACCTGAGCTTAACCCACTGAGCCACCCAGGTGCCCCTCTACTGCTATTAAAAAAAAAAAAAATTAAGGCTACTAAAACATAATACTGAAGCCCCCACCCCCCTGCCTCAGGTGAAGAAGTGCTGAAACTCGGTACTTCCAAGGCAGTACTCACTCTGTGCCCAGGGTGGGAGTTCCACATCATCGACCATCTGCCCTCCTTGTCTCTTTCCCAGATCCAACTTCAGACTATTGACTAAAAAGCTGACATCATCACCATAGAATTCTGGAATCAACTGCAAGTTTTTTGGGGGTAGGTGGGTGGGAAAGAATCGCAAAGAACATTTTTTAAAGCAGTTAGAAACCATGAGCCCAGTGAATTATTAGCTTTATTAACTGCTTACCTCTTTAAAATCTGTTGCACCATCCAAACAGTTTTTCCAAGTTTCTGCAATACTAGATACAAAAAAATAAAAAATAAAAAAAAAATAAGCTGATCTGAAGTCTTGGGTCTGGAAATAGCAACCAAAGTGCTCTCTATGCACCTAGGTGTTGTCCTACACTTCACCTGTGTTAACTCATTTCTCTCATTAACACATAATTCTCAACATCTGCATGAGGATTCCCCTTTGACAGAAGAGAAGCCCTCTCTGAGCTCATGCAGGGAGTGACATGGGGTGAGGACAAGGACCCTGACAGGGTGTTTCCGTGCCCACACCGTGAACCTCCAACCACACACTGCCTCGTTGAAGGGGCAACACAAGCTACTGCTTAAACATGGCAAACCGAGCATGGCTGTTTTAACGGATCACTTTAGAAAGCGATTAACCTGCACACAGCTTAGAAAAAGACTGAAGAGACATACCAAAAGATTAACAATGAATATTACCTCAGTGTGGTGGGAGGCCAAGTTAATTTTCTTTCTTTTTTTTTTTTTTGCAAGGAATACTACTTTTATAATTAAAAAAAAAAAGTCATTTAAACACTCAGGAAATTGTATTCAATTCACAGCAGAATTATTTGGAATAAGGAGATGTTGGAAACAGTCTAAATGTCCAACAATAGAGAAATAGTTAAAATACTTAAGTTATGGCATACATTAGGATGTGATACAATAATTTAAAAGTCACTGTTTTGAACATCTGACATATGGGGAAAACCTCAACATCTAATATGACGAGGCTACACTAGGCAGGACAAAGGCTGTAGTTAAAAGATGTTCTTACACACACACACACACACACACAAACACACACGACTAGAAAAAGCCTGAAAGGAACAGATGTACCAGTCAGTGATTCTTTACATTTCTTGGCATTTTTGAATCCGTTTTTTTTTCGAAGCAAACATAGGGTACGTTTATAATTAGAGAGTTTAAGAACTCTCTAATAGGTGAAGCATTGGGTCAAACCTGTTGAACATTCTGTCCGCGTTATCAAATCTTCCATTCTGAAGACACAGCATGTACTCGGGCGCTAGAGGGGAAATCAGAGTTGGGTGAGATAACAGAATCCCTGGCGAATCAATGAGAAAACCACTGAACTGGGAGTGCTGATTCAGAATCTTACCGATCCTCACAAGATAAAAGAGCACATAGCCGGGGGAAGAGTAGTGACTGCCGTACATGAACTTTGGCTCTGGCATCTCCTGGTAGCGGGTCTGCAACAGACGGGGAAAGATCGTGCTCGGTGTCGGCCGGGAAAACAGTAACTGCCTCAAGTAGCCAAACCCCAAATCGTGGCACAGGTACATTACATCCCTTAGTTTCTCTCTTAAGTAGGACAAGGAGAAGAGGAGCGGGGGAGAAACTGTGAACACACAGTATTCCTGCGACAAGTATTTTGCTTTCCTTGGCTCAGTGGGAACAGTGTTGGGCTGGATTGAGCAGAATGGATATTACAAGTCTCTTCTGCAATTTACCAGGGAGCCCCTCCATGCAACTCAATCAGTCTACTTGTGATCAGGTCAGCTCCTGCTTCCTGAATTTCAGGCAGAAAATTCAAACGTGGGTGGGTAAGGAGCTGACCTGAAGTGGGAGGGCAGAGGGCAGAGGGCAGAGAGGGGAGTAAGAAAAAAAATATGATGTAGGTCCTCGAGTCACTTGGCATAGACCGCCCCTAATTTTTGGGAGAAATGAGTTTCCCTTACTGTAAAAACAGGCCACCATGGCTCAGGGAGCTCCTTAGAAGCCAGGCCCACATACCAGGATCCCCAGATCCACATACCAGGAGTCTCTCCAGCCGTTCCTTGTTTAGGGCCCCTACTGGCCTGCTAAGATCCCGGAAGGTTCCTGGATTTGACAAATCTGCAGAAATAAATACATTCTTAAGAAATGAATTAATTAAAATAAAGCCAACAAACTTAATAACATTACCCCCCATGGATACACATGCACAGATTTATTTCCACAAATAATTTTTAAAAAATGGAGACAGACCCATTAGAATTATAGTATTTCTGATAGTCACTTACATAACTGTAAATGTTAGGGCTTGAGTTTTAAATCAGTAAGTCACTCAAGAGTAGCATCTCTAATTTGAAAATGCCCTGATTATTGTATCAAAGAGTACACGTATTGCATGGAGCACTGGGTGTTATATACAAATGATAAATCATGGAACACTACATCAAAAACTAATGATGTCCTGTATGGTGACAACATAGCATAATCAAAAAAATTATTAAAAAAAATGACTGGTTTAAAAAAACCTATATTTCAAGGAAAACAACAAAAAATAAGCACATTCGAAAAGTCAATATTCTTCTACCAAGATTTTCTGAAGTTTGAATATTATTATATTCAATATATTGAATATTATATTATAGTGAATTCAATATATTGAATATAATATTATAGTGAATATTATTATTGTGTGATAATAACATAATCTGAGAATTAGAGACTGAATGTTATCAGAGAAATAAATTCTCAAACTCCCAGAAAGTCTGTTATTTCTTTCAAGTGTAAGGGTTCAATTAGTGAACTGTCAAAGGAATTTACTGTTCACAATATATAATTTAGAATATTATAAAATCAAATTACAATATAGTCACATTTTTGTTAAAATAATGAGAGAAATACATATACCACAAGGTTAAAATGATTCTCATTAATGTAATCATTGAAGATTTTGCTTTCCTTCTTTAAATATTTCAGTACTTTCTAAATGTTCCAGAATGAATGATTATTACTTTTGGCAACCACATTTTTGATTGTGAACTTTAAAATAATATGATAACCGGAAACCATTTTTTTTTAAAGATTTTATTTATTTATTTGACAGACAGATCACAAGTAGACAGAGAGGCAGGCAGAGATAGAGGAGGAAGCAGGCTCCCTGCTGAGCAGAGAGCCCGATGCGGGGCTCGATCCCAGGACCCTGGGAGCATGACCGGAGCTGAAGGCAGAGGCTTAACCCACTGAGCCACCTAGGCGCCCCCGAAAACCACTTTTTAAAGTGAAAAACTTAAATATTTCAAATGCAGTCATTACAGGTAATAATGATATGGCTTAAAAACATACTTATACTTTCTGGGCTTGCCTTTCAAGAAGTCTGTGAGTCCTCCTTTTAGGATTAAAAGAATTTAAGAGCCAGTGGAGAAAACACCTACAAACCCCACACAACGTGGAGAACACCGACCTGGTACTGTGAAATGGAAACTAGGAACCCTTAGTACAGAAATCCAGAAGGGTTGGAATCTGTTGGCACCTCATGATCGCAGCGACTGCTTTCCTCTCACACTGGGTCTTGGGGCACTTACCCAGCTCGGTGCTGCAGTAATCGTCGATTATCCACGGGAACACGGGGTACTGTGAGAGGTCATTGCAGCTGCGGTCTGCCAGGTTGTTGAGGTGCAGGAGGTACTGGTAGTTGGAGAGGTGCCCGCGCTGCCACTGCAGTGTGTAGCTCTCGGCCGTGCGCTCTGCAACGTGGTGCTCTGAGGAGGACAGGGCCCGCGGGTCACCACTGAACTTGGCAAACATGGGCTAAGTTGTACTGAGCTTGTTAAAAACTATATGTTTGGGGGTTTTTTTGAAAAATTTTTAAAGATTTTATTTACTGATCTGACAGAGACAGCGAGCACAAGCAGGAGGAGCAGCAGAGGGAGAGGGAGCCAAGGGACCCAAGCAGGGACCCTGCTGTGGGACTTGCCCAGGACCCTGGGATCATGACCTGAGGGGCAGGCAGACACTTAACAGACTGAGCCACCCAGGTGCCCCAAAACTAGATAAATGTAGACCCTTCTGTGCATTTTTGAAAAATACGTTTTAAGAAAATGAAAAGTAGGCTGTGGTTGGTTTTCACCAAGTAGCTGTTGCATTAAGTATGAATATCCCCAAGGACATTCATCAGGAGGAAATATTATTACATATTTAAATATACAATATAAAACATGTATGAGGTACCTCAGCACAGTAGGTAGTGTGTTAGACTCATTAAACATATATGAAGGTATGGGGCAAATATGTACATGTTACATGGTAACACATAATAGTTACTATATTATATAAAGCCTGCAAGTACACAAAGTGCTTGAGTTTTAACGCCTTTCAGAAGCCATGACCATTTGTAAAAGCTCATTTCCGCCACTTTTTATGAAATCAAAATAAAAACAGAGCTTTCTTTTATATAAGGAAGAGGTCTACTACACAGAATTGCCAATGCCTATGTGTTATGTAGGTACGTGAGGAGCGAGGCAAAGAAAAAAACCCGCTGAAGGAGAAAGAGGTCTCTGGCAGGAAAACACAATTTCTCAAAGGAAAGAACCAGAAAGTCTCCCCCTCCCCCTGAGAATACCCTCAGGAAACATGGAACCACAGGATATGTGGCACCAAGGACAGCTTTCCTCTTGGAGAGCATAAAGTGACTCAACTGTTTTATTTTGTTCAGAAAATTTCTGCTTTCAACGTTTGGTTGGTTCCATCAGGCAATTTATCTAACTCATCTGTTGATTCAGTATTTATCCTTACTTATTTTTACCAAGTTTCTTCTTTCACCAGCTGCAAGGAAAGAGCTCAAAAACTCAAAACACTTATTCTCATCTCCTACACTCACAATACCTCAGAGAAAGTCTGGCTAACCTGAGGAATAAGATCAGCGGGAATAAGGAAGCTTTAAGAAACAAGTTTTTAGGTCATGGTAAGTGTTTTGACTTGAAATTTTAGGACTCACCATGAAAGTTGAATTTTTTGCTGTAATCTTGTTATATAGTTAGAGGAATAAAATGAAAAAAATTTAATCAGGAGGCAGGAAATAACAGTCAACTTGTATCAGAGCTATACTTAGGCATTAAATTAAATGTAACATTTATTGTGAGAAGAAAAAAACTGAATTCTAAGCCTATTATAAAATAAAACATGTTTCTTATTGAAAATAAATTATTCTTCTGAGAGAATTCCATTTCTAAGAGAGTAAGAAGGGCAAAGTTAAGATGGCATTAATAAAATCCCAACATCTGCTTTTGAAAATCAACCCATTTTAGTTAACTAGCAATTCTGTAACCAAGAATAATTCAAGGATATAATTTCACATGTTTATATCTAAAAAGAAAAATCAGGCGTTCTTTCTGATGAAGGTGGGAAAATTCACATTTTTATGGAAGGCTGAGGAACTATTAATTTAAAGCAAATCAAGTCCCAAGGAGCCCTCTGAGTACAGAAGGCTCATGTGTTCCTTTTGTGCTGTTTTCCAGCTTTATGATTAAGATGACAGCGATCACAAACACATGACAGGACACCTCACTGCATCACATTAAGAAACCAAGTCTTGGTTTCCATAAATGAATCTAGACATGACAGAATAGAAAAATAATTAGGTGGATTCTTTATAATCCATTCAACTTGGGGGGTGTTACAATATAAAAAACATTTAAATATGTTTATCAAGAGTTTTTCAAACACACACTTGGAACGAACTACTGCCAAATTTCACTTATATGAACTTATGGTTTCATTTTTAGAATGCCATTTGCCCACCCTAGCTCCTGATGTGAAAAAATAAGGAGACCCAGAGAGGTGACTCTAGATAGCGTTTCTCTTCTCCTATTTCCTATCCCAGGTACTCAGGAGCTGAACTACCGTCACATGAATAGAAACAATGAAGGGTGAACACCATACCTAGATATGTGGCAATATAAAAATAGAGGTCATCTCTATCTTGAGGTTCATAGAACTTTAGGTAGATATCAGAACAGAGGTCATCTTCTGTGCAAAACACTTCCAAGCCCTATAAATTCGGTAAGAAAACAGTAAAATAAATAGCATTGTATTTACCTTGCAATCTTAAAGCAAGCTGCGTAAGTACAAAAGCTTTTCAATTAAAGATCTCTACTTTTTATAGGCAGGTCTTACTTATTCATATTCTCCACATACAGATTTGATTCAGCAATGCACATATATGTGTGTGTTTGTATGAATATGTGCAGTGTGTATATGCGTGCACACAGTTCACCCAAAAGAAAGACTTGCAGACAATGTGCTTACAGTACAACAAACTTGTACTTTTCAGACATGCCATGAGTGTTTACAGGTCAGCGCCATTGGCTAAACTGAGGATATGACGGTCATCCACCAACAAGTGACATCCCACAAGAACTCACCAAAGGCATGAGGCCGTGCCTCCTTTTGTAAATGCGGCGGATATCCTGGAGTGTTATCTGGACCACAGGTTTCTTTAAAAGTAGATAGACAATCTCAAACATCAACATTTGGACACAATTAGAACCTGCCCTATCAAAAAGGTGAAAAAGTGGCCAAATCCTGACTTCCCAACAGGTTACATGTGAACAGTTGGAAAGGCAGCTCTTAGAACAAGGCATTTCTGGTTTTACGTCCTAGTCTACCCTTTTCCACTAACTTTATGACTTTGGACGAGTCTCCCTACCCTTGCTCAGGACCCCAACAATGCTAATGCACTGATCTATCATTCAGACTCCTGCAAGGTTGCTGAGTGATAAGGGATATTATTAAAGTGCTGGTACAGATAACCTCTCAGGAATTTTGCTATCTTTTTACAGATCAAAGGTTTTCTTAGAACTGACACAGTATGTAATTTTTTTAGAATTCTGTCCTTTATCTCTGTAATGACTACATTGTATTAAGACTCATACACAACTTAAGCAGGGCCTCTAAATTTTTCTTCATGAGGAAAAACATGTTCTTGCTTCTCAAGAGGCTGAAAGCACTAGTAAGAGGAGAATGAAGTTAGAAAAGCCACTGAGATTGGCTACATGGTGACACGTCCACCTTGCACCATGTGAGGGAGAGGAAAAGCCCACATGTGGAACTGTGGAAACGGCCTGACAACTGGTCAAGGATCCGAGCCCAGAGATTTGGGAGAGTATACATGCTCACACTATGGATCCTGAAGCTCTAGCACATACTCTGGTATCATCCCCAAAAGTGTTTGACCCAAGCCATGGTAACAGTAGTGGTCAAGCCAACTATTACCCCAGTAGAGGTGTAGGGTCTGAGGGAGGGCTTGGTGAGTGTGTTCTGCCACCTGGTGGACAAAATTGTCATAGCACCATTTTCACACAGAAAAGAATCCAGTGTTTTAGTGACAGAATGACTGACCCCACCAGGAGGAGAATATCCAGGACAGAGGCTCCTATGACAGAAAACACATTCTTCAAGCTGCTCTGCCAAATGGTCCAATGCACTGTCAGAGCGTATTAGCATTTCCGTTCTTCTAATGAACCATTCCAAGAAGTGTTCAGCTCTAAATACAGCAAGAAATCTTTACAAATTTTAGTGTGGCAATCTGAGTTTATCTTAAACTATCTGGGCGAGTAAATCTAAAGTCATTGTGGAAGAGAAGACTGTTTCCACCATCATGGTAGAAGCACCACAGCTGCTCGATGACAGCTTTTCCAGAGGTGTGTTGGTGCTGGCTGGCAGGGGACACTGTCACACTGCTTGTGACAGACTAGGATCTACTGATTTTGCTCCTCAATAAAGAGAAACAAGAAATACCACATATATGGATGCAAACTCAGATATACAGAAAATACCCATTTCTCTTCAATTTTAGTACATTTCATTGGTTTCTTCCAGAATGGCTTCCAAGGAGAAAGGTATACACCTCTAACCACACTTTACTAAAATTGGGGGCAGGGGGCAGGGTTTCTTTTTACAGTGAGAGAAAGGGACCCCAGAATTACTGGAAAGAGATCAGAAGAGCTCAAATCTGGATAAGGGGGCAACAGGATGACACACAGCTGCTGGAGGGGAAAGGGTGGGGTTTCGATCCTCGCCAAACTACGAGAACACCATAACTGTGAGGTCAAGTTCCTGGAAAAAAGGAGTACTCCAGTGCTGGAGCAGCTCCCCATCTGACCCTGTGGCCCTCCTTACCGGGTACCCGTTGAGAGGCTGAAAATACAAGTTTGTGTCGGTGATGCACACGTGTCCGGGATTCGTCACCAGCGGTGTCACCATTTCTGCTTTGCATTCCATGTGCAGCTTTTCAGAAACACTCTGGAATCTGACCATACAGTTTTCAGCAAAAAAGTAAGAAGAATCATAAATCAATCTACTTCCTAGGTTTCACTTTCTCGAAGGGAGCTACAGTGTGACCATGCATGGGATCTGTCTGAACACTACTCTTAATATAAGAAAAATGGTGTTAAAAACTGGTTACTTAAATAAAACTGACATTCTTAAAACAAAACCAAAAAAAACCAAAAAACCTGACATTCTTTTAAGTGGCAGAGTAAGAATTCAAACAACAGATGAATTTATCACAGAAGAGAAGACACAAATAAGTAATACCAATAGCTGAACTATTTTTCCTCCCAAAATAAACTGGCCTTGAAACTATTCTTATATTAACATATTTTTCTATTATTGTGTCTCTAAGTCCTATTTTTTGAGTCACAGGTGCCATTTACTTCGCACAGCATTGGTAAGGACACGAGTCCATAATTACAATTACTTGAACATCAGTTCCAAGTTAGGTTCTTTTGTGGCTTTACTGCAGTAAAACCAGTCAAGTGATTTTTCCTCTACCCCTCCTAAATTATTTAACTAGTCGAAAAAGTCCATTGTCTTTTTGCTTTACTAATTAGTCAAAAAAAAAAAAAAAAAAAAAAGAGGGGAAACAACCAAGTCATCAACTGGTTAAAAAATAAATCCCTGCATTGTTAGCAGTAACAATGGGATGACAGCCCACAGGACAGACTTCTACTTCCTTAGGTAGTGCAGGGGACCTCCAAGCTGTCACCCTAACCACACACACCAGCTAGAAGGGCTTCACAAGCCTTTTTAAAAACCATCAGGAAGCTTAAGATGCAAAGAAACCTGAATGAAGAGAGCAAAGGCTGGGTGATGGCAAGAGGAGCCACCTGTATAGAAGGGCAAGGGCTGTGGATGGAGAGAGGTCTAGAGGGAAGCAGAATGCAGTCAGGCCTGAAGAGCAGAGGTGCAAAAATGCTGCCACTAGGTGGAGAGCAGGGGGGGAATCGCCCAGGGTTCAGAAGGCTTGTGGCTCAGCTGCAAGGCACGAAGGTGTCTCCAAGGGTCCTTCAACTGCTTAGGTCCTGAGCTCCTCTGGAAGAAAATCTCCATCGCTCCCCAAAAGAACTGTAGAGACTGTAGGCAGCAGAGACAGGGACTGTAACTATGGCTGCCAGGAAGGCTTCAACCCGCTCAGAGGCCCCAGCACAAAAATGGGGGCACAAGAAGGGGTGGGCGTGCAACCACTTCTGGAGGTAAACAGCATTTAGTTGGGTCCCTGCATCCAGAGAAGAGAAATAAAGAATTACTTAAGCAAGCGGAACAACAGACTGGACACAGCAGAGAGGTCCAGTCAGGCTGAAAACAGGTCACAACAAAGTGGCCTAACTGAAACAAAACAAAGGAAGATAAAAGAATAAAAGCAAAAAATACAGAACAGAGCATATGAGACCTGAGGGAATATATAAAACACACTAACACAAGCATAACTCCAGTTGTGGGTAAAGAGACAGAAAATGGGGCAGAGGAAATGGGGAGGGAGGGGACGCCGATTCCTAGATGCCTGTTACCCCAAAACCCAGAGGTCCCCAGGCAGGATAAGCACAGAGAAATCGGCAGTGACACGGAGGCAACAGTGAGACAAATGCTGTGGCCTCAGAGCCAACATGGACACCAACAGACAACAGAAGGAGACTCTACACAGTAGTGAAAGGAACACCTGCAAACCTAGAATTCCACAGGCAGCAACGATGAAGGGGAAACAGCTCTATTCCCTAGTAAGCCGAGGGAAATCATCTTGAACAGATCTGCGTTATAGGAAATGCTACAGAAAGTTCTTCAAACTGAGGAGAAAGGACCCCACGGGGGGCTGCAGAAAGGAAAGAAGAGCACCAGAAGCAGCAAAGAGTTAAATATCTCAGTAAACAGAAGAAAATTAATCTTTCAGTATTTTTAATTGACATAGACATATATGTATGTGTCTAAATTCTTGAAAAAGCTAATGACTGTTTGAAGCAAAAAGGACACTGTGTTGTTGGATTTATGCAACATGTTGAAATTTAATATAAGACCACAAGATGAAAGTGGGTGGGAGAACTCTAAAGAAGTCCAATGGTATAAGGTTTTCACACTGTTGTAGATGTGTCATGTCACTGGATGCACACAATGGTACAAGGTGCGTACTATGATCTCTGGAGGAACCACTAAAAAGACACAGGGTGGCACAGCTTAAAAAATCAAGAGAGTCGATAAAATGGAATACTTAAAAATATCAGACTGACCCAAAAGATGGCAAGAAAAGAGGGTCAGAAAAACAAAGAACAAATGGAATGCTAACAAACACTATGACATTGGGTTTAAAATCAACCATAGTTACATCATCATAAATGAATTAGGGGCACCTGGGGGGCTCAACTGGCTAAGCCTCCAACTCCTGGTTTCCACTCAGATCACAATCTCAGGGTTGTGAGATCGAGCTCCGCATCAGGTTCTGCATTGAGCATGGAGTCTGTTTGAGATTCTCTCTCTCCCTCTGCCCTCTCCCCTGCTGTGCTTGCTCTCTCTAAAAAATAAATTAAAAAAATAAATAAATGAATTAAACATCCCCATTATAAAGGAGAGCTTGTCAGACTATAAAAAGCAAGACTCAACTATATAAAGCATGTGGTTTTCAGAAACAGAATAAGGACACAGGTACAAAATAAAGGGACAGAAAAAGATATTAACATGCAATCATACCACATGAAAATACTGGTATGATTAGATTAAAAGAGGGCAACGCAGACTTCAAGACAAATGGCTAAGGAGGGATACTTCCTATGACGAAGGGTTCAACGCATCGAGAAGACACTACATTTAAATGTACATGAACCTAACAATATAGCTTCACATTATACATGGCATAAATTTAACAGAAATGGGGGGAATAATTCCACTATCATTATTGGCAATTCTAACACCTTTCTCTCAGTAACTGATGGAACAAATCGACAAAATATCAACAAAGTAGAGATGATCTGAATACAATATTCAACAACTACAGGGTACACATTCTCCTCTGGGACTTGGGAAGCATTCACCATGGCAGACCATATGCTGGACCCAGAACAACTCTAACAGTAGCAGACTGAAATCATAGAGCATATACTCTCTGAACCGAGATGGTATTTAACTGAGACAGTAACAATAAAATAATAACAAAATTCCCAAATATGCGGAAGGTAAATGACATACTTCTAATTAACCCACGGGTCAAGGAAGAAATGACACAGGAAATTACAAAATATTTTTACAGTAATGGCACTGACACAGCATATCAAAATGTGTGGGATGCCTCTGAAGCAGTTGAGAGGTCAAGTTACAGTGAAGTACTAGTCATATTACAAGAAGGTCTAAAAGTGGTGGTCACATCTTTGTGAGACACTAGAAAAAGTTAAACCCCAAAGTAAACCAAAGCAAGGAAACTGTAAGAGTGGAAATCAATTTTATATAAAATGGAGAAGTAGAGAAAACACAGTAAAGTCAAAAGTGGGGTCTTTGAAAGGTTAAAATTGGCAACCACCTGGCAAAACTGATAAAGAAAGAGAAAAGACAAAGCCTTGGTATAAGGAATGAAAGAGGGACCAGCACTACAGATCCTACTTACATCAGAAGGACCGTAACAGCTTCATACCAATAAACCTGGTAGGAAGTGGAAACATTTTTTGAAAACCACAACTTACCAAAACAGGCAGAAGAAGACAGAGACAACCTACATAGTCTCATGCCTAGTAAATACATTAAATAAGTAAGAACACTCTGGCTGTAAGACTTCACCAATAAATTATGTTAAAATTTTTAGAAAGAGATACAATCCAACACACTTTCAGAAAACAGAGGATGAAGAAGCAGCACTGCACTGATTGGATGAGGCTGACGTAATAATCCTGAGGGCAAATCCTGACAAACACATTAAAGACTTACACAGCAATATACCTCATGAGCACCGATGCAAAAACCCGTTACACAACACTAGCAAAGCAAATTCAGTAACATCAAATCATGTAAAAAGACTGTATCATGATCAAGTTGGATTTAGCCCATGAATAAGGTTGGTGAACATTGAGAAAATCAATCCGTGTAATTCACAACTTTAACAGAATAAAGTAGAAAAAATACAATCATTTCAGTAAGTGCAGAAAAAAGTATTTAACAAAACTCTAAAACTATTATTGGAAATACTCTCAGCAAACCAGGAGTAAAAGGGAGCTGCTTCATTCTGATAAAGGGCATTCATGAAAAACCTCGGCGGCCTCATTCTTCAGTTGTGAAATAAACCCTTCTCCTGTAAGATCAAGAACAGAGCAAGGATGTGCTCCCACCACATCTATTAATTAAACAGCACAATGAAGCAAGACAGAAGTAAAAGCCATAAGGATTTCTGTGGAAAGGTCATTATCCACGATTAAACAAGCATGTATACAGAAAACTCTGTGCAATCTACAAAAAACCCACAAGGACCAATGAGTAAATCTGGAAGTGTCACAGAATACAAGGTGAATGTTTAAAAACAACAACAACAACAACAACAACAACAAACACTGTATTTCTATACGACAGTAACAAATAACTGGAAAAACCAAATTTAATAGAATCCAAAAAATCACCAGTCTAGGAATCCGTTCAACCAAATGCGGCCACATCGACAGACTAAACATGTGGGGGAAAGTGGGTGAGTGTGAAAGACCTCTGTGGGCTAGCCTTACATCTTCTGTCTAGATCTAAAATTCGCCCCAAATAAAGTAATTTAAAGGGGATGTTTTGGGGTACAAAAGGGAGAAACTTGACTCTGAAACTAGAGAATCATCGGTACCCGAGTATTGTAAGAGTACAGAGGAGAGCCAGAGAACACCCTTTGAAGAGACGCATGTTGAAGTAGTTATGGGTGAAGTGTCATGACGTCTCGTAACTCAAGTGCTTCTGAAGGCGCGTATTTTACACACAATACAAAGACACACATACATGTGCATATTACCTACATGTATATGCACATGTAACACACAGACAGGCACACGCACCCTCTCACAGAGCATTCATGGACTAAAGCAAATCTGACAAAATGTTAACAAACCAACGCCGGGTGACCCATAGGGTATCTGCGCTCATTACATTTCTCTTTCAAATTGTGGGGATTTGAAAATTTTCAGAATGAACAGTAGGGAAAAATAAATATTTTTATTTTTTATAGTTACCCTTCATTTCTTCACTAAGAAAGTTATTTCCTCAGAACTATGATGAAAGCTTATTTTGGCAAAAGTTTACTTTTTTCTTTGAGAGGAAGTATATAGCACTGGAATATCTTATTTTATATGGCAAAAGTTTCTTCTCCAAATTCTTCAGCCTAACATTTTAGGGACTGGATTTAATTACAACTTCCAGAGTGAGCCATTTTCTAAATTAATGTCACACTGAACCCCAGGATTGAAAAAAATCACTACTCAGAAGAATTATACATTCTAAGTAGGTCAAAAGAAGCTAATTCCTCTTACTCCTTTTCCTTCCTAAAATGGAAGCTTTTCTTCCCCCTGGCAATCCACTAACCTAATATATCCTGCAAGTATTAAAATAGAAAATTAATGCTATGTAGGTGAAACAGAAAAAGCAGCAAACAAATATAAACACAGAAACATTACTGGTCAGATGGCTTTACTGGCAAGTTCTTCAACACTTTAAAATGTAGTGTGAGGGTCACAAATCTCACAAAGATAGCAATAAAACAGAATATTACAAACTGACCTTATTTATAAACATAAGCGTCTAACCAAAGCCAAGCACATCATAATCCATAAATGAATCAATTCAACCAATACAGTCTACGTTGTCCTAAGCTGTAATGACCTACAGGTTTAGCAGAACTCTAAGATGAGAGTCTAAAATAAAAATATTTAGGGCACCTGGGTGGCTCAGTTGGTTAAAATAAAAATATTTAGTGAATAGGGCTTGCAACAATTTGTACATAAGATTTTGTACATATTAAAGAGTTTACATATAAAGTTAATGGAACTGATTCATAAAGTTTATCAGGGTTGCTGAAAACAATATGAGTACACAAACATCCACTACATTCTACAGATCAACAATAAACGGAAAATGAGCTTTTTAGGACATCATTTACAATACCATCATAAATGTGAAGTACTTGTACTAATCCAGCACAAGAGAGGAAAGATCTTTATGGAAAAAACCATAAGGAAGACATGAAAGAAGGCCTAAATAAATATGAGATTCATTGCGATCACAATCAAAATCTCAGAGAGCTTCCTTTTAATGGAACTCGACAAGCTGTTTCTAAATATATGGAAGTGCAGTATAAGGCCAAGAATCGTGAAGACACAGATTAAAAAGGAAAACAAGGGGTGAGGCCCAGAACCTGCAGATGCCAAGAGTTGTTATAAATCTACATGATTGATACAGTGTTATTGTAGATGAGATGCAAAGCTACTTAGTATAAAGCAAGAAAGAAATAAGAGAACAGGTTCATATAAAAACATAATTATTAAAAAAACACAATTATTTGCAGGAAATATATTGTGTACTTAGAAAAACCAAGAAAATCAGTGAAAAAAAAAAACAGCAGGAATGTAGTCTTCTGGTCCCTGCAGGATGCCTTAGTAAGATACTGATCACAGCCTGAAGGGTCAGGAAAGACTTTGCAGAACTACCAACAGATAAGCTGAAATCAGATGAGTAAGTAAGAGTCAGCCAGGTGCGAAAGAGGAAGGAGGCAGAGCTGGGTAAGCACAGGCAACACGTCCAAAGGCTCAGAGGGAAGAGACCATGGGCATGCTTGGGATCTGCACAGATGCAAAGAGCTAGCACACAGAATTCAAAACAAGCCACCAGGGACTAGAGTAGTGTGCAAGGGCTAGATCTTAAGCCATGGAAGGTAAAGACTTCAACCTGAAGGCAATGGAAAATCTTGAAGAGTTTCAAACAGACAAGTGATATAATTAAGTTCTTTAGAAAAACCAGATTTTCGAAGTACACTCGGTGTAGGAGGGAAGAGAGGACAGGAGAAGGGAAGACGGGTCAGGTGGACAAGCTAACAGCTGTTATGGTGTTCTGACTGAAGGTGATGGTGGCCAGAACTCAGGCAACAACAGTGGGAAAAGATGGTGACAGACTAGAAAGATCTTAGGGAGCATTGGGCAGTGGGCCTGGCTGACTGACCAAAGTCAGGATGGAGAAGCAGAGGCCAGGGCCATTCCTGACCACGCATGGGTCTGGATGCTACAGGTGGTCACATGGGCAGTTTAGGACAAGCTGAAGCAGGCATACAGGTGTAAGATGTCTGCTCCTTTTCGAATCAGGGAGAGAGGGGCACCTGGCTGGCTCAGTTGGTTAAGCACCCAACTCTTGATTTTGGCTCAGGTTGTGATCTCAAGGTCCTGGGATCGAGCCCTACATCAGGCTCCGTGATCAGCAGGGAGTCTGCCTGAAATTCTCTCTGCCCCCCCTCATTTGCACGCACATGCGTGCTCTCTCACATAAATAAAACTTAAATAAAGAGAAAGAAAAAGAATCAGGGAATGAAATCATTAACTTACCTGTTTTTGTCAAATGACGTCCTAGCCAAACGTGACTGCAAAATAGCTGTTATCTATGAAAAGAGAACCATTTAAAAATAAGCATTTATGAGTAAAACATCAATACAATTTAATTCACAGTAAAGACAATTTACTTTAGAAATTCTTACCATAGCAGTTTGGTCCCCTAGTTTGTCAAGGTGGGATGCTCTGTGAAGCTACAATATTAAAAATATACAAGAATTTATTTTTTTCTCTAAAACAGTAGAAAGGTATTTCCTTAGAAGCAATGAAAAACAGCAATCATTCTGTTACTTAGTAACGGTTAAGATCCCTTCTGCTATATCTATGACTTTTTCCTAATACGCAATTTTCAAATTCCACATATTCAAGTAAATCTGCTTCATATTTATAAAAGAAATTGTTCTTAGTGAGATGTATGAATATGATTTCTTTTTTTTTTTTTTTTTTGAGTTTTTGCCTAAGTTTGCTTTGAATTCTCTGCCCCATGAATGCCCGACTGAGGCGCTGGCTTACCTGAAGCAAGGTCTCCACCACGTCTTCCACTTTCCCTGAAACATCCAGTTCGAAGACATATTCCATCTTGCCCTAACAAAAAAGGGAAATCAAATCAAATCAAAGGAGGGGGGGAGAAGCATGTCAAACTGTATTCCTTTAAGAACATCTGGAACCCCCTGCTGACCTGTGTGCATATCTGCCTGCACCCCACCCTGGAAGGGGAGAGTAGATCCTGTCAGACTTCCCGCTACATGGATTATTTCCTCCCTTATGATAACTTCAGGTTTAGTTTGTGGTTCTTGTCCTAGTTTCTCAAGGTGTACAGTCAGGTTTTTAAATCTGAGATGTTTCTTTTCCTTAATGTAGGCAGGTATCACTACGAACGTTCCCCTTAGTGCTGCTTTAGCAGCACCCTCTAGGTTTCGGTATGTTCTGGTTTTGATTTTGTTTGTCCCAAGATATTTTTTAATTTCCCTTTTCATTTCTTCTTTGACCCACTGGTGGTTCAAGGGTGTTGTTCAACTTCCACACACTTGTTAATGTTCCTTCTATATATTTCTAGTTTTATTCCACAGTGGGCAAAAGGAATACTTGATATGATTTTAATCTTGAATTTATTTTTATTCATTTTGTGACCTAACGTGATGTAGCCAAGAGAATGTTCTGTGTGCCTTTGAGAAGAATGTGGACTCTGCGGCTGTTGGGTCGAGTGTTCTTTGTGTCCCGTAGGTCCATCTGGGCTACAGTGTTGTTCAGACCCACTGTTTCCTAAATGACCTGTCTGGATGTGCTACCCATTACTAAGTAGGGCACTGAGGTCTTCTATTATTACTAGGTTGCTGACAATTTCTCCCTTCAATTCTGTCAACGTTTGCTTCAAATACTTAGGTGCTTGGAGGATGGGGGGACTATATACTGTAAAGATTAATGTGATGTGTCACACGTTGTCCTCTTCTCCTTGCCCCAAGGGAGAGTCTGCTGGGCTACTCTGTCCTCTGTCTGCTGGACTAAGGGTCCCCTGGAGTAGCAGCCCGATGTCCAGCTCCCCCTTGTTTTCAAAGACCCCTTGCATCTAGGGCATATGCGAGCTCCTGTTGCTGCTCCAAGAAAGGCAAGACAGAAGCCAGTTCCTTCGGCAGCCACCCCAACAGTCAGAACACTGGGCACACAGTCCAGTCTTGTCTCTCCCTCCCCAACAGAAGTTGGGAGCTGAGAGTTCCCTCCCGTCATGTGATATTTTGCCCAGGGAGGACCTACCCTGAAAGGATGTTACCAACATCCCCATCAGCCTCAATGAGGCTCATTTCATGCTAACCTGGGGGTACAGGGCCTCTTAACTGGTTTCCGGGTTTGTCACAAAAGGCATCAGTCCATGTATTGTTGACTGAATCAGGGTCACCATGAGAGAAACAAGCACTTTCTATTCTGTCATCTCTCATGGTCACCATCAGTGTTACTATCCCCCTCTTTTATAAATCTGGAAATCCTCGGGTGTTTTAATTCACACTGCAACAAAAGAGCTGTTCTTTGCTTCAGACAACCTCCCTCCTATCCCTTTACATAACTTTTCAGTGGGCCAAGAAAGCTTTGCCCTTCAAGTAGGTATCAGGAGAACCTTAGGAGGGAGAGCCCTCTAGGCGGTGGTTCTCAGCTTGGGGGAGAGGCATCCCCACCTCCATGAGGCTTTTGTCAATGTATGGAGGTACTATCCAACAGCAGGGGTGAAGGTCTACTAGAGGTATCTGGTTTAGCCTGGGACCAGGCTGCAGTGTGAGGGATGCCCCCCACAATTAAGAACTATCCTTCCCCAATGCCAAGAGCCCCACCAGAGAGTAAGTTAATCTTGTATTTGTGGTTTCTGACTAATTGGCACATGTAATTGTTTCTTGTGCATAAAGCCCCAAGGCCGCAGTGTGTGGTCCACATGTCCCACGGGCACTGGCTAAGCACTGCAGAGACAAACATTCTGCTTGCGGGGCTCTCTGTTCAGAGAGGGTGGCTTTTCCTCTTCACAGAGGTGGTCCTATGCAGAGCACTAGCCTGATGTTGGTCCTATAAAGACTCTCTCTTGGTCAGTTATTCTTTACTATATATTAAGCTGAAGCAAAAGAATTAAATAAAGCACAAAATGGTTAAATGTAACATCTATGCTTCCTTGACAAGTGGAAAATCAGACATTGAACTCAAGTCTACTCATAGCTTCCCCCTAATTAAGAGAATTTATAAATTATGACTGAGCTCCCAAATAAGGGTATTTTATAACTTATCAGTATTTCTCAAGCATTAAAAAAAAATACATTCTCAGTAATATCCAGCAAATAATCTTATAAATGATACATATTCTGATTTCAATTTCTAATCTAATAATTGAAGCTTTTTTCTCCCTTATTAGACACATTTGTTTTTAAGTCAAAGAGTTAATTGAAATATCTTGGACGAAAGTCTGTGGCTCCCTTGGGTAATTTTGTTATAACTGCTGATAAGAAGCTTCTAAATAGACATAATTATTATATTTGACTTAAAATGTTAATAAAGTCACAAAATCTTATTGCTTAAAATCACTACACAAATTGCTAGGAATAAATGAAAAGCTTTACTTACCCTTTCTATTTTATATGGGGCAACAATGTTGTGTTCTTTAATGAAATACACCTGAGAAAGAAAAATCAATACTTGTAAAATAACTAAAAATTTTCATAGTAATGTAAAATAACTAAAAATTTTCATAAATAGGGTATTATGAAGGAAACATAAATCATTCATTGTCACATAATCTCAATTTCCAAAAGCACTTGCATTAATCTTAGCCTGATACAAGAATAACAAATATTAAATTAAAAAGAGATTCATCAAGGCAACAAGGTAGCAACAATTACTGAATAAATAAAATATTTAAGATGTTTTATGAATTCTGTACTTGTCCCAAGTAACCAAGTAGATGGGTGAAAGAAGCTAATCTAAGTGCCTATTTTCTAAGAAATGGGTGAAACAGAGTCACTGTGGTATGAAATACATTTATTAACATCAAGAAATTTCTCTAGGCGTGATCTGGGCACATCGTGTCTCACACACACATCCAGCTGCTTACACTGTAGGTCAGTAACCATGTCCAACAAGCAATGTCACCCCCAGAGACATCAACATGGGGCCGGTCCCTTTAGCCCTGCCTTCCCTCCTGTTTCGGTGAAGGGTGTGCCTGGGCCCTCAAAGCCAGTCACTCGACTAGGCCACAGAATGCAGACCTCCCTCTACCTGTCAGCTGTTCAAAAACTTTGGTTCTGTGTAATATGCTCCCTGTACTTTCTCCCGTTTGAAAGAAACCATTGATGCACACCCTCCCTTGGTCTTATATCCTCCTTTGGCCATTTCTGTTCCTCTTCGTGGCAAAACCCTTTGCAAGAGCTGACTGTACTCTCTCTTGGGCTTAGGACAGGTTTTCAGCTGCACCACGTTATGGAATCCAGTCCTGAGAAGGTCATAAAAGGCGCAAAGGATCTCCATGTCACCAAACCCAAGAGTTTGTTCTAAGGACTTCCTCGATTCTGTTTGTCAGGGGATGCGAGAGAGCTCGCGGTTCTTCCTGAAGCAGATTCCCAGTTGGTTTTCAGCCACCTGCTCCTGGCCCTCCCCCCCCACCCCACCGCCCCGCTGCTCCTATTGTCCTCCTTGGGACCCTCTCTTTTCCCAACCACCCCCTGGCAGAGCCGCTGGGCCTTTGTCCTTATACTGCTCTGTGTACACCCTGCCCCTGGAAGGCCTCATCCAGCCCCAGGGCATTACCCAGGGTAACCCATTCTCTTTCTCATCTCCGCCTAGTCCTTGAGACCCATATCAATGCTCCCAAATGCCTACCAGGCTTTTCCTCTCAGGGGCCACCTTCTAAACAAAGTCTGCTCTTCTCCAGGCTTCTTCACAGCAATAATTATAGGGCATGGCTATCCACCCTGCTGGAATCATTCCTGATGGTTTTCCCTTGTACCTTGCAACTAAGCCATCAGCCCTCCTGTGGGGTTTTCCTTCAGAATACATCCAGATGCTGACCACCTCTCACCCTGCTCTCGCCACCATCCTGGTCTAAAACCCCTGAGTTCTCAGCACCCCAAAAGGCCCTCCTGATTTTTCTCATCCCCCAGCATATTCTTTACCCAGCCTCCAAGAGTTGTGCAAATACAAAGCAGAGGACCTTCTTCCTCTTAGCTCTCCACAGGGGTTTTGCTTTTGTGCTTTATTTGAACTCTTTACTGTGGCCCACAGGCTCTCTGTGACATGGACCCTGCCACTGCTCAGACACTTCTGCCCAGCTGCCCTTTGTGCCTTGCCCCTGGCACCCTCCTCCTCACCGTGCCTGCCACCCACCAGGACGCTCCCTCTCAGGGCCTCCACAGCTCAGGCACTGCCTGGCTCATTCGCTCAGGCCTCCCGAGCAGTGTGCCTGAGCGGTGTGCCACACGCAGCCCCGGCGGTTCTATCCACAGCAGCACACGTGCACCTCATCCTTTTCTATCCTTCCATCCTGTTGGCATTGTCTTCATTATAGAAGATGTGTACTTACTGTCTCTTCCCCCACCTCAGGGTAAACACCTTGGGGAGAGGGGCTTTGGGTATTTTGTTTTTTTCCCATAGCTTCATAACTTTGAAAATATTTCCTGGATATAAAAATGCATGATAAAAACTATTATTCACAAACATATGCCTTTCTTTATTCTAAAAATTAGAAAGCAAATTTGGAAGCAAAACTCTCTAAAATTTGGAAAACTTTCTAAAACTTTCTAAAATTTGGAAAGCAAATTTGGAAGCAAAACTCTCTAAATGCCTAAAGGACCATAACATTGTTTCTGAAACAGTGTGACCACTTAACGTAATCAAAACCCACAAAAGTTGAGTTTTGGTTTGTTTGTTTGTTTGATTGATTGTATACTCAATCCAGGACGCTTGAAATAATTCTAGAAAGAGTAACTAATGATTGGTCATCCCTGCATGTGAAGCTGGTTTTGAGTTTGCTTGACAGAAGACCTCTTCTAGTAAGTTTGTAAATAAACTAAAATGGACAATTTTAATAATGGAAACCATACTTCTGACTGAAAAAGTACTTCTTTCTTTCCAGATATGGACTTTCTAACAAGAAGCCATGAAGCAGAAGGATACTTCAGAAACAACAAGAGCACAGGTACAGGCCAGAATTATTAATAATGGTGTTCTGCTCTCCCCCCACAATCCAGAGTAGTAGATGGCTACAACTATTTGCCTCTAAAACAACATGAAGTCAAAGTTAAAACAACATGAAGTCAAAGATAGGCTGTGAAATGCCTTCTTCCTTAAGATTCATTGACTTGTGGAAGACAGACCTAGAAAATTACCTAATGTGGTATCTCCCAACTTTCTTAAAATATTTTTCAATATACGTTAAAAAGTGTTCCATGAAAAGAAGAGGTAAGTGATCCAAAAACCACTGGGAGCACCTCTGCTTCCAGTCCTCTGCCTCCCTGAGGCCCTCATGGCACTTCCTCCAGACCCTTTCTCTATTGTTTGCTGAGGCACTGAGTCAGGTCCCGAAGTAGAGAAAGCCACGTCTTTGCTGCCCACAACTTCTCCTACACATACCTGGGCATGGAAGGATGTTTCTTTGAACACTTCACGGATCCAGGGCTCTGGACATAGTTGGAGCAAGATGATCTCTAACTCTCTCATCTTAGAGATGAACAAGGTAAAAATCCAGAGCAAAAAGCAGGAGGGAGAGGCCCTCTGCTCCCATCTTGTTTATAAGTTTAAAAACAAAAACAACCTATAGATAAACTAAGTGTATGATAGGAGAAAAACCGTGTATTTTCTCCGTGTTGCTGGTATTAAGCTTGATACTGGGAATGTATATGTATGCCGAAAAAAATTTGGGATGAGAAAAGGTCAGGACCCCAAGCCTCCTAACTTGTATGAGATGGCACATCCTGAGTTGGCACCTTGGTTGTCACCAGAAGTCACCCTGAGATTCCCCTCAGGGCTGTGCTGCTGGCCTCCCACCTTCTGAATGGCTCAGAGGCTGCAGGAGACACCACAGTGCTTCCAGCTCAACCCCCACACACTGGCAGGACTCCTGAGGATGAAGCCATAAACCTTAGGCATCATACAACTTTATGAACGTTAAGGATCTTGGGATACCTGGTGGCTCAGTCAGTTAAGTGTCTGCCTTCAGCTCAGGTCATGATCCCAGGGTCCTGGGCTGCCTGCTCAGTGGGGAGCCTGCTTCTACCTTTGTCAGCCGCTCCCTCTGCTTGTGCTTCTCTAACTCTCTCAAATACATAAAATCTTAAAAAGAAAAAAAAACCCAAACACTGAGGATCTCATGATGGACCACAGCTTTTAAAAAAATATAGTTCTTGGGCGCCTGGGTGGCTCAGTTGGTTAAGCGACTGCCTTCGGCTCAGGTCATGATCCCAGAGTCCCGGGATCGAGTCCCACATCGGGCTCCCAGCTCCATGGGGAGTCTGCTTCTCCCTCTGACCTTCTCCTCGCTCAGACTCTCTCTCACTGTCTCTCTCTCAAATAAATAAATAAAATATTTTAATATAAAAAATAAATAAATAAATAAATAAATATAGTTCTCAATGGTTCAGTCTTAAAAATATGTAAACATCTTTGCCAACAGTCTTCATCTGAGATTTCTACAAATGATGTCAGTGCTAAAAAAAAAAAAAAAAGGGTGTGTGCTTAAAAAAAAAAGCCAAAAAGTGTGTGTGTGTGTGTGTGCATTCACTTAGGTTAAGAAAAAATATTTACCATGTGCTTCTTACCTGACTGAAAATGAGTGAAATCTCCCCAGATTTTGCCCTACAATGCAGATAAAAGTCATTAAATATATATAATTTTTTGGTAGAAGTAAAATTAAATAGTGACAATGACATACTTTGCAAAGTGTCTATTGGATCCATTTTCTCCATGTTTTCCTATTTTTATGCAATCTCTCAAAGGAATCTGGATAAAATTGAGAGAAACAAAAATAAGCAAGGATAAAATATGCACAAAAAGTAGGAATGTCTCTGTTCAAATTTAAAATGCACTTACCTTAATGATGGGCTGGGATATTGCATCTGGTTCAAAAATAACTGATTTTGAACATATTTTTAAGGAGCCTCTGATTTTCCTAGGGATCAAAGTACAAAGGACTATTATTAATGAACTCAATGAAAGTCAAAAAAGAACCATAATATATTTTAACTAGAAAGTAAATAACTATAACATTAACTGAAAGAACAACAATATAATTAATCTTAATTACATTGACCCCCGGCTGATGGTTTGCCAACCCAATCGTATTATTCATTAGGAACTGAAATTTTTATCACTCCCTCTGTGTTTATTTTCTAGAATTCACCAACAAAGAACAACTTTACTGTATATATATATACATATATATGTATATATATATATGATCTGGAGTACAGTATTTATCTATGATTTGAAGTACAATTTGTACAAAGAAAGCAGAAAAAATAGCTTGATTCTTTACCTCCTATTTATCAAGTTTTAGAATAAGGAGTTGGTGTCCTAGGATCCCTGCCAGGTAATATAAACATCTCATGAACTTGTGGATTCTAATGATTCTGATACATTTCCCCCACTGCAGGCATTGTTCTTCTTTGGTGTTCAATTTGTCGCACTTATTGCCCAATTCTCCCAGTGGGCCCCTGCGCCCTTTTCATTCAGTGTGCAGTAGTTTTGACACCCCCCTTTCTTGCCAGTAGGATGAGGTGTTCCAGGCTCACCTTGCACCCTCCCTGCCCCAGACTTAGACTCAGCAGCTTCTCAAAGAGCCCTCATTCTTTTTTTGTGGGAAGCGGTATTGAGAGCACAGTCTCGGTGCTCATGGCTACCGGGCTGTTTCTAGGCCTTTCCAGAGGGGAGAACTAGAAAATACTTTCTTTTAAAAGAAAAGTATATGAACCCATACAAACATTCCCAATTCAAATGTAAGATTAGGCTTTTAATTTAACTCCTTTACTATCAGACTTGTAGGTCTTTCATCCTGAAAGTCTTGTTTTGGCATCAACATATCACTGATTTGCTTCATTTAACTATATAAATCTATGTGCATGTGTGAATAAACCATTTCAAAATAATAATACCCAAATTACTAACAACGATATTACAACTAAAACATTTACAACCTTTTTTTGCAATTCTTTTTCAACTTAGGCCATATCTCACCAGAGACACAAATTACTATGTTGTAAAGCTGATTACAATTCTTCTCCTCTGTGGTTTACCTTCCAACTTACATATAGTTAAGTTCACTTGTTTCATTTTCTCTTTGATTTTTTTTTAAGATTTTTATTTGTTTATTTGACAAAGATCACAAGTAGATGGAAAGGCAGGCAGAGAGAGAGGAGAAGGCAGGCTCCCTGCTGAGCAGAGAGCCCAATGTGGCTCCATCCCAGGACCCTGGGATCACGACCTGAGCCGAAGGCAGAGGCTTTAACCCACTGAGCCACCCAGGCGCCCCATTTTCTCTTTGATTTTTAAGATTTACTGTTTCTTCTGAAATGTTAAGCCTATATTAAAATATATGTAAAATATTTCTATAGTTCCAAAAGCAAAGTTATAAAATAAGGGACAGAGATGGCTAGTTGTCATTTTATATTATTTCCCTATTGATCCTTCTTCTGTGTAGATAATCACTTTCATTAGCCTTTAGTTTATGTTTTTTTAAATATATAATTTAAAACATAACCAAAAATTATTTTTTTCCCTTCATAATTATGTGAAAGATAGCATACAATCCACAGTATTCTGCCCCTTATTTTTCGCACTGAATATATGCTGGAAATCACTCCACGGCACTATACATACCTGCTTCATTCCTTTGTTACAGCTGCATAGTACTCCATTATGAAGACGTGCCACTGTTTATTCAATCATTCCCCTATTGGATTATTTTCAGTATTTTGCAATTACAAGTAGTGTTATGATAAATAACCTTGTACATATTTCCATTTCTATATTTCCCATGGTAAGATAGTGAGATAGTTCCCTACAAGTAGACTTGCTAGATCAATAGGTAAATGCACAGGCAATGTTGCTAGATATCACCGAATTCATTTCCATGGGTCATACTATTGAATTCCATTAATAACTTAAAAATTATAAAAACAGGTTTTGGGTTGCTAGCTTATAATTGTGTTTTAATAATAAACAAATGCACTTAATTTTAAGCAAGATGTTTTACAGTATACAGCACAGAGTATTGGAAAGAAAAACAGAGGCATGGAATTAGGGAGAAGAATATGAGCAAAATTCCAGAAGAAAGCAAGGTGCTAGTCTCAAGGAACAAGAATTGTCTAATTTGACTGCTAAGGAAACAGACATGCCATAAGCTCCCTAACAAAAAGCTAAGTAATTCTCACTTTAGGTTGTATTTAAAAAATACCACATGGCTGTGGTGGTCCTTTCAAGATAAAATCTGAGGAACACTAAAAATTATAGAGTGTGATCAAGTTATGACCTATAGTTAAGGGACATCCCCAAAGGAACTCATGAGCAGATACAATTCTGTGGGAACAATTCTGATCTTAGTTAATTCCAAGTTGGCATTTTAAACAAAATACATCATTACATGTTATTGTACACAGCTTTCAAAAAGTATGGCGAAAGAAACTGAATGTGTTTCTATAGCAATACACAGTAATGAATACAATATAGAGAAAATTGATTTTGCTTCCAGTTCAAATCAAATTATTCATTTTGAAAGTACTGATTTTTATGCCACTCTGGTGTTTTATGATTATGACTGTATAACACCATAACCCAAATAATTGAGAGTGTAAGTACAAAAGTGATACAAGAAAAAAGAGCTGGAATGAATCAGTCCTGTCCAGCTGAGTTACACACTCACATTAGAAGAATTCGTATGCACTGCTTCTCAGCTTTAGAAAATATCTGAAGTTAGAGCAACAACTTCGAAGTCCTCCTTTCTCATTACTTTCCCAGTATAAAAGGGAACAAATCTACATTACCATACATTTAATTTTTAAAATATCAGACAAGGGGAAGATCTCTTAGCTTGCAGAGATCCAAAAACCTTCCTTACCTTTCATTCTGACCGCCCTTGTTCTGAATATGATTAGCAGTGTGTTGTTCAAAGTAGTATTCCTCCAAGTTAAGTAGGAGCAAGGAAAACCTAAATTTAGAAAAACCAGAACAAAATAAAACCTCATGTTTATTTTTTTAAGCATAAGAAAGCAGAATATTTAAAGCATCTGTTCCCAAAGTGATTGTCCATTCATTAAATCATCAAATACCTACAGGTGTGTATTATACATTAGATGTTGTCCTCTATTCAGTGGAAGAAAACAACAGACAGACTTGCCTAGCTGAGCAAAAGATACAATAAATAAAATTACTAACAGATGGATTTTTTAAATTCCTTTAAGAGAAACCCCAAATTTCACGAAATAAAACTTTTTCTTGCCTGATCCAAACCTAGGGCTTTCCCACCTTTGGAGTTTTCATCCTTTGTTTCTGCTGGCTGACCACTAGACTTCCCTACCTCCCTTTCCAGGCTGTGCACCCCTCCTGGTCTAGTGTTCTGCCTCATGGTTAGTTACACTTATCCTGCTACTTCCACAAGATCATATGCCTCTGAGAGGTAGATCTCTAGATATTTCCCTGTTATAACCAGTCTAATGCTCTGGTGTTAAATAAATAAGTAAATTGAACAGAATAGGATTAAAATATAGTTACTTTTCAAGTTTTATGTATTTTAAACGTTTTTTTTTTTCTATTTAAAGATTTTATTTATTTATTTGACAGAGCACAAGCAAGGGGAGTAGCATGCAGAGGGAGACGGAGAAGCAGGCTCCCCACTGAGCAGGGAGCCCAATTACTACAAGGGGCTCTATCCTAGGACCCTGGGATCATGACCTGAGCTGAAGGCAGACACTCAACAGACTGAGCCACCCAAGTGCTCAAGTGTTTTAAACTTTTAAAAACAAAATAAGGTATTAAGAAAAGGTTTTAATTCAGTTGCATGGCCACAGAAACATATATGTAGCAAATAACTGGAAACAAGTGTTTTCATTCAGGAATCATCAGTGACATCTAGAGTTCCAGGAAAAGCTCTTAGGGGGAGTGTGGGACTGGAATTCTGCTGTGTTAGGGATGGGGTCTCCAATAAACATAGCAGATTGAGTGTGTGTATCTATTTCTGTTACCTCCAAAAGAACCACTAAAATTTGAGTAAATGAAAATATTTTTTAAAAACCACAGACTAAAGAAAATTGAAGAGTCAGAGAGGAAGATGAGAGCAACAAATTTGTGAGAAATGGGAAACAGATGGGAGGAATCAGCAGCAATCAGAAATCAGAATGGCACACACCTCTGGTAGAAGGTACCTATCAGGAGAAAACCAACTTAAATCATAGGACTTCCAAAAAAGTCCCCAAATCACAGATATCAGGTACAAAGGAGCCCCATGGAGAGCAGGGCTATGGAGTAAAAAGTAGGAAGACATAACCATTCCAAGTAACAGTTTGATAGATTATTTTTAGAAAAACACAAAACACAAAACAGCTGTAAATACCCATGGATAGAAATATTTGAAAGAGCCAGGTCTTTACAGCATCATCCCATACTGAAGCCCAACAGAAAAGGCCTGCCCACAGTGATACAGAATTACATATTTCACACTTAAAGAAGAATGGATAACCAAAGATCACCAGCCTCTAGTATGAAAGAACTAGACCAAAACATGCAGAAGGACACAACTTGAAATTCTAGACACAATATAGAGAACAGGAGTTCAAAAGCCTATAATAAATATCCTTACAAAGAAGAAACTATATATTCATGGAATAAGAAGACATTGCTCATTACAAAGGAAACTGAGCCAGAAGAAAAATAACTCAAAGAGTAATGACAGCAGGAACCAGCTTTACCATCCTAATAGGCAATTTTTTATTAGACTATTTATGTCTTTAAGTCCATGAACAAGAATTAATCACAGGCTAAAATGCTAGAGCTCAAAGTAAAACGCTCACTATTAATACTAATTCTGAATTTCAATACAATCACAAGAGTTAGGATTGCTAGAACAATCCTTTGATGCATCAGATAATTTCCATGAAGGTTTAACTCAGAGAGATCCTTTTTAATTACCTTGCCCCTTATTTTTAGGTCATTCCTTAATGACCTGAAACCCTCTGCTTGAGCTGCAGCTATTTAACCCTATCTTCCCAATCTTCATCCTTCCACTCCTCCTCTTAGAGAGAAGGTAAAACAAAATAAGTATCTTTAATAAGACAATGGCATAATTTTATTTCTATGAAGCACAGGTAGCCTTCATAGACAACCAGCTCTTTCACATAATTAATAAATATAGTCCTATTCCTTGCTATAGCATGAATGGATCTCAAGGGCATTAAGCTAAGTGAAATAAATCAGAGAAAGACAAATACCATATGATTTCATTCATTTGTGGAATTTAAGAAACAAATGAATAAAGAAAAAAAGAGACCAAAAAAAAAATCCATCTACAGAAAATTGGTGGTTGTCAGAGGGCAGATGGGTGGGGAGATGGCTGAAACAGGTGAAGGGTTTAAGACTACATGTACTTGCAATGACATAATGTACAGGATTTTTGAATCATTATTTTAAACACTGAAATTAATATAATGCTCTATGTTAATGATACTTGAATTAAAAATAAGTTTTTTAAAAAGAAAAATAAAAAATATACAATCCTATTATAGATAATATATTAATAATTTTATTTATACATATTAATTATATTTTAAAATAAAAATAAAAATATATTCCTATTATCATACATATTACATATATAATATTATATTATTATTAAGTGTCCATACTACCCAAAGTGATCTGCAGATTCAATGGAATCCCTATCAAAATCTCAATGGCATTTAATACAGAAATAGAAAAAAAAATCCTAAAATTCATATGGAATTGAATAGCAAAATGATCAAGAAAGAAAAGCAAAGCTGGCAGCCTCACAGTTCCTGATTTCAAAACATATTTCAAAGCTACAGTAATCGACACAAAATCAAAATCAGCAATAAGACAGACTAATACACCAATGGAACAGAAGAGAGGTCAGAAATAAACCCTCACATATGCTCAAATAAGAGCTCCAAGGCCATACAATAAGAAAAGGACAATCTCTTCAAAAAATGGTGCTGGGAAAACTGGATTTCCACATGCAAAAGAATGAAGTTGGGCCTTTACTTTAACACCACATACAAAAATTAACTCAAAATGGATTAAAGACTTAAATGCAAGACTTGAAAGTATGAAGCTCCTAGAAGAAGACTTGGTGGAAAGCTTCATGACACTGTGTTTGGCAATGATTTCTTGGACAGGACACCAAAAGCACAGGCATAAAAGCAAAAATAAATGTGACCACATCAAACTTAAAAACTTCTGTGTGGCAAAGAAAATGATCAACAGAATGAGAAGACAACCTAAATAATGGGAAAGAATATGAGCAGACCACATATCTGATAAGGAATTACTACCCAGAATATATATATAAAAAAACTCCTACAGCTCAACAGAAACAAAATGTAACCCAATTAAAAAATAGACATAAGACTTGAATTGATACTTCTCCAAAGAAGATATACAAGTGGCCAAAAAGTATATGAAAAGATACTCAATATCACTTATGATCAGGAAAACTCAAACCAAAACAACAAGTGGGTGATCACCTCATACCTTATTAAACAAAACAGAACAAACCTGAAAATAACAAATGTTGGTGAGGATGTGGAGAAACTAGGAGCCTTACCCACTGTTGGTAAGACTGTAAAATGGTGCAACCGCTATGGAAAACAGTACAGAGGTTCTTTCAAAAATTAAAAATACAACTACCACACAAACCACAGGCCCACTTCTGGGTATTCATCCAAAAGAAGTGAAAACAGGATCTCAAAAGAGATATCTGCATCACCGTGCTCAGGGCAGCATTATCTACGAAAGCCAGGAGGGGGAAGTAATCTAAACGTCCATCAATGATGAATGGCTAAAAAAATGTGGTATAGTCATATGGTGGAATATTATTCAGCTTTTAAAAAGAAGGAAGTCCTGTCTCATGCTACTACATTGATGAACCATTATGCCAGTGAAATAACCTAGTTGCACTGAAACAAAAACTACATAACTCCACTCACATGAAGTACCTAAAGTCATCAAACTTTTACCAAGAGAAAACAGAATGGCAGCTGCTAGGAGCTGGTCATAAGGGGGAAGCAGAGCTGCTTTTTAGGGAGTTGCTTTTCAGTGGGAGGAGAGCTGGTTTTGCAAGATGAGAAAGCTCTAGAAATTTGTTGCACAATAGTGTGAGTGAACATCCATGACATTACTGTACTACACACTTAAAAGAGGCTAAGATGGTGAGCCTACGTTATGTTTTTTTTTTTTTACCACAATTAAAAAAATTAGTATCAACTATTGTAGAACTGGATAATGATCTTGGCAAGTAACTTACATCCTCCTTAATTTACCAAGACACGTATTTTGTAAAAAATGTAAAATACAAAGTAAATAGACAGAACCAAATCATATTATTTGAAGTTAAAGGATTAAGGAATTTTTCAGAGTGTGCATTTTCTTTCTACTGAAGTGTTACACCTGCTTTAAAATTTTTGTATATACAAATTCTTACAATAAAGTTTCATGGCATTTTGCACGATGGTTTTCAAACCACATCTCCAGAAGGAAAAGGTTCTGCAAAATCACTTTTTAAATGTTTTCTTTAGGAGACTCTTGGCCCTACCCCTGGGAACTCCTTAGCTTAATCCATCTTTACAGAGATGTGGTGGGCTCTTCGGATTCCTCTTTGATAAATTTACTCATTCAGCAACTTAACTTTCCTGAGATGCTGCCACATCCTCATGTCACATAAATTTTGAAGTATATTATTCAGCACTCCACCAAAACACAAAAACAAGTTCACTCACGGGGGCCCTCAGAGTAACCCTGTGTCTGTGCCCACACTCACCCATCACTCAACACTCTACTGATGAACAGTATTTATAATGGATCCAGAAGACTCGGCTAGTCCATCATTTCTCTGGATTAGAGAGGTGGCCCTGGGTTGAGGAGAACCGTTATGTGCTCAGGGGGAGAAAGTGGCTCGATGCTGTGGTGATGTATGCAGGGACGGTCATGGGAAAAGCCCAAGAGCCCAGCATTTGCCATCTCTACTCTGGATCCCCTACCACTATGCTCGGGTCACACTAGACTCTAGGGCCCCTACCACCTAAAGAATTGGTGTAACCAAATTGGGCATTTGTTGTGAGCTTCTTAAAATGGCTCTGAAATAAAGACATTAAGGAAATACTGAATGGACATGGGCAAAAACACAGTGCTGTGACTCAGCATGAAAATGTTCCCCCCGTAATACATTTGACAGGAACCTCTTCATTCAGACACATAGTATCCCGCCTATCTAGGTTAACATTAATTTCTCCTTTCTCAATTCCACTATTAAGACATAAACAACAACAACCCACCCTTATTCTCTGACAAAGTTCAGATGAATTAAGCTGCTGTGTTTTCCTGACTTACCAGCCAGAATTTTGTCAAGAGATTAGCATGACGTGACTTTATAGTGGATTCATGCTGCAGCCTGGTGGCAACAACTTCCTCTTCTAGTGGTTTATAAATAACCTGTCTGAGCTAGAGTTAGCACTGAACTGACTTATGCACATATGTTCTTTTTGCACCTTTCCAAGTTCCTAGATCACTGAACGATTCTGTGGTCCCAAACTCAAATTCTCCCAGCACCTTGGAGGTAACACACATCTTAGGACCACTGATCCTGTCATTTCCAGTCTGAAGGTCAGTATCATTAACAGAGTACAAAATACACTTCCTCTGTTATACATCAACTTTCCACCACCCGCCTGGGCCCGAGGCAGCAAGCTGCTTTTAAATTCAACTTTAGGAAACTAAAAAAAAAAAAATCTTTTTTTAATCTGTAGCATTTTTTAAAGCTACTACTTGTTGGGGCTTCAACTTTCTTGATGTTAATTATGCAGGTCTGTGGATCCTCTTCATCTGTCTGTGGCTTGTTGTCTTCCAGCTTTACAGTTTAAAAAAAAATTATAAGCTTAGAGGAACACTACCTGTATGACCATCCTAGGTTGAACTGTTTGTCTCATTTTCTATGACTCTTCACCAAAGACCATCTGGCTTTCAGGATCAATATCCATTCCAGAACTGCACAGTAATAATAGCTATCTCTTTTTTCTCTCTTTTGATCCCCCTCCCGGGGCTTCAGTGATAAACAACTTGATAAGGACAGCTTTTCCTGAAGGTTACCAGCATTACTACTTAATTAGTTTCTTTTTAATATTCAGAATTTTGCAAAGTTTTTAAGTTCTTTGCCTTAAAATAGATCAAAATTTCAACAAGGGAACTCAAGAAACTAATTATATCTCACTAGGCACTGACTATGTAAGGTCTCTCGTCACTTTCTGTGTTGCTATTTCCTGTTTTCAATCTACATCAGGTTATACCCGCCACTTTTTCTACTCACTTAGGTGGCCTGTAACAAAAGAATGCAATTATCTCCGATCCTCCTTCTAGAAAATTCCCTAGGTTTTCCCCCTCTATTCACAGATCCCCTGGCAGTTGTACTCCTTGATATTCAGGGCCTTATTTCCTGACACGTCATTCCTTTTGATCAGGTTCGTATCTTTTCAGCACTAGATTCCAATCCCTTTTTTTTTTTTAAGATTTGATTTATTTATTTTTGAGAGACAAAGAGAACGAGGGTGCGTGTGCATGAGCATGGGGAAGAGGTCAAGGGAGAAGCAGACTCCCCAATGAGCAGGGAGTGGGATACAGGACTCAGTGCCTGAACCCTGGGATCATGACCTCAGCCAAAGGCAGGCGCTTAACCTTCTGAGCCACCCAGGCGTCCCTAGATTCCAATCTTGAGTCCCCATCCTAATAAGCTTCAGTAACATCTAAGACACACACTAATCCTCTTCTGTAATAAAATTTAACTCATTTTATTATTCATGTTATACATACTTGCATAGAGACATCTGAGTGACTGAATGTTATTTCTAGGCCCGGAACTGATTGTTTTCTCATGTAAATTACTGCCTCCCACCCCCCCCCACCCCCAGTTGCATCTCATCTTCTACCTGTTTTCCTCCACTGTAACCAATGTCACCATTTCCTCTGGCCTTGTGATCCTCTCCTTTGGGGCTAAGTTTAAAACTCTACCACTTGGCCAGACTCTAGGAAATTACATTCTCCTTTGACTATGTAAGCTGTAGTTCCTGGACAAGATGGTTCAGATATCGAAATCCCTTTCGTTGACACCATCCATAATGCCAGTCATCTCTACTTTCAAGTCTCAAATACCTATGAGAACAAATGGCAAAAGGATCATGTATGCTTTTAAAATCTTTCAATTTACTCATCAACGGTCAGAGCCCGAAAGAGGATATGCCATGAGCCTTCTCTAAACTATGGAGAAGATAAACATAGAAGTGTAGTTCAAAGGAACCAAAAAAAAAAAAAGAAAAAAAAAAAAAGAGAGAGAGAGAGAGAGAGAAGTGCTTAATTATTGTTATCCAGAGAGTGCTTCACAGACGTGAATATGTGTACAACATGTGGGGATCACATTAAAATGCACATTTTGATGCAGCACATCTAGAGTACAGCCCAAGATTGTGCATCTTCTCTCTTTTTTTAAAAGATTTTATTGATTTATCACAGAGAAAGTACACAAGCAGGGAGAGTGGCAGAATCCTTGCTGAGCAGGGAGCCCTATGCAGGGCTTGATCCCAGGACCCTGAGATCATGACCTGAGCCAAAGGCAGAGGCTTCACCGACTGAGACACCCAGACACTCAGACTGTGCATTTTCTAACAAGCTCCAAGGCAATGGTGAGGCTGCAGGCCCATGGTTAAATAACAAGGTATTAACTCATATCCACGTAAACCAGGCTTCCATCATTCCTCAATTGTTCTAAATTTCTGAGATACCAAAAGATAAGCATTGTCCTCATATCTAAAACAGAAGCCGCACATAGGGTGGCACAGGGGATGGCCTTGGATCAGATAACATCTGTTCTGGTCTTAGTTCAGCCTAAGACCAGATAATAGTCAATGACTTGGCTATTAGACTTTTAGTCCAATCACTTTATCTATTTAGGCCTCAACTATAAAACTGAAGTGAGAGAGACAAATTAGATGACTTTGAAAGTCTCTTATTAACCAGTGGATTTATAGATATACTAAATTAACCCAGGCTTACACAAATCATCAGGAATCCCATTTTAGACATTAATGGCAGATTACATGTCCAGAACAACAATCTCACTACAGACACAGAGCCTCTAAAATTGCTAGATAAATTACTACAATCTTTTTTTCAAATGCTTGGCTGAGGACATGGGGAAAGTGAGGGAAAGTCACAGAAGAAAGAAGTTAGCAGGTACTGGAGCAGTCTTTTCCCTTCGGGGCTTTGCCCAACTCTGAGTACTAGAGAGCCTGCATTCATAGAGCCATGTGCCCTGAGAGGATGGCTGGAGGGTGGGGGAAGGAAAGAGGTGCAGGAAGCAGGGCCAGAAAAAGCTAGAATCCCTAAGGTTAACACCCTTGGAGTTTGGAAATAAAACTACCTGCCCTCCCTTCCCTAGAGGGAGATGGCAGGCCCTGGGCTCTGGGCTGGGGGCAAAGTCAGCCTCCCTTGAGAATATGAAACCACCAGCCTGCCCTGACACACATTTGGGGCTAGAACTCACACTACTAATGTAGCCCAATAAAACTCAAGACAAACCAGGGTGTTCTCTCCTAGCACCCCAGGCAGAAATGAATGCAAACACTTTCTGGAAAAATCCAGCTGAAAACCAGGCCTGCAAGAATCCCTAAGGATAAGCTTCCAAAGAACAAGAAGCCAAAATCAAAAATCCTAAAACAAACAAGTAACAAAATTACCGCATGAGGGTCAATATAAGCAACAAACTGTTCAGATGGATCTGTAAAAGCTACAAATAATTTATTTTATGTAACAGACCACTTCAAGAGATAAATTTAAAGAAATAGAAGGACATCAAAATATAACAAAGAGACTTTTATCAAAACGGATCAGGCAGTTATAAATGACCCAAATAGGATTAGAAATTTAAAAATAATTGAAATTAAAGCAAATGAGTGATATAGACAGCAAATTAGGCCACAAGAGAAAAAAAATTTGTAAGTTGTAAGATGGATTTAAATAATGCAGAATGCAGCACAGAAAAATACAGATAAATGTTAAAGAGTCTTTATGAGACATAAAAGCAATATTCTAAGAGCTGAAGGCTCGGCTCCAAATTTTCTGAAATTGTTTCAGCTTTAGGAACACCAATCAGGACAGGTGAATAAAAAGAAATTTCTATAGAGACAAACAGCAAAAAGCCCTAAAAAAGAGGAGATCTTAAAAGCAGCCAGAGAAAAGACAGAGTCCCTATAAAAAACTGTTAGACTTAAATGACAGGGGCTTGTTGCAGGCTGGTCTCCCCCAGAATGGAGAGTGGCCTCCTACAAAGCTCCACAGAAACTTGCTATGCTCCCAGGTCAAGGTCAAACAATCCCAGTCAAATGCAACCCAGTGTCTTAATTATGCCAGAGAAAATGCTGGTGGTTCTCTAAACATGAACACAGATAAAGCAAGTTTTGCCCCTATCCTGCCACATCACACAGACTTGAGTTCAAGGCTTGACAGTCCCACTCAGGCCAGAGAAGAGACAAGGCCGAGCTGGACACGGTGAGCCAAGGTTCCATCACAGCATAGCTCTAGGCATCTTGGCTCCTGGGCATTCCACGAGATACAGGATTCTCCTGGAGTCTGAAGCATGACCCTGTCAGGTGGCTAAGAGCTGTACCACGGAGGGCAGAGAACACTTGTTACTGACCTTTTCTCGGAGTTTGCGAGTTGGGTTTCCTCCCACCAACAACTGCTCCAGCAAGTTGGGTGCATATTCCCTGGCTAACTGCCTTCATTTTCACAATCTTCAAAATGCTGAGAAAATTACAGTTGACCCTTGAACAACATGGGTTTGAACTGTGCCGATCCACTTATATGTGGATTTTTTCCCCAATAAATACACTACAGTACTGTAAATGTATTTTGTCTTCCTTATGATTTTCTTTTCTCTAGCTTACTTTAAAAATACAGTATACAATACATATAGCATACAAAATATATGTTAATTGGTTGTTTGTTATTGGAAGGCTTCCAGTAAACAGCAGGCTACTAGTAGTTAAGTTTTGGAGAAGTCAAAATTTATACACAGATTTCTGGCTGCACAGGGATTGGTTCCCCTAACCCCCATGTTGTTCAAGGGCCAAAAATATATATCTAAGAAAACTGATCACCAAAACAAGAACATAAGCACATGTTCAAACAGACAAAAATAGTTTATTACCATTAAGGGAACTTCTAAAGGATATTCTTCAGGAAAGAGAAAATAATTCCACAGAGAACATATGATCGTCAAGAAGGAATGCTGAACCAAGACAATGGTAAAATATGCATGTAAAAATATATTAATTAGATAACTGCTATGTTTAATTTGTAGGTTTAAAATCTAGATTAAAAATACTAGACAACAAAGACTATAATTTAGGATGGGACAACAGAAATACTCCAAGGTCCTTATATTGTTAGAGAGGAGGGTTATGAGAATGATTAGTTTCAGATCTTAAGCTAAATATAAACATTAAAATTTCCAGGTAAGTTCTAGAAAAACAGAAACAGAACATATAGGTACCATAATCTTCAGGCAAAATGAAAGGGAGCAAGGGGGTCTTAATCCAAAAGAAGGAAAAAATAAGACAAAATTAAAGAACAAAATTTAAAAATCCAAATATATCTGTAATATAATAAATGTAAATGGACTAAAATAAATCTGTCAAGACAAAAATTATTGAAAATGAATTATTAAAATATCCAATATTATATTAATCTATTAATAAGAAATATACCTAAAACTTAAGGATACAGAAAAATTGAAGAGCAGAAAAATGAAAATCCCATACAATGCAAATACCCCAAAGAAAACTGATATAGTTATATTAATATCAGACAAAAAAAAAAAAAACAGAAAAAAAAATCGTTACTAGAAGAGGTCATTGTATATCAACAAAAGATTGTTTTTTAAGAAGATAACAATTTTAAACTTACATAGACTTAAGAACATCCTCTAAAAATATGTATAGCAAAAATTGATAGAAATATAAGTCAAAGTTTGCATCATGAAGAAACTCCCAGTCACTGATAAGTCAATCAGGAAAAAATTCATTAAAAATGAAAGATCAGGGGCGCCTCGGTGGCTCAGTGGGTTAAGGCCTCTGCCTTCGGCTTAGGTTGTGATCCCAGAGTCCTGGGATCAAGCCCTGCATCGGGCTCTCTGCTCAGCGGGAAGCCTGCTTCCTCCTCTCTCTCTGCCTGCTTCTCTGCCTACTTGTGATCTCTGTCTGTCAGATGAATAAACAAAATCTTTAAAAAAAAAATGAAAGATCTAAACCCAACTAACAAGCTTAATCTAATAGATATATAGATATTATACCAATATTAATATACATCTATTTGCAATCTCACATCAATTGTGAAAAATGACTACAATCTAAATCACAATAATTTCAAAAAATTAGTATTAAGCAGAGCTTACTCACTAAACATAAATTAAAAAATAAAAAACAGGGCACCTGGGTGGCTCAGTCAGTTAAGCATCTGACTCTTGATCTCAGCTCAGATCCTGATCTCAGGGTCCTGAGTGCAAGCCCCATGCTGGGTGTGGAGCCTACTTAATAAAATAAAAAATGCAGAGATAATTTTCAAAATCTTTGAGTTATAAGTGTTAAGTCACAACTGTACATGTCTGATGGGTAAAGATGAAATTGCAATGATATTTAGAAAAAAACAAGCAATGAATTCATTAAATGGCCATACCCAACTTTATATCACATTAAAAAAATTTTTTAATGAAAATCATAGAGCAAACCCACTCAAAATTTATGGTTATTTTCTTGTGTCTTTTTTAAAAATATTCTTTATTTATTTATTTGACAGAGATCATAAGCAGGTAGAGAGAGAGGCAGAGAGAGAGAGGGAAGCAGGCTCCCCATGGAGCAGGGAGCCCGATGTGGGGCTCGATCCCAGGACCCTGGGATCATGACCTGAGCTGAAGGCAGAAGCCTTAACCCACTGAGCCACCCAGGCGCCCCTTCTTGTGTCTTCTTAAATGGTAACCATTTTGGAAGAAGCTATTTTTAGACAGCCATAAGGGTATAAGGTGAAGGACTAATAATGCAGTTTAGGTAAATCCAGTGTAAATTCTAAGTTAACCAAAATATCTGCAACATTTATTTCTCCTCCCACTATTTTTTGTTCTCTTTTTTGTTTTTTATGTGAGAAAAATAAATCCTATTTCTGAGTCATAGTTTGGTAGATTTCCTTCAACCCTTCAGCATTGCTGACTAACTGTGGCTCTACAGTTTACTTCTATTTTCAACACCTGGCATATCTCAATGAGATATTACAAGAACAGGATGGTCAGTCTTAGAAATAAGAGAATATGGGGCGCCTGGGTGGCTCAGTGGGTTAAAGCCCCTGCCTTCGGCTCAGGTCATGATCTCGGGGTCCTGGGATCGGGTCCTGGGATCGAGTCCCGTGTCGGGCTCTCTGCTGGGCAGGGAGCCTGCTTCCTCCTCTCTCTGCCTGCCTCTCTGCCTACTTGTGACCTCTGTCAAATAAATAAATAAAATCTAAAAAAAAAAAAAAGAAATAAGAGAATAAACAGGAGGACAGCAAAGCACTTTGCCCTCTCAACCAGTACTTATAGTATAATAAATATAAAATATTAATCAGAAGATATTTAGTATCAGCCAAAAAATTTAATATCAGCATAACGAAGAGAATCACATACACATGGAATGTTTGAAAGCAAAGTTGAATTCTAAGAAGTGCCTATAAAACTATTAAGGAAATATGTGTGCTCGATATAGAATACATGATTACTAATGTTTTATCCTGGAATGACAGCTTATAAGCTATACCTAAGTTATTCATTGTACAACATTATAAAGAGAAAAATTTGACTCTCCCCTAGTAGGAGCTTGCCTCAACTCTCTAAATTTCTAGTCATCCAAGAAAAAAACAGCTATTCTTCCATCACACCACTTCTAAATGTGAAGATAAAAAATATTTAACAATTAGCCTACTTCTAAATCTTAAAAAAATAGCAGCCGTTTGTAAAATATCCTTATCTGCTAACGTTTATTTCCTTATCTACACATTTGTTCTTTCCAACAACTCAAAAGAAAGATATGTGAATTGTCTTGAAATTTTTTCCCATTTACCTTCATTAACACCTACACAGTGAATTTTTAAAAACCAGTAAAATCAATATAGTTTCTGACAGCTATATCTTAACCAGGATACTAGTGTACTTAACCTTAATGACCAAGTATCTCTTTGTTTTCTAATACCAAACATTACTAAAGCATTTCTTTATAAACATTACTAGTAGCCAGAAACCTGAGAGGACTGCCATGTTGAACAAATGAAAATACAGGATGCTTAGTGAAATCTGAATTTCAGATAAGCTACAAAAAAATTTAATATAAGTGTACCAAATATTGGATGGTACATACTTATATGAAAAGATGTTTCACTATTCATCTGAAATTCAAATTTAACTGGGCATTCTGTATTTTACCTGACAGCTCTAGCTGGGACTCTTTCTCTGTTACCTTCTATATGAAATCTACCACTCCAAGACCTGCCCACTCTACCTCCCCCAAAACATCTAAAACCCATCCATCTCTCTTCATGTCTCTGCCCCCATCTTGGTCTAAGCCACCAATCCAAGAAACTCCCCACCGGTCTCTCTGCTTCTACCTTTGTAGAAATACTGCTTACTCTAAATGCAGTAGCATCAGTTTAATACTAAAAGAAATAAAAGCTAACTTCAGGTTTCTCTTTTCCTGGGGTCATCATCTGGTAGTGGTAGAACTCTAAAATCTCACAAGCAGCATGAGAGGGGGACCGATGAACTCACAACTCTGAAGACTTGAGGCCTTTTGCTGGATCAGCCTTGAAGCAGTCCTAAGGGAAGTAACAGTTCTCATGGGTATGCCTGAGCCAATGACCTTTATCAATTCTTGCGCTAATTGGTGTTTATTGCCACAAAGGGATGAGCCAGGAAAAATCTGTGCGGAAATAAAGTCGGTTTAAAATATTCCTCTCTTTCAGAGTGGATTCTAAGGTTTATAGGAACTGCATGGTTCCAGTCCACACCTAATTGTGAGACAGAGCCCTTTCATCAAACTAGTATTCTGTAGAAACGTTCTGGGTAAAGTCTGCTTATCAGCCCAAGTTTGCAAAGCTAGGGAGCCAAGCATTAAAAAATTGGAGCAGTCAGCAAAGAGGATTCAAATATATCGAAGCTATGCGCCACCAACTTCTTCAGATTACTGATGCTCAGGAATAGCAGCTGCCTGCTGAAAGATGAATAAATGTTTTGGTTTTGAGAGCTACAGTTATCTTGGTGCGCTGCTAGCCTGTCACACTGTCTGACCAATAGCTACACACAAAGCAGATTATACACTGAAACCCAAGAGCAGACTTTAAGATTTGTGTGACACTGCCGAGCTGTATAAACCAACCAAATTAAACAAAAATGACAGCTATGGAATTAACTCGCAGATTTAAAGAAAAGAGGTTTCTCTATATATCAAAGGGGCCACAGAATGGTTACAAACGACTCTTTGATCACACAACATGATGGCAATTCAAGTGTTTCTAAGTTCTTACGATGCAAATTTGTATATCCATCTACTTATACAGAATACCCCCAATTCTTAATGTTGTTGGTACAGAACAAAGAAACTCTTCTCACGGTCCTTCCACATGAAACAGGCATTATAAACGAAGTCAGAAGAGCCTCTACAAGTGTGAGTTACTTTATTTAGTGTCTAGTTATTATTTAGCATTAAAAGTAAGTCTTTCTGTGGATAAAAGCTAATCATAAAACCAAAACATTCTCAGAAGCTATAGCCAAGATATGCTTTTTTGATACATCTTCTCTTCTTCTCTACAGTGGAGAATAAAATCTTAAACTATGGATATCCTGGCCAGGCCAATATTAGAGATTAGAAAAGGATATGAATGTTTGGACGAAACAGGTCAAGTCAATACCTATAAAATAAGTGTGGATGCTGCAAGATCACACAAACCTTAAAGCCTACACCTGTATTTCCACATATAATCTGCTTTGCTGGCGTCTACTGCAGGGGCCAAGGGCAGGCTGCCCCAAAATGTGCCCCTTTGGCATATTATTTGAAATAAAAGTTACTTAAGAAATAGCCAGTGCAAGACTCCTCTGTCCCCTTGAAAGCAGGAAACAAATCTCCCATATGAGAAATACCCTCCCTGTACTAAGAAGTAAAAAGACATCTTTATCACCAGAGATGGGGACTTAGAAGCCAAGAAAGCTGCAGAAACAAACCTAGCTATTATTTTTTTTCTAATCTACTACCTCAGCCTAAATTCTGTTTAGAATTCCTTTCTCTTTTTTTTTTTTTTAGATTTTATTTATTTATTTGACAGAGAGAGAGATCACAAGCAGACAGAGAGAGAAAGGGGGGGGGGAAGCAGGCTCCCTGCCGGGCAGGGAGCCTGATGTGGGGCTCTTGGTCCCAGGACCCTGAGATCATGACCTGAGCCGAAGGCAGAGGCTTAACCCACTGAGCCACCCAGGTGCCCCCTGCTTAGAATTCCTAATTAAAGCTCCCAAACATCTGTTTTCTTTAACCTGTCAATGCCTCATAAATGTATTCTCTCTGTCTAAAATATATAAAAACTACTTGCCTTGGTCATTTCTTTAGGCCTCTTTTAATATGGGCCTCTGCATACAGGTAATAAAACTTTGGCTTTCTTCTCCTGTTAATCTGTTTTATGTATATTTCATTTAGTCCAGCTGAAAGACCTTCAAGGGTAAAGAAGATTTTTTTCCTTCCCTACACCATCCATCACACAACAAAGTGACAGGCTAGCAGCACTCCTGGGTAACTTGTTCTCACAATCAAAATAACTCTAAAATGATTCATTCCCAGTTCCTTTTGGCACCTGGGACCACAGACCCGAAAATCAGCAAGTTATTTCATTCACCAGAAATACACTTAGAGCAGAAGTGAGTTGTTTTGTTTTGTTTTTACAAACGATTTCCTTTGGACAAGGCTGAGAATCAGAAACTAAAACGGTGCAGCTCTGAGATCATCTGAGCTTGGGCTCGCCCTGGGGCCCCAAATCCTTACGGACCCCCCTTACTGGGACCTGGGGATAATGACGGTTGTGCCTCACGGAGCGTTCGAATGCAAAGCCTTCAGATACCCTTAAATATATGAGGCCCACTGCTCGGCAGAACATGTTTGTGGGGTGGCGCTCAGCTTTTCTCAGGGGAAGGCCTTTCTTGCGGCCCACCTCGCGGCCAGGCCGGGCAGGGAGCTGGGCAGGCCTTAGCCTTCCGTCCGAAGAAGTTGGCAGAAAAAGGCGCAGGGAAGCGAAGCATCCGCGTCTGCCCCCCGGCCGCCCGCACGGCGCCGCCCGGGCGGAACAACGCTGTGGCTCCCACGCACTGCGGGGACCCAGCGCCGGTGACCCGGGGTCCAAGGGAGGCCGCCGGCCCGCGCACCCCCAGCCGCTCCCCTCTAGAGAACGCCGGGGCTCGCGCTCGGGGCCGGACGCCCGCGAAGGGGTCCACGCCGGGACCCGCGCGGCCTCTTCCGGGTAAGCCGGGCCGCAGCGGCCGGGACCCGCGTAGCTCCGGCGGCTCCGCTTGCCGTCGGGCCCGCCCGGGACCCGGCCCCAACCCTGACGCGGCTCCCGGGCTCCGGCCGCGCCCCCCGCCCGGGCGCCCAGCACGCCCCGGGCCGCGGCCTTTGTGCCTGGGCCCCCACACCGGGCCCGGGCTCTCGGACCCCGCCGGCAACCCCGCTCGCGTCCCCGAGCAGGTCCCCGGCCCCGACCCCCGCTCCCGCCCTCCCCGCCTCCGCCCGCGGGTCCCGGCAGGCGCTCACCGCTCCTTGGAGTAGAGCTGCAGCTGCTGCTCCCGCCGCTTCTTCCGGATAAACGCCATGGAGGGAGGGCAGCGCGCGGGCGCGCGGGGACGCACGGCTCGGGCGCCGCTGTCGTCCGCGAGGAGTGAGGGACGCGGCTGGGAGGCGGGTCCGGTGAGCCGCCTGCAAGGTCCGGGCCGAGAGGGGAGCGCGGGCCGGGGCCTGGCTTCGCGTGCAGTGGCGGCCCCGGGCGCCCCACAGCCCGACAGCCCGACGCTGCGCCCCAGGGCCCGCGGCGTCCCGGCAGCGCTCAGCGGAGCATGTTCGCGTGGGGACTCCGGCGGCGCCGTGACTCAGGCCGGAGGAGGGGCGCGCGCTGACCCCGAGGCACTCAGGCCCCCGGGGGCCCGGGAAGGACCGGGGCCAGCCTGCGGTCTGCCCTTGCACCGCGAACGTTCCGGGTTTCGCCACCCGCGGCACCGCGGCGTTTGTTCTGTTGTACGCGCGGAGACGGATACTCTGCTGGGCGCGGGGACTGGAAATAACAATGTTTGGGCTCTCGATTTCTTGGTAGCTGACATACTCGATCACAAGACTTTTTTCGCTTTTTCTAACAGCTGTATTGAGATAGAACTCATACGCCAAGCAATTCACTCATTAGAGTACCATTCAGTGGCTTTTAGTATAGTCACAGGTACGCCTCACTATAGCCTTTAGTCATTAGCTCCCCCCAATACCCTTCATTTATGACCCTCGCGCTCCCTAAGCCCAACCCTAGCAAGCACTGATGAACTTTTCTGTGTCTGTGAATTTGTCTCTTCCTGACATTTCATGCAAATGCGATCATACGTTATGTAGCCTTTTGTGTCTGGCTTCTTTCATTTAGCATAACTGTTTTTCAGGTTCATTCATGTATCTGTACTTCATTCTTTCTTATTGCTGCAGAGTAGTCTAGTACCTGGATATGCCACATTTTGTTAATTCATTCATCATTTGGCTATTATGAATGATGCTGCAAAGAAAATTGTACATGTTTTGCATGGACAGATGTTTTCATGTCTACTGACTACATACCTAGGAGTGGAATTGCTGTGTTGAAATGTTTGGGAAACTGCCAAACTGTTTCCCAAAGTGGCTGCACCATTTTACATTTCCACCAGCAGTGTATAAGGGTTCCAATTTCTTCACTTGCCAACACTTGTTATTACCTGAGTTCTCCATTATAGCTATCCTAGTGGCCATGAGTGGTATCTCATTGTGGTTATGACTTTAATGTATCCTGAGTCTGAGCCTGTGGTTGTAAAGGGATTCTTGAATAACAGACTTCTAAATTGTATATTTGCTGACCCATCTAATATTATCTTACAGATCAGGTTCTGCAGAATTTGATTTTTTAAAAAGATTTTATTTATTTATTTGACTGACAGAGATCACAAGTAGGCAGAGAGGCAGGCAGAGAGAGAGGAGGGGGGAAGCAGGTTCCCCGCTGAGCAGAGAGCCCGATGCAGGGCTCCATCCCAGGACCCTGGGATCATGACCTGAGCCAAAGGCAGAGGCTTTAACCCGCTGGGCCACCTAGCCACCCCCAGAATTTGATTTTTTTAAAGTTTCGAGTAAATGTGTATCTCTACTCGCTAGAACATGGCAAGACTCTGAAGGGAAGAGGGAGAGCCAAAACTAAAAGCCAGGGATGGATCTTACTGAACTTGATCCCAGCAGCACTGGGAAAATGAGATGCACAAAGTAGGCACCCACTACAACCATTATGGCATGAGTGAAGGTGAATGGATAACCTGTAAGTTGGATTGTCCCTCCCATGTGACCAGGTGCTGTACAGAACCTGTAACTGTAAAAACATGTCAGAGATATTAGCCCAGTGCACTGATTGGAAATTGTGGTTAATTGGGGAATCCAGACAGATACATGAACAGATACACAATGAAACAGGATAATAAAAGTTGCACAGAGGCACAACATGATGTCTTTCTACATGAGAAGTACTATTGTAAATATGAATTCAGAAGAGAGCTATTACTTTGGCTGGAATAAGGCAAGGAAACAGCATGCAGGATTTCTCCTCTTGTCATTTTAAGAGATTTTGTTTATTTGAGAGGGATAGCATAAACGGAGGTGGAGGAGGTGAGGGAAAGGGAGGAGTAGGCTCCCTGTTGAGCAGGGAGCCCAACACAGGACTTGAGCCAAAGGCAGATGCTTAATTGACTGAGCCACCCAGGCAGCCCAAGCTTTTCTCCTTTTAAACGATAAAGGGTAATGTGATTCTGGTAGGTGGAGAGACAATTTCTTCTTGACCAAACTTGAGCCAGGCCTCTTTGAACCTTCTCAGCTAGGCCTCAACTGTGTCCTATAAAAACTACAGACTCCCAGCACAAATGATTTTGTCCACACTCTCCCCCACATTAAAATACTTAAACCAACACTAACATGGTTTCTAACAGCTCAAGGCCTCATTCCTGGGATGAGCCTAGCCTCCTGTAAGGTCCCTGTCTGTGAAAGCTCAAGGCTGCCAAAAGAATTTACTGTTTGTAACACTTCACACAAGCCCTGGACTGCTGTTTCTTAGAACATTTACTAAAAAGGGCTTACAATTGTGAATTCTTTCTCTGTACCTTTGAGGTAGACATATGTGTACCTTCTACAACTCAGGAGCGCCTTTCTCAAGGACTTGAAAGCCATTCCTTTGAAATGTAGTCATCAGGAAGGATCGGCTTCCATCTCCTAGTCCCCAAAGATAATTGCCAGCTAGCAGGTACAGATACAGTGTCTACACCGAATAACCCTTTGTAATTTTTCACTTCCCTGGTTTTTATCTTTGACAAGAGGAGGGGAAGAAATGTACTCAAAGGGATTATTTTGAACAATAGCTCAGAAGAGAGATGTTTTTGCTGTCACAGAGTTTGTGTTTGGGAGAATTAAGACGGAACTGAGGTGGGAGTTTCCTCAGCATCCCCACCCCCCACCCCCCAAAATCATGCATCCTGCTGGCATCTGCTCCCTTGCCTTCATTACTGCTATTTTGAGGTAAATTTGCTCCTACAAAAGGCAACTTTTCAACAATTGTTGAAACTGTTCTTCCTTTTCAACAATTTAGCCTTTGTGATTATGCTTTGTCTCTTCTCCCTTTCTCTCTCTTGCTTTGTCTATTTTCCCTCACTTTTTTTTTTAAGATTTTATTTATTTATTTGACAGAGAGATAGAGAGTACAAGTAGGCAGAGCAGCAGAGGGAGAGGGAGAAGCAGACTGCCCGCTGAGCAGGGAGCCTGATGCGGGGCTTGATCTCAGAACCCTGGGATCATGACCCGAGCCGAAGGCAGCCGATTAACCGACTGAGCCACCCAGGCGCCCCAATTTTCCTCACTTAAATCATCCCAACCAAAGATAAATATACTTTTCAAAAAATGTTCCTTTAACTCCCTCCAGCTCCCCCATTCTTAGCAAAATTTTTGAGACATCTGTTCATATGTGCTGTCTTCATTTCCTCTGCATTTTCTCTCCTTCAAGCCATCCCAACTGGGCTTCTGTTTCCATCCCTTGACCAAGACATTGTCAAGTCATCGACTTCACTGGTCGCTTTTCTACTTTCGACTTCCCTGAACTCTCAGCAGAACTCGGCATCCTTGAATGTTGGATTCAGCAGAGATCCTTGCTGGGAGCATTTCCCTCCATGACTTCCAAGATCCCACGGTTTCCTTGCTTATCTCTTACCTTGCTTCTTACCTTTTCTCAGTATCCTTGGTTGGTTTCTTTTCTGCCTAACTTCATAATGTTGATTCTCTGCACTCACTGTACAGGTCATTAAAACCAGTGCCATAACTGGGTGGGGTAAGGGCAGTAGGAACCAGTGCAAAGTCTTAGGTCTAGGTGTGTGTGAATTAAATTGAGTACCAAATTTCCAAGGCTTTACCATGTGAATATTGACCACGGAAGACATGAGGGAAAATTTCAGGACGTGCAGCACAGTAAAAGACTTCAGTGGAGGATGAGTGAAAGATTACTTTGAAATGTGTGTCCCTCAGGAAATGGAAGTTTGGGACAGAACATTGGACTTCCAATAACACCAAGTAAAGGCCTAAGGCCATCTTACTTTGATCCTCAGTTGCTTACAACTATTGTTTGAGGTGATACTGCCTACCTCAAATGAAGGTGATTGCACATCCCAGGAAATATGGCAAATCTCTGGGAGAGACCTCATCTCTCTACTCCTTCCCCCATTATCATCCTATAAAACTCAGAGCTTTATTCTTTGGAAACAGTTTCCATTCAGAGCTATTTTGTAATCACAAAACACATTTTAAACTCTCAGTGATATTTTTATTTTTATTTTACAGACTCTAAAAATTTCAAAGAGCTTTGCATTTGCCAGTTTTTTTTTTTAATTATGTTTGGTTGCAGATAAAGATTTGTACATTTATGTACCTCCCAAGGAACCCATCATCAGCATAAGCAAAAACATTGTCCTTATCTGCAAAATAAATAGATTTCACTAATGCATATTTCTGAAGAATGTCTGCTTGAGTTATTTTTTTTAAAAGATTTTATTTATTTATTTGACAGACAGAGATCACAAGTAGACAGAGAGGCAGGCAGAGAGAGAGAGGAGGAAGCAGGCTCCCTGCGGAGCAGAGAACCCAATGTGGGGCTCTGGGGCTTGATCCCAGGACCCTGGGATCATGATCTGAGCCGAAGGCAGAGGCTTTAACCCACTGAGCCACCCAGGCGCCCCTGCTTGAGTTATTTTTTTAAAAAAACTTATGAAGGCATATGTATTTAATTATCACCCCTTCTTAAGTTAGAAGTGGTCACATACTATTTTTACCTAGACAAAATGGCCAATCATCATTCTTTTTTTTTTTTTTAAGATTTTATTTATTTATTTGACAGAGAGAGAACACAAGCAGGGGAGCAGCAGGGAGAGGGAGAAGCAGGCTCCCCGCTGAGCAAAGAGCCTGATTCGGGCTTGATCCAAGGACCCTGGGATCAGACCCAAGCCAAAGGCAAACACCCAACTGATTGAGCCACCCAGGCACCCCCAATCATCATTCTCTTATATTTGTTGTGTTTTGCTACCATTATGCTTTGAAGCTTCCTGTTCTCTGCCTGAAATGCCATTTTACCTTTCACCCAACATTTCTCCCTGTTGAAATCCTACCTACTTAAGTTGCCACTCAAGACTTTGAGGCCTTCCCTAATACACCCAGGTGGAATTTGTCTCACCTCTCTATTCACTCATTACATGTTTATTTCATACCAGTATATGTCAGACATCATAGTGGGCACTGGATAGTGACTTTACAAAGCTCACGGTCAGATGGGGATTTCAACAGTGAACCCAGTCTATTTCATAGTATTAGGATCTCTCTCTCCATTTAGGTTGGAAACTCTCTGGGAACAGGAACGGCGACATTCACCGCCCATCACAGTGTCTTAAACTCAGTGGTTGCTCAGTAACTGTTTTTGTCACCACTGTGTCTGCTATGATTTGTTGCACTATGAATAATAGAAAACTCAGTCAACAGTTGAAGTTCTTTTTCTCACTACTGGCTTTGTTTGAACAGCTCAGTGGTATGATATGACTTTTCTCTTGGGTTTATAGCTGTATGGTCCGCAGATCACTGCTTGATGACCATGATCATACCCAGCATCTGAACAGAAATAAGGAAGAAAGATAGAGTCAGTGTTGTTTGTCCCTCTTACTACGGCAACCAAACGCACCCCCCAGAAATATACTCCAGACTTGCACTTACATCTCATTGGCCTGAACTGTTATATAGTCAAGACTGTGGCAGCAATGGAGACTAAGAAAAGAAGTATTTAAACCTTGAAAGCAGGGTCATGGAAAGCAGCCAGACAGAAGGCGGCGGGGAAGGGTTCTTGAGTCACCCAATCAGCAGTATGTATCCCATTACTAAAATAAAAAATAGTCAAGGACTTTTCTTTGATAGTTCTTTTTAAAAAAGATTTTATTTATTTATTTGATGGGGAGAAAGCACAAACAGGTCGGGGGGGTGCAGGCAGAGAGAGGAAGAAGCAGACTCCCCGCTGAGCAAGAAGCCCAGTGTGGGCTGGCTCCCAGGACCCTGGGATCATGACCGGAGCCAAATGCAGATGCTTAACAGATTGATCCACCCAGGTGCCCCTTGATAGTTCTTCTTCTTCTTTTTTTTTTTTTTTAAGATTTTATTTATTTATTTGTTAGAGAGAGAGAGAGAGAGAGAGAGCACAGGCAGACAGAGTGGCAGGCAGAGGCAGAGGGAGAAGCAGGCTCCCTGCCAAGCAAGGAGCCCGATGTGGGACTCGATCCCAGGACGCTGAGATCATGACCTGAGCCGAAGGCAGCTGCTTAACCAACTGAGCCACCCAGGCGTCCCTTTGATAGTTCTTAAGGGCCACCACTCTTTGAGATTATTATTATCTTCTTTATTTTTTCTACAATAAATATGTACTGACTGTTTGCTATGTGCCAGGAAATGCTCCAGGTGATGGAGACACAGTTGTAAATAAAATAAAGTCATTGCCCTTATGGAGCTTACATTCTGCAGACATGGACAAGTTTAAAAAGCAAATAATATAAATTCAGGCAGGGACAATCGTCGTGAAGACAGAGCAGAACAAGGGATTGAGTGTAAAGGGGGGGAGGTACTGCTTTCAGTAAGGGGGTCATTGAAACCCCCTCTGATGACTGATTCTTGAGCTAGTAAATGAATGATTTAGACATAAATGTGACAATCCTGGGAAAGGCATTTCAGACAAAAGGGACAGTAAGCACAGCAGCACTGAGACACGAGGTGAAATAACCCAGCACACAAAGGGAGGGTGCTAAGGCAGCTGGGGCCAGAGCCATGAAGCCAGGGAGGGCACTGGACCATTCATCATTATTGTTATTGTCCTTGTTAACAATGCATGGCAGAAGCCACTGGGGGATTAAGAGCAGGGGAGTGGCCTGATCTGATTTAAATGTTTAAATTTTCCTATGGTGTAACTAGCCTGATAGAAGCTCAGAACCTACATAGATAGCTTTGAAAGTCAGATAAAAACAGTTACTGGCTATTTCCTCTTTCATACAAGGAGATTCAGCTTGGGTACTTGGAAATCAGAGGTAGAGCAGGCTTTGGCCTGTATTGAGCCAGTGACTCAACATTGTCATCAAAGATACAGTTATTCTACATCTGTATTAGGCCTTCAGTATCATTAGCTGATTAGTAAATTTGGTTCCCCCTTCCCATGGGGCTGAAAGGTGGCATAGGTTTTCTCCTTCTGGGTGAGAGACCCCAACTAGCCCAGCATCTTAGCAAGAATCCAGGGATTCACCTCAATCAGACCTCCTAGGTCACGTGACTTCTCTGAATCAAAAACTTTGGAAAAATGGAATGTTCTATGAGATGTAGACCATGGCCACCTCTAAAGCTAACATTAGGAGTGAGTTTTCCCCAAAGCACCTGGCTAACTGAAGAAGGGGAAGAAAAACAAGTGGAAAGTAAGGGAAAAGGACTGGATTGTGCGGCAGCAATGAGATGCTAGCTCCGTCACTCACAGCGGGCACTACACATAAGCACTTGCCTTTTTCCACTTTGGTAATGTGGGCGTGTACCTCTTCCATTTCCTTTCGTGCCTATTAGGTCTTTTGAGTTAGTGTTGATGTCAGTAGAGCAATAAATACCTTACATTCTTGCCAGGCCATTCTCATAAATGAGATTTTAAAACCCTTTACATGATTCCCCCCCCCGCACAGTTAATATTGTTTCTGAAATTCAGATTTCTATGGCCAGTTGCAAAATCCCAGTGTGCTCAGGACTTGCATACCCCCACCACTGCATCAGTTTTCTTCTCCTCGGGTAGCATATATTTGTCAGAGGGCACCTGTAATCTGTCATCCACATGGAGTGTCTTCCCTGCATGAGTGAGTACTTTATCAATCTAGCAACTTTTTTTTTACCAGGCACATTGCCCATTAGAGAGTAATGTGGATTAGATTAGAAGGCAAGGAGCAAATGATAAATGAAACAGGGACTTTAAAATGTATGTTATATCCTTCAGAATACAGAAATGTTAACCTCATTAGTAAATAAATAAAAAGTAGGGGCACCTGGGTGGCTCACTTGGTTAAGCGTTGACTTGGGATTTGGGCTCAGGTCATGATCTTTGGGTTCTGAGATGGAGACCTGCATTCAGCTCTGTGCTCAGTGCAGAGTCTGCTTGAGATTCTCTCTCTTCTCTTCCCATTGTCCTTCCCCTTCTTGCTCACACACACTCTCTATAAATAATAAATAAATAAACAAATAAATAAATAAAATCTTTAAAAACATTTTAGAGAAAGGACATCTGGGTGGCTCAGTTTGTTAAGTGCCTGTCTTCGGCTCAGGTCCTGATCTCAGGGTCCTGGGATGGATTCCCACATCAGGCTCCCTGCTCTGCGGGGAGCCTGCTTCTCCCTCTCCCTCTGTTTGCTTACTCTCTATCTCAAATAAATGAATAAAATCTTTAAAAATTTTTAAAAATTAATAAAAAGTAAAACAAAATGAAATTCCATTTTCATATATCAAATTAGCAAATAATCAGTGCTTTAATGGTAGCATTGGGTACCTGTGAGAAGAGCATTGGGGACATTCTTAAACACGACTGGTAGTAAAATTTGGTACCTGTTTCAGGTGTGTGCTGGTACAGGTTTAGCAACTAGCAAGCTGGGAGAAAACAGACTGTAGTGCTTGCCAATAACCATGGCATAAGTACTCCTGCTCACGGCCAATTTCAAGCTACCAACATGACGTCACTGAAGACAGAGTTGGGAAGAGAGGGGCACAAGTGAGCTAGCTCCTCTGGAGGGCAATCGAAGTAAGTGGCAAGATCCACTGAATTCACGCCTAGGAATTTTTTTTTTTAAAGATTTTATTTATTTGATAGGCAGAGATTACTACAAGTCGTCAGAGAGGCAGGCAGGGAGAGAGGAGGAAACAGGCTCCCCACTGAGCAGAAAGCCCGATGCAGCACTTGATCCCAAGACCTTGAGACCATGACCTGAGCCGAAGGCAGAGGCTTTAACCCACTGAGCCACCCAGGTGCCCCATGCCTAGGAATTTTTTTCCTAAGAAACTGTTCAGCTGCACAAAAACACTTATCTCTTGATCCAAAGGGACTTAGGATGTAAGAACTCAGGATTAACACAGCACAAAGGATTAAGAATTTGGGGAGAAAAAAGGGATGGGAGATGGGATCGGATTCGGAGTCAATGACCTGAAAAGTTTGGGTTTCTCATTATAATAGAAATGAAGAGATGAGAAATGGGAGGTATGGGTGGAAAAAGTATAGTCTTTCGTCCGGAATACATGGCTCATTGACTTCTGGCTAGTGCTCACTTCTGCATCTCCCCAAGCTTCAGAAACCCAAAAGGGATGCCTGTCCTGGGAGCACGAGTACACTTACACACCCAAGCATTTGCAAAGTTGCTTTGGTCTCTTTAATTTCCTTGTCCTCCAACTTCACATTCATGATTCAAGTCCAATTTCACTTCCTCCTTGAGCCGTCCACCATCACCATTTTACCCAGCCACACCTCAGCTCAAACACAGGAGATACGGAATGCCCAACATTCTCCGTGCTTCCTGTTCCTAGTCTAATTTTAGATCATTCTGTAATGTAACTATTTGTTCACATGCCTGTTTACCTTGCTCTAGTCACATCTCTTCAAGCACAAGATTATGTGATTCATTTCTGATTCCTAGGGATTAGTAGAGTTCTGTCCTGTGCATATCTCATCAATGAAAGTTGATGAAAGAAGGAGAGATTCAGCTCCTGTAGTCTATTACCTGCTTTGTCATGTCCTGTTTTCTCTTATTTACTACACTTATCTCATTCAAGTTTCAAAGTGCCCCTCACAATAGTATTCTAAACTTAGCTATCAAATCTATCTTATTTTGCTCACATGGCTTAGATTTGTGTGCTCTGTGTCTATGCAGTCTCTATCCTGGCAGATCCCACAGTCCACACTTCGTGGCTCGTTCTTTCAGTGGAGCTTCTCTTTTCCATTATTCCAATCCCTTCAGTTCCCTTCTCTATACAATTAAGCACAGAACCCCTTTGTGCTGTTGGTAAAAATGTAGTAACTGCTCCACTCTACATTTATTTCTTAATTTCTTCACTGGGCCTTAAGACCGACCTGAAAAGCTGACCAAAAACAGGCCCAGTTTTCCATGTGAAAGAGATGCAAAATATCATTCTACACATGGCCTTGACATTCAAGAGATTTTAGTTAAAAAACAGACCAGATTTTTTTTTTAATCACTAAGTATCGTGTCACTGGCCACATTTAATGCAATCGTTTATTTACAGGGTATTGACAAAAGACGGGGCAGGGGATATGAAGATAAAAGATGTCTTATCTGTCTTTAGACACATAAAGAATGTGGACATTAGAACTTAAACCCTAAAATAATCATAGAACAAAACAAAACAAACAAGTCTACTTCAAGACAGATTTATGAATAAGAAATCCAGTGAAGACTATGCACGTATGGCACATCATTTTTAAAATGATATAAGTTGCTTTTGAAAATAATGAAACCTCCTCAGATGCTACCAGTAATTGGGGAAGGCAAAATAATAGCTCCCTAAAGATATCCACATCTTAATTCTTCAAATCTGTGAATATTTACTTTCCATGGAAAAAGAGATTTTGAAGATGTGATTAAAGAGCCGAGAATGGCAACATTATCTTAGATATTCTGGCTGTGTCCAATCTAATCATGTGAGCCCTTTCCTAGCTGTGTTCAGAGAGAGATGTGCCTGTGGGGGAAAGAATTAGACAGATAGCAGTGTGAGAAGGACTCAAGCCACCCGGTTGGCTTTGAAGACAGAGGGTGGGGGCCCTGAGCCAAGGAACGTAGGAAGTCCCTATAAATCAGAAAAGGCAAAGAGACAGATTTTCCCCTGGAGTCTTCAGAAAGAAGCATCGACTTCCTGACACTTCAATTTTAGTTCAGTGAGACCCTACATAACAGTAAGATAAAAAATTGTGCTGATTTAAGCCATAGGTTCATAGTAATTTGATGTAGCACCTATGGGAAAATAACATATGACTTTTTTGAAAAAGTAAGGAACTGTTTTCCAGGAAGAAAAAAAAAAAGAAAATATGGTTAAAGTGTTGTATCTAATTTATATGGAAATGCGGAAAATAGCTTTAGAGCATGAATTATCTTTTTAAAAAAAGATTTTATTTATTTATTTGAGAGAGAGAGAGAAAGAGCATGCATGAGAAAGAACATGAGCGGGGGGAGGGGAAGAGGGCAAGGGAGAAGCAAGCTTCCCACTGAGCAGGGAGCCCAATGTGGGACTCCATTTCAGGACCCTAGGATCATGACCTGAGCCAAAGGCAGCCACTTAACTGACTGAGCCACCTAGGTACCTTAGAGCACGAATTACCTTTGATTATTCTTTTACTAGATAGATCTGATGACAGCTTAAGACAAAATAGAAACAGATATATCATACACATTAAAATGTTTATAGCATTATCTGTTAGTGAGATTATGGATATTTATTTATTTATCTATTTTCCCATTTCTTTATTTTCTTAATTTTTAAAAATATTTATTTATTTATAAGAGAGAGAGAGCAGGGGGAGGGAGGCAAACAGACTCCCCACTGAGTAGGGGAGCCCAACATGGGACTCGATCCCAGGACCCTGAGATCATGACCTGAGCCAAAATTAAGAATTGGATGCTTAAGTGACTGAGCCACTCAGGTGCCCCTATTAATTTTTTTTTTTTTTAAAGTAGGCTCCTTGCCTAGTGTGGAACCCAATATGGAGCTTGAACTTACAACCCCGAGATCAAGACATGAGCTGATCAAGAGTCAGATGCCAAAGCAACTGAGCCACCCAGGTGCCCTTTGTTTAATTTTTAATTTTTCTACAACAAATATACATCACTTTGTATATTAACAAAGTATCTAGCAAAAATTGGAAACGGGCAGAAAAAGAAATGATTTGCCTACAGAAAGATCTGGTTCAAAGGTCATTCATACTCAAAATCATGACTCATGAGTAAGTTTTCCAGTCAGTAAGAAATTCTCTTTTTAAGTACTTTGCAAAAATAATAATAATAATAAAAGAAAATAAATAAAAAGAAAAATAAAAGAAATAAGTACTTTGCAATACACACACATCTTTGAAGCAAAAATTAGAATTTTTAAAAACCTTCATATAAAACCATTGAGCTTGATAGTTTCCTATGTTCAAAAGAATGTCCTTGATGAAATCAGCAAGGATATTAGCAAGTGTGACTTTTTTTGATATGGTAGTAATGAAATGTGTCAGCATTTGGAAGTAGCACATTCACAGGTGTCAAAGATCCATTCAGAGTAGTAGAGAGAGTGATGGATTTTCATGGAACAAGGGGAAGAAAAGCTCACTTTGTCTCACTTATGTTTGGTTTCCACATTCGACCATTCTTTTAAAAGTTGCCAGTTGTTGAGTTCTAATGTAGTACCAAAGAAGAATATTCAGTTACACAAGAAACTCTTAAGTAGTCTTCGTTTTCTAACTACACATCCCTGTGAGATCAGATTTTCTTCATCTACTTCAACCAGACAACATATCACATGCATTAAATGCACAAGCAGATTGTGGGAATCCAACTTTGTTCTATGAAGCTGGACATTAAAGAAATAGCCAAAATACACACACACACAAAACCCAGTTCTTCTAATTAATTTTATTTAAAAAGTATGTTTTTTGTGAATGTATTATTTTTAGCTACTGGTAATGTGTTTGTCATTGTCATTTTAAGATGTTTTTAAAACTCCTCACTATTAATTTCTAATATGGTAGATATCGACCACTATAACCCACATAAGCAAATGTTCCCAATAATTATGAAAAGCATAATGGGTTGGTAGACCAAAACGTTTGAAAACTACTAAATAAACAAAACCATCAGGAAGTTCTAGAACCTAGCAACTTCTGATAGATGTCAGGAACTGTTAGCTAGAGATGTCTTGTTTGATACCCTTGTCACTTCAGGAAGGGTTAAAAACATCTCCGCTCTAAGGATGGTTCCAGTGAGCCACATGACTACTAAGACTTCTGGTTGGTGTGATAAACTGAATTATAAATGAGTTACATTAATATAAAAGAGATTTTCTTATCCTGTAAGTAATAAAACATGCAACGTATGAAAGACATTTTGGTCCTTCACTATCAGAGAAAACGAAACTTTATGAAAAAGAAAGGGGGGTAGTGGACGAATGGAAATTGACATAAGAAGGTAAGACTTTGGGAATCACTTAAGAGAAAAGGGTCACTAAGAAACTTGGTGATAAACAGGATTATAGATCAGAGAAAGACTGGAATCTCTAGCGGGATTGAAGGGATCTTTGAAATAAGAGTCATCTGTCCATTTAAATAAAACCTCAAGTTTAAGAAACATTCTTTATTCCTGCAGTTTCTATAAAGTATACTGTCAATGCAAATAAGCAGAGAAAACCCGTTTCTGATCCATCTTATTTCTCAGCTGCACGTCAGAGAGCAGCGGGGTCATGGTCATGGCCATAGTGACAAATCACAGCTCTCGAACTGCAGACTGTAATGTGGAGAGTTCACATACGGAGAACTGGGAGTTTATTGCATGTAATTTGATGTTCTCTCTCCACCCAGCAGGGAAGACGTTTCTGATATTTTCCGGAGGCAATGATCATGTTCCCCTGATTATGATCCTAGAGGTACAGTACTTTAATGCCAGTTAATTGAGCCAATGACTCCCTCTGCGTACAGGCTGCCCTAGCTACATGCTGGAGCTAAATGGGCTGTGACATCGGACTGGCCCGGAAGGGCTGTCGAAGTATTCCATGGCGACACACGGTTCTGCCGCAGCGATGGCGGTTTGACGGGGATCCAGATGGATGATGATGGCTAGAACTTACTGCTGTTGCCGTACCACTGGCCATTTATTTTACTACTCATTCATTCACTTACGCCCTATCAGGGCACATGTGGTGTCCCATAGGTTAGTAGTTTAGAAGAAATACAAAGGCTGCTTTTAAACGGGGGTAAGGGTCTATTTTCTCTTAGTGAAAGGCTACGGATGAAAAATAATATGGTTTAGGGATGATCATATTGTAACAATTATTATGGTGTTGAGCTAAAATTAATTTTAGGAACAAGCGTAGAAGACCAGTGGTGGCTTTTTGGCAACTTTCTCATAGACCACTATTCATTTCCTTTTGAGGGTTCCTTTTGAGGGGGGCCACTGGGTCACTCAGTTGCTTAAGTAGACATCTTTGGCTCAGGTCCTGACCCTAGGGTCCTGGGATCGAGTCCGTCATCAGGCTCCCCCCTCAGGGAGGAGCCTGATTCTCCCTCTCCCTCTGCCTGCTGCTCCCCTTACTTGTGCTCTCTCTCTGTCAAATAAATAAATACAATCTTTGAAAATAATTCCTTATGAGGATTATTTTATCTCTTGTTGAGTTTAATCTGGAAACATTTTTCATTAGTCTAATGTTCTTTCCTCACCAAGCTAATGGCTGGACACATAACCTAAGCTTGATGCACCTGCCGTGAAACTTAAACACCGAGTCGACTACAGACTGAAGATGATGAATTGATTTATTCCAGCGGTCCTAACTAGGAAAAGCTGGTCTTGCTGCCACTTCATTCCTGCTGCTCTTGTTCACCAGTCCCTGGAGGCACCTGGGTTCTTGCCCACAAAAACCCTGCTCCTTCAGCCTGCCCATTGATTCTCAGTACTCCTAATAACTTTCCAGAAAATTTTCTTTTTTTTGTTTGTTTGTTTATGGTAACCAAAGCCTAAACATCCAGTTCCCCAATGCAAACAAGTGTCCATACATGTGTTACTACGTTAAACCTGCAATTCAAACCTGTATGTATAATTTCATGCTGGCTGCAGAGCACTAGGATTAATTGTGTGCTAGAGAGTGTTGGCTGAAATGCCCCAGACCTCTGTCAGTTCCAACACCTTGAGTATCCATAAGCACAAAGGACCTAATTCAAGAATCACTTTAGGTCACTCACTCTGCATCACACATTATCCTAAACTCTAAAGCCAGATATTGGAAATACAAAGATAAGAATAAAATCATGGTTCCTCTTCAAAGGACTTATAACCTAGCAGAGCAAATACACACACACAATTAAACAGAACCAGGATTATAAATAACAAAGGACGGTGGGGGGGGGCCCAGAAGCAGCAGCAATTTCCTGCTGCTGACTAGTTCCAGAAGGGGTTAGACCTCAAAATAAATTGGATTTCTGGAGCTCAAGAAGGAGAGGGAGGTATCTCAGTCAAGGAGAACACAGAGGGAGATTAAAAATTCAGACCGTGAAGGATTATGGCCTGTTTGGGTGACAACGAGAAGTTTAGAGTGGCTAGCAGGAGTACGGGAGGTGAAAAGGTCCGGAGCAGCTTGTAGGCATTGTGCAGGAGTGATGATGAGTTTAGATTTTGAGCAATGGGCTGTGGAGAGCCTGGACGCAGTTTTGGATAGGAAAAGAGAGTCAAGAGAATGACCAATCCTGTATTTTAAAAAGGTAACTCACAGGAAATGGAGACCAGCTAGAAAGGAGACAAAATCTCTACAGAGTGTGCTGGGGTGAGTGGTGATACCACTAAGTAAGATAAAAAACAGGATGATGTGCAAGTTTGGGGAAAGGAGATAATGATTCTGCTGAGGACAGGAAGGTATTGGCTACCGCAGCAAACTTCTGAGCTACCCGAAATGTAGGAGGAGGAAAGGAGCTAGTTAAGGTGACCTGATTCTCTTGGGTGGCAGCTAGGAAACAGCTCTATGATGGCTCCAGGGACTCTCTGGTCCCTCCCCACTGTGGTGTGTGGCTTGTGACAGTGGGGCCCCGTTTTCACCGCCAAGTCTAGGACATTACCCAGCATATAGTGGGCTCAAAGTCAGCATTTGCTGAATGAATGAGTTGGTCATGTCTTGAATCCTTCCTTCTTTCCCTCTTTCCCTAGGCTGGCTGCAGATAATTCTAATCATGTTACCACAGAGGCCAGACTCTCTTTTTTTTCTGTTGATATATTCCAGTTTCTAGAGTTAACTTTGAGCAGTTGAAAATGATGGAATTACCTGCATTTTGCTTCCACTATGGTTTGTTTGTTTATTTGTTTACTTATTTGACAGAGAGAGATCACAAGTAGGCAGAGAGGCAGGCAGAAAGAGAGGGGGGAAGCAGGCTCCCCGCTGAGCAGAGAGCCTGATGCAGGGCTCGATCCCAGGACCCTGAGATCATGACCTGAGCTGAAGGCAGAAGCTTAACCCACTGAGCCACCCAGGTGCCCCTCCATTATGGTTTTTAACTGATATTAACAAAGCCACTAGTGCAGAATGGGGGTAACTGCTTGTTTGGACCCTATTGGGTTCCCAGTTCATCTGTGCGAGCTATTTGGGTTTTAAAAAGAATGTGGAGGACACATTCTGCCTACAGACTGGATGGTGGGCTCTGAGAACCAGAGTGAAACACTGTTCCGTGGCAATTGTGTTTCCAGCAGCTTGGTATTAGTTTCTTCATTCATAAATACATTTTTTTCCTAAAAAATGGACAGATAGATATATATCTTCCTGATGCTCAAGTTTACCACTGTGAAAATGAAACCATCAACAGAAAACAGGACCAGGAACATGTTTTCATCAACAGATTCCATCATCCAACAGATGCCAAAAGATGGCTTTGAATGATACAATTTCCAGAAGGCTTCATCATTAGTGACTACCAAGTCATACCATCTGCCTCGTTGGTCATATTTTATCCCTCTCTCCAGTCATCACAACTGCCTGTTCTTACAGTAAATGATATATGTGGATAAATATATATAATGAGGGCATCTCAAACATTGGAGGTTTGCAGGGATTATTTTTTATTAAATGGGGGGACATATAGCTTGACATTTGTAGTTGAGAATATTGAAAGTCTGTATACACAGCACCAAGCCATAAACAGTTACATTCACCTTAAATTCACTTATTGATTGACTCAGGTAGAGTTATTGAGTACCTGTGTAGGAAAGGCCCTTCCCTGGACTCTGGGGAACAAGACTGATGAAGTTCCAATTTGTAGGGAGCCTACATTCTAGCAGGAGAGACAGAGATTAACAAACCAATTATGGAGTGAATTATTTCATTGCCATTGTGGTCACTGCTGAAAAGATTAAGTACTGAGCTCCTGTGAGATCATGTGACTGAGATTGTGTGGGTGACACACTGACATACAGGGGAAATGGCTGCAGGCATGACAGAAGCCTTTCTTCAGGAACTGCTGTTGGAGTCTCTATCCAGGAGATCCCTTGTCCAGTGTGGTGAGGAAAGTGCATGGAGCCCAGACAGGAGCCTGGCAAAATGAAGTCAATGAAGCCAGAGTTGCAGGAGACCAGACTCTGTGAGGTGCTTAGACATGTGGCCAAAGTTCCTAACAGCTTCCAATTTAGAATTCTGATCTCATCCCCAGTTGGGGTTTTACATACAATCATACTATTTGTGAAGGTTAAATTGGTTTATTAAATAAACATTTAAAAACACACTGTGGTTTTTGATTCCTTGTTTTATCATTTGGAAGGGGTGGTCCTTTTCTGTCAGAGACATTGAAAAATCTATGTGGCTTAGGCCTTTCTTACTTCAGAAAAGCTCTGCTGACAAAAGAAGGGAGTCATGTCTCAGGATCTAGTCGGCTTTGCAAAGGATTTGGGGGTCATATATCCAAGGCAGTGAATGCCTAACAATGGCTTCTGCCCATATGTGTGAGAGTCTGTGCCCATGTTTTCACATTAATCATCTCTTTCCACTTTGTCACTGCCTGGTGAGGAAGGTATATCTTGTTTTATTTTACAAATGGGGAAACTAAGGCTAAGAGGTTAAATAATTTCCCCAGGTCACATTGCTAGGAAATGGTGAAGTTGGCATCTTAATAGGGGCCTAACTCCCACACTCAGGCCCTCTCCACTGCTTCATAGCTAGCTAGTCCACTACATTGTGTAGTTTTTACGGGTTTTTTTTTTTTTTGGTCTTTTTTTTTTTTTTTAAAAGTAGGCTCCATGAGGGGCTTGAACCCATGACCCTGAGATTGCAAACTGAGCTGAAATCAAGAGTTGGACACTTAATCAACTGAGCTAGCCAGGTGCCCCTGCCCTGTGGTGTTTTAAGAAGGATGGGCAACATGGGGAAGAAGGAGAGTGTCATGAACTGGATTGTGTCCCCCTCAAATTCATATGTTGAGATTCTAACCCTCAGTACTTCAGAATGTGACCATATTTGAACATAGGGTCTGTCCAGGGGTAATTTAGTTAAATGAGGTTATCAGGGTGGACTCTAATACAATAGGATGGGTGTCCTCACAAGAAGAGGACATTGGGCACAGACATGTACATGTGCAGATACAGGGAGAAAATGGCCATCTACAAGCATAAGAGAGAGGACTTAGAAGAAACCAACTCTGTTGACACTTTGACCTTGAACTTACGGTCTCCAGAATTGCAAGAGGAGAAATTTCTGTTAGTTAAGCCTTCCAGTCTCTGGTGCTTTGTTATGACAGCCGAACAAGCCAATATAGGGAGTTTGTTACTATCTTTATGTTTCTTCGCTGTTGTGTTCTTTTTTCCCAGGTGCCCATGGTTGGGCTTGGCAGATTTCCTGACGCAATATTCCGCTGGCTACAGACCATGCTTTGCACACCTGGTCTTCTCCCCATAATTAAAAATCATCACCATGTTAACCCTCAAAGCCTTACCTTCCCACCATATGATGATATATAGTAAAGGATTATGGTGTTTAAGCTAAATCCTGCTATCATCGATATTAGCCATCCAAGTCCAGGTGAAGCCTTAGCACCATTAAAAACATGTAAGAATGCTAAAACATAACAAAGCTTACAGATCTTAAGATAAGATGTAAATCTTAAGAAATTTAGGAAATAGGGATTAATCAGAAGAGAGATGTCTGACTAAGGGAAACTTCTGGCATCTTTTGAAATATCCTCCAAAGCTCATGCATCAGGCTGGCTCCACTGGAAAGAATATTCTGGCAGATGGAGGAGTTGAGAAACCCTGTGTCAATTTACTCTCATTTGCAATCTCATGGCTTGTTTGGCTTCCCTAATTGAATCAATATTTTTTGTGTATTTTTTTTCTCTCTCTCAAAAAAAAGAAACCCACAAAAATACAGTACCAACCTAATGCCTTCAGGCACCTGTATTCTGTCTTCTGAAGACTTTTTAGTGTTATAATTCCCTCAGCCACTTTGTAATCCTTTATTAAGTTTTAATGTGGTTTAAGCTCTCCATCTGTAGACAATATATTATTTCCCCCTCTGCCAGCAGGTCTAATACTTCCCAACGGTGTTTTAGAGCTCCTTCTGGTGGTTGAAAGCTATTATGACACATCCATCTGTGGCAGCTGCATCCATTCAATCTCACCGTGATTGCTAAAACCTAATCATCAAAACAAAATCACAGAAGTCATATTTGCAATAGAACGCGAAAGAATGATGTTCAGCTTTACAAATTAAGAATAATCATTCAACTTGTGACCATCAGAAAAAGGACAGGAGAGTTTCTGGGAGGCAGGTTACAAGCGTTCTAACAAATGGCCATTCTTCCTCCTGTAACTAACACATTCTAAAGGAGGTATTTTGTATCCCTATTGTTTGCTAAATTTGGCTACATTTTTAATATGGTGTGAAGGTGGAGAAAGGGCTTTAGTTTCATGTTATGTTCATATTAAGATGAACACTCATGTTAATTGCTCATACTAATGCCTTTTTCAGAACAGGTATGTTAGATTGGATTTTATTTATTCATTTGACAGACAGAGATCACAACTAGGCAGAGAGGCAGGCAGAGAGAGAGGAAGGGAAGCAGGCTCCCTACTGAGCAGAGAGCCCCATGCGGGGCTCGATCCCAGGACCCCGGGATCATGACCTGAGCCGAAGGCAGAGTCTTTAACCCACTGGGCCACCCAGGCACCCCAGAACAGGTATATTAGAATAGGGCAATGTGATTATTAGCATCTTCTAAGATTTTTTATTTTTCTTCATGAAATGTTAGTAGAAAGAGCTCAGTAGCTTGTGTTCACAATTACTCATTTGCCTTCTCATCTAAATGCCTGTGTCCTTCTTCTTATTTGTCTTTTATTCTGGCAAAAACACATAAAATTTAGCATCTTGACCATTTAAAAGTGTGTGGTTTCTGTGCCTTTCCGACTTTTCCCATCTGTTCTATCATGCCTTTCTTTTTGTCATTTCATACAAGTTATAAAGTAAAACTTAAGAAGTGATATTTAAGTGAAATAAAATAAGGATTATAATGATAAATTGGCCTGTATTATGATGTAACCAGAAAACCATGCGAAAAACTAAAAAAACAAAAAAAAAAAAAGGGAAAAAAAAGCCTAGATATGTATCAACACAAGTGTTTTCCTTTCCAAAGTCACAATATTGGGAAGTTAAACACTTAGAAAAATTTTACCTAAAATTGTGACTTTTGGGGTGCCTGGTTAGCTCCATCAGTTAAGCTTTGGATTTTTTTTTTTTTTTTTAAAGATTTTATTTATTTATTTGATAGACAGAGATCGCAAGTAGGCAGAGAGGCAGGCAGAGAGAGAGAGGAGGAAGCAGGCTGTCTGCAGAGCAGAGAGCCCGATGCGGGGCTCGATCCCACAAACCTGGGATCATGACCTGAGCCAAAGGCAGCGGCTTTAACCCACTGAGCCACCCAGGCGCCCCTAAGCTTTGGATTCTTGATTTCAGTTCAGGTCATGATCTTAGGGTTGTGAGATCGAGCCTGGTATCGGGCTTTGTGCTGAGCATGGAGCCTGCTTAAGATTCGCTCTCTCCTTTCCCTTTTGCCCCTACCCGTTTCTCCCTCTTAAAAATAAAATAAAGTAAAATAGAATTGTGGTTTTTACTTTGGAGAGCATGATAAAATGTTAGTCATATTCTCATTGCTGAAAAATAATGTATCTTTGGAAGTAGGTTTGACTTTTGGAGACTGACAGAGGAGAAATGGCTAATAAAATAGACAATCATGCTGCGTAATGTGTGCTTAGATCAAAAATAAAACCCAAGTATTAATTAATGAGATGTCTTTTTCCCACATAACTTGTAAATGGATTTTTCGAGCCATTCCAAAAGAGAAAATTAAAAAGTATCTAGGGAAATGGCAGCATTTTTGGAATAAAGAGAAAAATGTGAGCAAGCTATTTAGAGGTTACAACACATTTTAACTTATATTTTCTCATCGGACCGTAACAAACCATAAAAAGTATGTGAAAGAGATATTAGTTGTTATAATTATCATAATTAATTATCAACACACAGATAAGAAAATGGAGACCTGAGGAAGTAAAGTGTTTTATTAAAGTTGTTGCATCTATTCACTGTGGGAGAGAGAAATCTGAACTCAGAACACCAAATGCTAGGATCTTCTAGCACTCCCATGGTCCCTCAGTGACTGGCCATTCCAGGCATATTCTTTGGGATAGAGCTTGTGTTATTTTTGCTTTATTTAAAAAAATCAGATACCCCTATCATAAACCTATAAATCTCATAACATTCAAAAAGTGTTGGATGGGAAGAGAAACTTTAAGAATATCTCTTAATTTTACATGTGTCTGTTGGCCATCTGGATGTCTTCTTTGCAGAAATGTCTGTTCATGTCCTCTGCCCATTTCTTGATTGGATTGTTTGTTCTTTGGGTGTTGAGTTTGCTAAGCTCTTTGTAGATTTTGGATACTAGCCCTTAATCTGATATGTCATTTGCAAATATCTTTTCCCACTCTGTCAGTTGTCTTTTGGTTTTGTTGACTGTTTCCTTTGCTGTGCAAAAGCTTTTGATCTTGATGAAGTCCCAATAGTTCATTTTTTCCCTTGCTTCCCTTGCCTTTGGCATTGTTCCTAGGAAGAAGTTGCTGCGGCTGAGGTCGAAGAGGTTGCTGCCTGTGTTCTCCTCAAGGATTTTGATGGATTCCTTTCTCACGTTGAGGTCCTTCATCTATCACATGATCTCCCTGATATGAGGAAGTGGAGATGCAATGGGGGTGGGAGTTAAGGTGGTAGGAAAAGAAAAAATGAAACAAGATGGGATCGGGAGACAAACCAAAAGAGACTCTTAATGTCATAAAACAAACTGAGGGGGGTGGGGGGGAGAGGGGTTGGGAGAGGGTGGTGGGGTTACATTATATGTTTAAATAAAGCTTAAATTAAAAAAAAAGAATATCTCTTAATTGTTAATAGTTAAATGGTAACATGATTTTTTTTTTCTTCTTGAAACAACAAACAGGTATGTGTTGATAATCAGAAGAAGGTGTCATTTGTAAAGTCAATTTTATTTTTTAAAGGTTTTATTTATTTATTTGAGAGACAGTGTGCGCACAAGCAGGGGAGGGGCAGAGGGAGAAGCAGACTCCTGGCTGAGCAGGGTACCTGATCCGGAGCTCGATCTCAGAACCCCAGGATTATGACCTGAGCTGAAGGTAGATGCCTAACTGACTGAGCCACCCAGGCGCCCCTGTAAAATCAATTTCAAAAGAACTAATTGCTGAGTTCACAACTGTAGTTTATTTCCTTTTTATTGAGATTTTAGTTATTTATTTATTTGTTTTGAGAAGTTTAAGGTTCAAAGTGAAATTAAGGGGAAGGTATAGAGATTTCCCACATATTCCCTATGCCACATGCATAGCCTTCCCATTATCAACATTCCACCTGCCATCAGCATGTTTGTCATAGTTGATGATCCTACGTTGACACATCATAATGACCTGAGGTCCACAGTTTACATTAGGGTCACTCTTGGTGTTGTATGTTCTATGGATTTGGACAAATGTATAATGAATGACATGTATCCACCATTCTGGTATCATACAGAGTATTTTTGCTGACCATCCCTCCCACCCAAATCTTTGGTTACTTTAACTATTCATCTCCCACCCCCCACCCTGGAAACCACTGATCTTTTTTTTACTGTCTCCATAGTTTTTCCTTTTCCAGAATGTCATATCCCTGGAATCTTACCATACGTAGGTAGCATTTTCAAATTGGCTTCTTTCACTCAGTGATATGTATTTAGGTTTCTTCCATGTCTTTTGATGGTTTGGAAAGCTCACTTCCTTTTAGGGCTGCATGATATTCCATTGTCTGGGCACACCACAGTTTATTCATCGATTCATTATGAAAGGACAGCTTGGGTTACTTCCAAGTTTTGGCAAATATGAATACAGCTACTATAAACAGCAGTGTGTAGGTTTTTATGTTTCAGTTCCTTTGAGTAAATACCAAGAAACATGATAGCTGAATCATATGGTAACAGCATGTTTAGTTTTATACAAAACACCCAAACTGTCTTCCAAAGTGGCCGTACCATTTTGCATTCCCACCAGCAACGGATGAAAGTTCCTCCCCAGCGTTTGGTTTGTCATTGTTTTGGGTTAGTATTACCTCATCATTGTTTTAATTCGCATTTCCCTGAATTTGTGGTTTCTTTAAAGACATTTTTAGCATATTAGAATCGAGACTTTGATTGAAGAGCTATAAAGGAGTTTTTTTTGTTTTGTTTTGTTTTTTAGCTGTGGTTAAGTTCTTGAAAATATATACAGGAAGAAATTTTCTGAATGCCTTACTAAATGTTCTTACTAAAGAACATATATGGTGAGAATGGACTTTTTCGGTGAGTTTTGATCAATTTTTTAAAAACCTTTTGAAATTTAATGAAAATTATGAACTCTTTCACCAGGAAAATGGATATGCTCTCAAAATTCTGCCTGTAGTTTCAGAGAATTTGTCGGCTACCTAAACACCATTTATAGGTCATACATTACTTATTTTTTCCCTGAGACTTTTTTCCTACTATCGAAGTTTATTTTTTCGTGTATTAAATTATAATAACATCTTAATTGGTGGAGTTAACAAGACTTTTATATGAATAGAAAAAACATATTAGAATGAAGAGAAGATTATTTTTTATCATCTCTTTGTAAGTAATTTCTTGAATGTGTTACGATCTTTTTAAGAACCTATATTCAGTCTATACTCTAGATATCCCCCCTTGCCTACTCCCTTCTCTTCATGTCTTTCCAGGAAGGGTTTAAGGCAGTTTATGGACATGCACTAAGTAAAACAAGGCAAATGTAAAGAAAATTAAGGAGTAGATCTGGACAAAGAGGGACACAAAGGACGAAAAATGAATTGAAATAATGTTTGACACTACTTTGAGAATTTAGACGTGGACTACTTATTGGACTCTGAGATAGCGCACAGTAGGAATGTGTGTATTAACTGAGTCAGTGATCCTAAGATAAGAGCCAGTGAGTGCTTAGGAGAGGCACATTTATTTTTGGCACCAAGTCCAAAGAAAATGTTTTTCTGGGGGTTCTCATCAGGAGGGCAAGGGTAATGGACTGAACAAGGTCTTTAAAAATATCCATATAGTAAACACAGATTACTTAGGGCTGTTTCTTATGGAGAAGATCTTATTAGAGATTCATACTATAATGCTTAACCAGCTCAATAAAAGCAATGTTCTGGATGAGGAGCCTAAGCAATATGGCCCATGTAGCTAGCACTAGGATGCTCATAAGAATATGGGTGGAGGAGGGACGCCTGGGTGGCTCGGTTGGTTGGGCAACTGCCTTCGGCTCAGGTCATGATCCCAGCGTCCTGGGATCGAGTCCCACATCGGGCTCCTTGCTCGGCAGGGAGCCTGCTTCTCCCTCTGCCTCTGCCTGCCTCTCTGCCTGCCTGTGCTCTCTCTCTCTAACTAATAAATAAATAAAATCTTAAAAAAAAAAAAAGAATATGGGTGGAGGAAGGGTTAGATTGACAATCTTCCACAAAGACAGCTTCCTTTAATAACTCCTGATAAATATTTTATAAGATCTATCAGAATAATACGTGCATCTAGTAAAGTATCAAATACTAAATAACAGCTTTGACATAAGCAACAATCTTCTTAAAAAAAGAAATCTCCTAGGCTTCCCTACCTTCTAGACTCATTCCTCAGAAGCAATTATTACACTGTATCAATATCTTCGAGTGGTTACTTTCATAACACTAGGTAAAAAGATCTTTCTTGATTTATAAACTGTAGACAATGTCTAAATTTTAATTTTAGATTTAACTAAGCTACACTACTCTTCGTTGATTGATAACATGAAAATGAATAAAGGGAAACCTCCACTAAAACCAATCAGGAGGTCCCACAGGGGGAGCTTTCATGCCCTACCACTCGTGGTCGATTGCAAATCCAACAGGAAGCGAGCGAATCTGCAGGTGGATACCACGTTACCTCCTTCCCTCCCATCTTCCCGCCCCCGCTAACAGTCCAGCCAATGAGAGACAGTCACAACTCAGCCAATGAGAAGCCGCTATACTTCCGAGTCCCTGTTGACTCCAATGGACTTCTGGTTTATAACAGCCCCGACCAAACCTCCCTTCTCTCTCTTGAAGAGCGTTCCTCCCCTTTGTTCAGCCGAGTTGCCTATGGTTTTTGCTGTAGGTTGCTTGCACTGGATTCTAAATTTCTGCCATTTCAGAATACACCCATTTTTACTGGTAAAACAACTGGCAGTTTTATTTTAAGGTTACTAATAACTATTTTCAGCTCTTCTAAAAGTGTATACTATTTCATATTTTATCATTATGTAGTTCCCCTCTACCTAAGGTGGAAATACTGACATCTCTAAGTCTCCTCCCTCCCTTTTTAATCTACCTTCTTTTATGAATTACACTTCTATGTTCACATTGTAAATATTGCTGAAGGTTGCTACCATTGTATTATGCTCTGTAACCTTGCTCTATTTTTTTCATATGCTGACTTAATTAAAAATAAATAAACAGCTAACTTTATTATGGTTATTAAATTATTATTCACTTTTACACCAACTGGTATGCTGGTATTATATTTCCTTCCTGGTGGGTCACATCCATAAGCCAGTTGAAGGAAAATGTCCTTAACATCACAGTCCGCTGGAATTCATTCTTCAGAGCACTTAAAAATCATACATTTGAACTTGCTAAAATGGGCCATGATTTTCTCTTACAGCTTTTGGTATTGCTTAGAGTTTCTAAAACCCTTTCATTCTTTTGTTCACAAAATAGTCGTAGTGAATATCCTTATATTTTCATGTTCTTGCAGTTATGCTACCTGCTGTCTGGGGTCCTTTTGCTGGGGACTCTTCCTCCTGCCCTTTGCCTTCTCCTCCCACCTGGCCCATGTGTTCTCTGGAGCTGCTGAACTGTGTCACCTCTGGGTATGTCTTCACTGTTCAACATCTCAAGGTTTAATCAAACCCAATGTTTTTGTCTTTCTGGTATTTTCTTCCATCTTCGAGCAACTTCCTATGAAAGAGCATTAAGGAGATAATTTAAGTTCTTGCATGTCTCGATATGTCTTTATCATGCCCCCATATGTGATTGGTAATTTGGTAGGGTTCAGAATTTTAGGTTAAGTCTTATTTTATGTCAAACGTTGAAGACCTTGCTCCATGACACTCTCGTATCTGGTGTTCCAGATGAGATGTCTGACATCAAACTGATTCTCAAGTTTTTGTAGGGAACCACTTATTGTTTTTGGCAGCTTTTAGGGATTTCTCCTTATCTCTGATGATCCAAATTTCACAACAATATGAGATGTTCTCCCCACTCATTCCATGGCCCTGTTCAGTTGGTCTTGTTCAGACCCTTTCCTCATTCAAATGTTGAGCTGAAAGAAATGAACCTTTATTTTTCTTGTATTTCCTCTCGCATTTTCTCATCTTTGCTCTACTTCCTGGGATATTTACCTAACTTTATCTTCCAACCTTCTTTGTTGGATTGATCCTTTGTGCCTCTTTTGTCTCATTCCGTACTTTTCAGAAGATTTCTTTATCCATTTGTTGTGTTCTACAAACTCTGCTTTTGGTGTTAACATTCAAGATTCTCTTTCCCAAGGGCTCTTTCTTTGCTTTATGATTATTCCCCTTCATGGCATGCTGTTCTTTGTGTTGTTGTTGTTGTTGTAATATCAGTTCTTCCTGAATATGTTGACTTTTATGTTATGGGGTTCTCCTATTTCTAGTGATTCATGATTGACATTTATATTTAAGAAAAGGCTTACAGATCCACCAATACCAAAATGAGATCAGGTATTTACTCTAGACAGCCACCTCCACACTAGAAACTTTAAAATTCTCCAAAAGCATTCTCCCCAGAATTAAATGCTAAATTTTCTGAATACTTTGAGTTGTTAGACAGGCTGGGGCACAAAGGGTATATCCGTTGTGTACAAAAACCTTTCATAAATTCCCTATTTTTTGGTCCCACTTCTTACTCCTGACCTCTCTCAGATTTGACGCAGAGTCCAAAGAATCATCTATATTCCCAAGATGGATTTGTTCTCACTTCCCTGGCAGCCCCCTGGGGGTATATTCTTGATGGTTGGTCCCTCTGCCATATTTCATCTCACAATACACTCTAACTGCTTTCCATGGCTGACCAATTCACTGAAACTTCTCATATGCTCTTGCTACTTCTCACGCCTGTTGATATTATACAATTTTCTTTTTCTATAGTTCTCTAAATTTATTTCATTGGGTTCCAAAAGGAATAAAAAGGATTTTTTTTTTCATAAGTGTTCCAGGGCAGTCAGTTTCAGACTATGCCCCGTTAGGGACAAAATCGTGTCCCTTCCAGAATTTATAGGTTAAAACGCTAGTCCTCAGTGTTACTATATTTGGAGATATAGCTTTAAGAAAACAGTAATTAAGGTTTAATAAGATCATGAGGGTGGGGCCCTAATCCTATTGGATTGGTGTTCTTATAAAATGAAGAAGACATTCCAGGAATACATGTGTACAGAGAAAAGACCATGTGAGTATACCGTGAGAAGTTGACTACAAGCCAAGGAAAGAAGCCTTAGAAGAAATTAAACCTGACAACACCTTGATCTTGGGCTTCTTGCCTCCAGGATAGTGAGCAATATATTTCAGGTTAAGCTGTCTAGCCTATGGTATATTGTTATGGCAGCCCAAACTGATTAATATATGCTCCAAGAAAAGTACCCATTGTACAGAGTCTATATTATCAGGTATATGTTGGGCTTCCTATTTCAGGTCTTTCTCTGCCTGACTTATTTCACTTAACGTTATGCTCTTTAGTGCCATCCTTATCATTGCGAATGGCAGGATTTCATTCTTTTTTATGGCTGAGTAACATTCTATTCTCTCTCTCCATATATATATAAATATGTATATATTATATATGACATATATAAATATGTCACATCTCCTTTATCCATTCATCAACTGATGGACACTTGGGCTGTTTCCATAATTTGGCTATTGTAGATAATGCTGTTACACATTGGGTATGTGTATCCCTTTGAATTAGTACTTTTGTATTCTTTGAGTAGATACATAGTAGTACAATTGCTATATCATAGGATAGTTCTATTTTTAACATTTTGAGGAACCTCTACACTGTTTTCCAGAGTGGCTTCCCCAGTTTGCAGTTAATGGGAAGGATTTTCTAAGGATTATCTAAAGGCAAAACCCATAATTGGAGAAAAGTGATCAACATAACCACATGAAAAGGTAAGATTAGGGGGTGCCTGGGTGGCTCAACCAGTTAAGTTTCTGACACTTGATTTTGGCTCAGGTCATGACCTCCAGTTGTGATCCTGGAGCCTGCTTAAGATTCTCTCTCTTCTGCTCCCTTTGCCCCTCCCCCACCCAAAAAAGGTAAAAATTCCTTATAGTAAAAAAAGATCTGTCTTAAACAAGCTTAAGAGGTGAAAAAGTAGGGAAAATATCTGAACAATATACTTAAGACACATGAGCTCAATATTTTTAAAAATGAAAAAGGTAAATATAACAGAAAGCTAGACCAGAGATAAGAACTAGCAACTCATGAATTAAAAATACAAATGTCCAAAAATAGCCTTAAAAAGCTTATCTGGTTTAGTATACGTGCACCCCAAATAATACCACCTGGAATAGAACTGATTACAATGCTACTCATCTTGGATTATTCTTCATTAGCTATTTGTATTTTTAAAATTTAATTAAATTTAATTTTTTCCAGCGTTCCAGAACTCATTGTTTATGCACCACACCATGCAATATGTGCCCTCCTTAGTTCCTACCACCAGGCTCGCCCATCCTCTACCCCCTTCCCCTCCCAAACCCTCAGTTTGTATTTCTAGAACAGCTACTGTCTGTGGTACACTTTCAGCTAAAAAAAGCTAGAAACAGAATGGATCATATACTCATACATGAACTTAGGCATATTATGCTGAGCTCTAAACCAGTGAATGCTATGCCAAATTAAATATAGTCTGCTAAATGTGATATTTATTGCTTCCCGATTTGTTTTGCATTTGAAAATAATTTTTACCTATAATGGCTAAAAAAGTGTTGAATTATGCAAAGAATCGAGTTGGAGCATTCCTGAGTATTAAAATGACAACTGCATAGCAGTTGCTTAATGTATCTTTTAGGAAATACTTGAGGATATAGAGTGTGTATTAGTCAGCTTTTAGGATGGGTGTATTCGTATACTGTAGCTGTTATATATTTAAAAAAAAAATGTACCACAAACCTGGAGGCTTAAGACAACAGAAAGATATTTGTCTACCATACTGGAGGTCAGAAGTCTGAAATATACCACTAAGCCAAAAATCAAGGCATTTGCAAGGCCATACTTACTTTGGAGGTGCTAGGGGAGAATCCATTCCTTGCCTTTCCTAGTTTCTGGTATTTTTCAGCATTCTTTGCCTTGTGGCCACATCTCCAAATCTCTCTCTGCTCCGCATTTACATTATCTTCTCTGTGAGTCTCTGAAAAATTCCTCCATCACTCTTATAAGGACACTTGTGATGGCATTTAGTAATGCTGTTCACCTGGAATGTATAGAATTGTTTCCCCATTTCAAGATCCCTGACTTATTCACATCTGCAAGGACTTTGCCATACAAAGTAACAATCACGGTTTCCAGGAATTAGGACTTGATTAGGACTTTGGTGGAGGTGGAGGTGGAAGGGAGGGAAAGGTGTAAGATTCTAACACCAATTACAGTGTGTGTGTGTGTGTGTGTGTGTGTGTGTGTGTGTGTTTGCGCGCGCGCACGTGCGTGCCAGACTATTAAGCAATTCTTGAACACCAGCTAGGTGTCCTATAATTCAACTCAATTCGGACACTACCTACCTGGAGATAGAGTCAGATCCCATAGGTTAAGAGCTTAGTCTCACAAACTGTCCACACCTCCCACTTCAGATGTTAATTGCATGACCAGTTTGCTCCCTGTGTTTCTGACCAACCGGCTATGGATTAGAGGTTCCAACAAGCACCTCCTTGGGTTCAGTTAATTTGTAGAGCAGCTCACAGAACTCAGAGAATCATTTTACTTGCTAGGTTATAAGGGGTTACACTGGGGTATTATAAAAAAGATATATTGTAACTCACAAAAAGCCAAATGGAAGAGATGCATATGGCAAGGTATAGAGAAAGGGGCAGAGAGCTTCCATGCTTTCTGAGTGTGCTGCTCCCCCAAATCTCCATGCATTTATCAACCTTAAAGTTCTCCAAACCCTGCCCTTTTGGGTTTTTATGGAGGTTTCGTTATGTAGGCATGACTGATGAAATCATTGGCCATTTGTGATTGACCCCAATCTCCAGACCCCGTCCTTCTCACAGATGTGTTTATGTGTATTGGGGGGTGGAGGGGAATAGAAACTCCAACCCTCTCATCACATAGTTGGTTTCTCTGGTGACCAGTCCCCATTTTAGGTTACCTAGGGCTTTAGTTTACCTAGGGCTGTCACTTAAGAAATTTTAGGGGTTTTAGGAGCTGTGTGTCAGGAATGGGGAAAGGACCAAATATATATCCTTATTATAAATCACAATATCAAAGAGGTACATGATTATGCCTGCAACAATGCCCCAATAATCCTTATCTCCTAGCATTTCTCCTAATCTTGCTTGATTCTTTCCCATACTGAACTGGGGGGTTTGTCTATGTGACCAATAGCATACAGCAGAAGTGATGGTATGATGCTTTTTAGATCAGGTTATGAAAGATTGAGGCTTTCATTTTATGTGTTCTCTCTTCCCCTCATTACTTATCATTTTGGAAGAATCCAGCCTCCATGTCTTTTTTTTTTTTTAATTTTATTTATTTATTTGAGAGAGACAGAGACAGGGCATGAGCAAGGGGGAGGGATAAAGGGAAAAGAAGGAGTCTCCCCACTGAACAGGGACCCTGATGTGGAACTCCATCCCAGGACCCTGGGATCATGACCTGAGCAGTCAGAGACTTAACTGACTGAGCCACCCCAGCTTCAAGACACCCCAGCTGCCATGTCTTGAAGACAATCAGACAGCCCTTGGAGAAGCCCAAGTGGTGAGAAAGTAAGACTTCCAGTCAACAACTGGGGAGGAACAGCAAATAACTCTGAGTTAGCCTCCTTGGAAATGGAGCTTTCAGCCCCAGTTAGGGTTTCAGACTACTGAGTCCCAAGCTGACAGCTTGACTGCAATGTCACGAGAGACCCTGAATCAGAACCACCCAGCAAAACTGCTTTTACACTCCTCACATTCAGAAACCATAAGATAATAAATGTCTTCAACTGCTAATTTCTAAAATGATATTATTTATTTATTTGTTTGTTTATTTATTTATTTGAGAGAGAGTGTGCAGGGGTGGGGGGAGGAGCAGAGGAGGAGGAAAAAGGAAGGAGAAAGAATCCCAAGCAGACTCCACCCTGAGTGTGGAGCCTGTGAACGGGCTTGTCCCCATAACCGTGAGATCATGACCTGAGCCAAAATCCAGTGTGCCACTCAACCAAATGAGCTACCCAAGCATCCCACTAATTGTTTTTTAAAGTTGGTTCCAGGGGCACCTGGGTGGCTCAGTGGGTTAAGCCTCTGCCTTCGGCTCGGGTCATGATCTCAGGGTCCTCGGATTGAGCCCCACATTGGGCTCATTGCTCCGTGGGGATCCTGCTTCCCCCCTCTCTCTGCCTGCCTCTCTGCCTGCTTGTGATCTCTGTCTGTGAAATAAATAAATAAAATCTTAAAAAAAAATAAAAAATAAAGTTGGCTTCAAACTCAATGTGGGGCTTGAACTCATAACCCCAAGATCAGGAGTCACATGATCTACCAACTGAGCTAGGCTGGTGTCCCTAAACCACTAAATTTTGAGGGTTATTTGTCAAGCAGCAGTAGATAACTAATACAGAAAGAGTAGATTAGTGTGCAGCCAGGGACTGGTAGAAACTCATTAATATTGTAAGAGTCCTCATAAATACCTGAAGTCTGTTTTATTGCCTAACTGCGTAAGTTAGCTAGAAGAGTTGTTGTAGAAAACTTATTATCATGATAAGTGATTTTAAGCAACAAAAGAACAATTGCCAATATATAATGCTGGGACTGTGTTATGATGACTGTATTGTCGTGATTTCATTTGTACTCTTATTTTTCTGGAAGGCATTTTTTTTTTTTTAAGATTTTTTTTTAAGATTTTTTTTAAAATTTTTATTTATTTGTTATAGAGAGAGAGAGAGCGCAAGCACAGGCAGACAGAGAGGCAGGCAGAGGCAGAGGCAGAGGGAGAAGCAGGCTCCCCGCCGAGCAAGGAGCCCGATGTGGGACTCGATCCCAGGATGCTGAGATCATGACCTGAGCCGAAGGCAGCCGCTTAACCAACTGAGCCACCCAGGCGTCCCCTGGAAGGCATTTCTTGAATGAGTATACATGTAACCTAAAAAATAAAATGAAAATACAAAGAAAAATGGTTACCATGTTTCATCTTTTTAATTTGCACAGATGAAGAAAATTAATACTTGATCTTGATTGAATGAAATTTCTGGTGGGAGTACAAACTAATGCATTATTTCTCCTGGGCAATTTGATGATATGAATTGAGAACCTAAAAATATCCTTAATCAACGAATATACTTTTATGTATTTTTCTTAATAATCTTAATAATTAAGATTCAACTTATTTAATATAACATTGTTTGCATGCTTGAAATAATTAGTAATAAAAATAATCTAAATATCTAAACAAAAGGGCTTACTTAAATACATTGTGATATATTTAATGCTATAAGTTTCCCTCTAGGCATTGCTTTCATTGCATCCCCCAAATTTAGATATTTCATATTTTCATTTTCTTTAGTTCAAAATATTTTAACATTTCCCTTGAGAAAAAAACTCCCTTTGAGTCATGGATAATTTGAAGTGTGCTGTTTGTGTGGGGATTTTTCTAGCTATCTTTCTGTTATTTATATCTAGCTTAATTCTATTATGGTCTAAGACTGTATTTGGCATGATTTTTAAAAAATATTTTATTTATTTAATTGAAAGAGAGAGAGAGAGAGAGAATGCACACAAGCAGGGAGTAGGGCAGAGGGAGAGGCAGGCTCCCTAATGAGCAGGAGCCAGATGCAGGACTCAATCCCAGGACCCTGGTATCATGACCTGAGCTGAAGGCAGATGTTCAACAACTGAACCAGCCAGGTGTCCCTGGTATGATTTTTATATTTTAACTGTGTTGAGGTCTGTTTTATGGCCAGAGTATAGTCCATGTTGCTGTATATGCCCTGTGAACTTGAGAAGAACATGTATTTTGTAGTTGCTAGATGTCAATCAAATGTCAAAGTAATTTGATTGATGGTGCTATTCAGATCATCTATATCATTACTGATTTCTGCTTGCTTGATTTATTAATTACTAACAGAGGGGTGTTGAAGTTTCCAACAATAGCAGTGGTTTTATCCCTTCTCCATTTTTAAAATTAGTTCTTGCCTTATATATTTCAATACTCTGTTGTTAGGTGTATACATGTTTAGGATTATTATGTATTCTTGGATAATTATGCAACCTCTGTAGCATTATGTAATGCCTCTTGATATTCATGATAATTTTCTTTGTTCTTAAGTTTTGCGTTTGTTCTTTGTTTCCTTTTTCTCTCTTTTTCTGCCTTCTCAAGTGTTAAATATTTTGTTTCCATTTTATCTTCTCCCTCAGTATGTTATTATACTTCTTTTTAAAATATTTTTTTAGGGGCACCTGGGTGGCTCAATGGGTTAAGCCTCTGCCTTCGGCTTGGATCATGATCCCGGGGTCCTGGGATCCAGCCCCGCACCGGGCTCTCTGCTCAGCAGGGAGCCTGCTTCCTCCTCTCTGTGTCTGCCTGCCTCTCTGCCTACTTGTGATCTCTGTCTGTCAAATAAATAAATAAATCTTTAAAAAAATAATAAAATATTTTTTAAAAAAATATTTATTTATTCATTTGAAAGAGAGTGGGGTGGGGCTAGGGGCAGAGGGAGAAGGAGAGAGAAATTCAAGCAGAATTCTTCACTGAGTGCACAGAGCCCAACATGACCTCATGGTCTCATGACCACAAGATCACAACCTGAGCTGAAACCAAGAGTCAGGTGCTCAACCAACTGTGCCATCCAGGAGCCTCTTATTTTAAAATATTCTTATGGTTATCCTAGAGTTTAAGATGTAGATTTTAAATTAATATGAGTCCACCTTCAAATAACACTATTCTGCTTCATGCGTGGTACAGATTTTTTATGACAGAGAATGCCCAATTCAGCTTCCATCTTTTTGACTTTGCTATCATTCATTTCACTTATTCATAAGGCAGAATTGCTCAATCATTATTATTATCATTACTTTGAACAGTTATATTTTAGATCAGTTAAGAAGAATGAAAATGAAATATTTTATTTTGGCTTATTTATTCCTTCTCTACCACTCTTTCTTTCTTTACTTGTATCTAAGTTCGTTCCTTCATTCCTTTCTTCCTTTCTTCTTTTTAAATGTAATCTCTACATCCAACGTGGGGTTCAAACTTCCGACTCCCACTTCCCACTTTATATCATTTTCTTCCTGTCTGAAGACTTCTTTTAACATTTCTTTAAATACAGGTCTTGGGCACCTGGGTGGCTCAGTTGTTAACTGTCTGCCTTTGGCTCAGGTCATGATTCCAGGCTCCTGGGATCAAGTCCCACATCAGCAGGAAGCCTGCTTCTCCCTCTCCCACTCCCCCTACTTGTGTTCCCTCTCTCACCGTGTCTCTCTCTATCAAATAAATAAGATCTTAAAAAAAAAGAAAAGAAAAGAAAAAGAAAGACAGGTCTTACTAGCCACGATTTTTTTCAGTTTTTTTTTTTCTTCCTCTGGGAAAGTCTTTATTTCTCCTTCACTTCTGAGGGATGATTTCCCTGAATATGGAATTCTAGGTTGGTAGATTTTTTTTTCTTTCAATATTTTACTCCACTTTCTGTTTGCACGGTGTCTGAGAAAAAGACAATATAATTCTTATCCTTCCTCCTTTATAGCCAAGCTGCTCCCCTCTCCCCAACAAACTTCTTTTGAGATTTTCTCTATTTTTTTAAAGATTTCATTTATTTATTTGAGAGAGAGTGCATGTGAGACAGAGAGAGCAGGAGTGGGAGGGGGGAGCGTAGAAAGAGAGGGAGAAGCAGACATCCTATTGAGTGGGGAGCCCAATGCAGGACTGGATCCCAGAACCCTGAAATCATGACCTGAGCTTAAGGCAGATGCTAAACCAACTACCCATCCAGGTACCCAAGATTTTCTATATTTTTGATGTTTTGTAGTTTGACTATGATATTTTAAATGAAGTGATTTTGTTTTTGTTTTTTTGTTTTAGTATTTATCCTGTTTTGTGTTATCTGGGCTTCCTGGATTTGTGGTTTGGTGTTGGTCAGTAATTTTAGAAATGTCCATTTTTTCTTCAAAAATTTCTTCTGCTCCTTACTCTCTTTCTTCTAGTGAAATTTTCTACAGTTCTTGGATGCTCTGATCTCTTTTTTTTCTCACTCTTTTTTCTTCTGAATTTCAGTTTGGCAAGGCCCTAGTGACCTATTTTCAAACTCACTGATTATTTCTTCAGCCTTGTATACTAATGAATTCATCAAAACCATGTTTCATTTATGTTTCAGTGTTTTTACTTCCTAACATTTCCTTTTGCTTCTTTCTTAGAATTTCCATGTCTCTGTTTACAGTACTCATCTGTTCTTGCACATTGTCCACTTTTACCACCAGAAATCTTAGCATATTACCCTAGTTATTTTAATTTCCAGATCTGATAATTCCGAAGTTTTTACCATAACTGAATCTGGTTCTGATACTTACCTTCTCTCTTCAGACTGTGTTTTTTTTTCCTTTTGCCTTTTAGCATGGCTTGTAATTTCTTATCAAAAGCTAGAGATGATATGCCAGATAGGAGGAATTGAGGTATATAGCCCGTTAGTGTGGGGATTTATGTTAATCTAGCTAGGAGTTGGACTGTGTTTTATGTCTGTTGTTGGTATACATACCAGAGAGTTCAAATTTCTCTAGCGTCTTAAATTTTATCTTCTTTCTTGACTTTGGGTTTCCCTATGTACTCCTCTTTGGAGACTCTGTGTCTTTCATCCCTTTTAGCTGTAATGTATTGTAGTGTACTCAGGCTATAAGTGTGTGGGTAGGGACAAATGCATTTAGTTTTAGAATAGGCCCATTTCTTAAGGCTTCACAAATGTTTCTCTCAAATCTTTTGTCCCCTGCTTACTATTTCTTGCCCTGCTGCAGCATTCCCATCTATCTCTTTGAAGCCCTGTCTCCTGTTATCTTTCCCTTTTCCTAACAGGAAGGATAGAGGAAACTAGGGTTAGGGTATGCTTCTAAAAAAGGGAACTTTTTTTTCAAGGAGGCGCAAGATGTTGGCATTTCTCATTCTGCTCACAACTATTTGTTATTGGGGTAAGTCCTGAGTTAGTGTGATTGAGAGGTAGGAGCTCCCTTCTATTGTCTATCTTCCATCATGGAATGTAGGCTTTACCTTGTGTACAGCAGACTTTGAAGTCTAGGACACTGATCATCTTTATCGCAGCTCATGAGATGGTGGTTACATATTGGAAAAGGAAAGCCGAAAGGACCTTTGTCAACCCCTACCTCCCCCTGCCCCAGTGCTCAGCTTCTATAGTGAATGTGTCTCACAGAGAGGAGCTTGCCCGTATATTTACCCTCAGCTCCAGGGCCCTGACTTAGAGCTTTTGTATGGCATGGAGAGACAAGCTATAAAATAAATAGTTTCTAATCTTTTCCCAAAGGAACTAACTCCTTTTGCAATAGATTATGGAAAAAGTCAAGTCCAGGGGTGACCTCAGAAATTGGGGAGGTTGTGATGGAAGACAATTGGAGGAGATTCAAGATACAAACTAAACTGTAGGCTGGCTAGTTTGAAGAAGAGGATTAGGGAATAAGTCAGCTGGCAGAAAGCCTCTCATTATGGACTGAATGTTTGTGTTCTCCTAAAATTCATATATTGAAGCTCTAACCACCTCATATGAGGAGCTTAAGCTTTTGGGAAGTAATTAGGTTTAGATGAGGTCATGAGAGTGGACACCCATGATGGGCTTAGTGCCCTTGTAAAAGGAAACACCAGAGTGCTTGTATCCTCTTTCTCTCTCCACCATGTTAGGATATAGTAAGAAGGCACCTATCTACAAGCCAGGAAGATGGCCCTAACCAGAAGGTAAATCTACCTATGTCTTGATCGTGGACTTTCCAGCTTCCAGAACAGTGAGAAATAAATGTCGGTTGTTATAGCCACCCAGTTTATGGCATTTTGTCATACAGCCTGAATCAGCGAAGACTCCTCCTGAGGTCAGAGCAAATATCAAAAATAGAACTCAGAAACTATTCTGAGAACCCATAATTTGATTGGATTTGTTTTCAAAACAGGTTATGGCCCAGGGCATTGTTGAAAACAATTGGACAATCAGCTGATAATTGGTGGAGACTGTTATTTGGATGTGGAGAAAATAAAAGGAAAAACATCAAACCACATACAACCACTGTCATCCCAGAGTGACTATGGATATATGAGAGCCTGTGCCTCCCTGAGTAGAAACAACACAAACTTATACTGTGTGAGGGTGGAAAAGACTTCTGTAAAATCATCCAGATAGTCACTAAACAAATAAGCAAATAACAACAACAAGTCTCATGGTGGGGGTGGCTAGTACCCAAAGTTATTATTTTATGTTATCTAAAATATCCAATTTGCAACAGAAAATTATGAAGTATTAAAAAAAAAAACAGAACAGGGGCACCTGGGTGGCTCAGTGGGTTAAAGCCTCAGGTCATGATCCCTGGGTCCTGGGATCAAGCCCCACATTGGGCTCTCTGCTCAGCGAGGAGCCTGCTTCCCTTCTTCTCTCTCTGCCTGCCTCTCTGCCTACTTGTGATCTCTGTCTGTCAAATAAATAAATAAAATCTTTAAAACAAAACAAAACAAAAAACACAGAAAAGCATGACCTATATACTGGGGGAAAACAGTGACAAAAATTTTCTGTGAGAGTAACTAGATGTTAGATTTAGCAGGAAAAGATTTCAAAATGGTCCTTATAAACATGTTCATAGAATCAAAGGACATCATGACTGAAGAAGTAAAGGAAGATATGATGACACTATCACATCAAATAGAGAATAGCAATAATGAAACGGAAATTAAAAAAAGAGCCACATGAGAATTATGAAGCTGAAAAAGAAAATAACTGAAATAAAAAACTCACTAGAAGCCATATGCTTCAGCCACTGTGCTCCTTAGTATTTATCCAAATGAGTTGAAAACTTATATCCACACTGCACACAAACATTTATAGCAGTTTTACCATAAGTATTCATAATTCTGCTCCTGTTCTAAACTTGGAAGCAACCAAGATGTCCTTGGGTGAATGGGCAAACTATGATACCCTCATATAATGGAATATTATTTAGCAATAAAAAGAAATGAGCTCTCAAGTCATATAAAGACATAGAAGATTGTAAAAGCATATTGCTAAGTGAAAGAAGCCAACATGATATTCTATATGATAGTCTACAAAAACAAAACTCTAGAGGTGGTGAAAGATGAAGGTTGTAAGGCTTCAGCAGGAAAGGGCAAAGAGGTGGAGCAAGATTTTTAGGATATTGAAATTATTCTATATGATGCTGTAATGGTGGCTACAGTATACATTTGTCAGAAACATAGAAGTGTACAGCACAAAGAATGAACTTTAATGTGCACTATGAACTTCAGTTAATAGTAATGTGTGAGTATTGACTCATCAATTGCAACAATGTGCCACACTAATTCAACATGTTGTAGTAGAGAAGACTGCTGAGGGAGAAAGCACATTCGGGAACTCTCTGTACTTCCTGTTCAATTTTTCTGTAGACATAAAAGTGTTCTTAAAATAAGTCTATTAATTAAAAAGTATTCATTAGAGGGCTCACCGGTACATTCGAAGTGGCAGAAGGAAGAATACATGAACTTGAAGATAGACTGTACAGATGGCTTAAGCTGAAGAACAGAAAGAATAAGGAATGAGCAAAAAATGAAGAGACCTCAGAGAAATATGACACAATAAATAGCACCAATTCATACAAAATTGGAGAGGAGAGGAAGGAGAGAAGGCAGAAAAATGTTAAAAGAAATGGCTGAAACTTCCCAAATTTAATTAAAAATCAATAACCTCCACATGCAGGAAGCTAAAGAAACTCCAAGTAGGATAAATTGAAAGTGATCTATTAAGAGACACATTATAGTAAAAATCCTGAGAGTCAAAGACATGGAAAAATCTGAAAATCAGCAAGAGAAAAACAACTCATTATTTACAAGGAACACCAATAAAATTAATAGTTGACTTCTCAGCAGAAACAATGGGATGACATATTAAAAGTGCTGAAAGGAATAACAACGATCAACCATATTCAGCAAAGCTGTCTTCCAAATGAGAAATAAAGGTGAAGGTGAAATAAAGACTTTAAAAGTAAGCAAAACTTGAGAGATTTGTTGCTGGTAGATCTGACTTACAAGGAATTTTAGAAGTAGTTCTTCAAGCTGAAAGCAAGTGACTCCAGATGGTAATCTGATCCTTCCCCTTCCCCCCCACTCAATAAAGAACACTGGTAAAGATAATTATGTTATTATAAAAGATAGTGCAAATGTGTATTTTCCTCCTTTAATTGTTAATTGACTTAAAAAGCAATTGCATTGATTGGTATGTTTATAATATATTGCTGGGCCTAGAACATATAGAAATGCAACATATGTGCAGTATATTTGTCAAGAACAGCCGCGAAGGAGGTATGAGGGAGCAGAGCTGCTTTGGGCCAAGGAAATGACTACAGATAAAAAATAATTAACAATGTATTATTGGATTGAAACATTAATAAGTGTAACATTATAACAGTAATACCATAAAAGTGTAGAAAGGTAATAGAGTAACATTTCTATATACTACTGGAATCAAGCTTATATAACTTTGAAACTGACTTTGATACAGTAAACTGTAAACTCTGGGAGAACCACTGAAACCTATTGGTTTCAAACAAATAAACAGACCGAAAACCTCTAAAAAATGTAGTGAAAAAAATCAGTAATGATATTCAAGTGTTACATTTGAAATTTCCATTTACTGCAAAAGAAAGCAATAAAGGGTGTATAGAGGAACAAAAAAGAAAAAAAAGGGCAAACACAAATCTAACTGTATTAATATAGATTAAATGTGAAGGGAATAAATAATACAAAAAAAAAACAAACAACCCAGTCATTGTCAGACTGGATAAAAACATGATCCCAGTGTAAGTGGTCTGTAGGAGACTCATTTTAGATTCAAAGATGCAAATAGATTGAAAATAAAAGGATGTAAAAATAATAAAATGTTCAATCTATCTAGAAGATATAAGAATTATAAACTTATATTTATTTAATAACAAAGCACCAAAATAGTAAAAACCAAGAGAAATGAAGGCAGATATAGCTAGCTTAAGAACAAGAGTCAGAGACATCACTACTCCACTTTCAACAATGGGTAGAACAATTAGACTGAAAACCAAAAAAAGAGACAACACTTGAACACATTATAAATCAACAATACCTAACAGACAATTGTAGAACTCCCTATCCAGCAATCATAGAATATACAGTCTTCTTAAATGCATGATATCATTAATCTTCAGAGAAATGCAAATCAAACATGAAAGATATACCAATTCATACCAATTAGGATATCTAGAATATAGAAGTGAGAAAGCAACAAGGGTTGGCAAGGATGTAGAGGAATCAGAACCTTCATTCATTGTTGGTGGAAATGTAAAATGGTGCAGCCATTTTGGAAAACAATCTGATGGTTCCTTAAATAATTAAATATAGAGTTATCAGATGACTCTGAAATTCCAGTCCTAGGTATATACTCAACAGAATTGAAAACATGTTCATGTTGAAAATTGTATGAGATTTATAGTAGCATTATTTATAATCGTCCAAAGAGGAAACAATCCAAATGTTTGTCACCTGATGAATGGAAAAAAAAATATGGCAGATCCATACAATAGAATATTATTGAGCCACAAAAGGGACTGAAGTACTGATAGATGCTACAATATAAACAAACAAAAACTGAAAGACATCTCTAACAAAAGGTCACATAATACATGATTCCATTCATGTGGGATGTCTAGAACAGTGGAATCTGTAGAGACAACAAGTAGATTAGTGGTTGTCTAGGGCTTCTGAGGGGTAAGACACAGAGGGGAGTCTAGGGGGCTGGGAGTGTGCTAGCTAAAAGTTACAGGGTTTCTCTTTCAAGTCATGAAAATGTTCTAAAATTGACTGTGGTGATAGTTGCACGTATCTGTGACTATATTAAAAACTATTGAATTGTACACTTTATTTTTTAAAGATTTTATTTATTTTAGACAGAGAGCACGAATGGGGGGAGGGGCAAATGGAGAGACAGAGGCAGAGAATCTCAGGCAGACTCCATGCTGAGTGGAGATTATGACCCAAGTGGAAACCAGGAATGGGACACTTAACTGACTGAGCTATGTAGGCGCCTCTGAATTGTACACTTTAGATAGATTATGTGGTATATGAATGAAATCTCAATAAAGCCATCTTGAAAAGAATAGATTTTTGGAAAAAAATGAATAGACTTTGTAGATAATTATTTACTGACACTGGTTGATGTTTAAAGGCAGAATGTAAAACAATATGCCCTGATCCTATTTAAAAAATTACTTTTAGGAACACCTGGGTGGCTCAGTCAGTTAAGCATCTGCCTTTGGCTTAGGTCATGATCTTTGGGTCCTGGGATCCAGTCCCAGGTCTGGAGGGATCAGCAGGTATCTCAGCAGGGATCCTGCTCTTCCCTCTGCCTGCTGCTCCCCTTGCTTATGCTCTCTCTGACAAATAAATAAAATCTCTTAAAAAATACTTTTATAAGTAGAAAAATATATGTAAGGGTAATTGTTAAAAAATGGTTATCCTTGTTTCTGGGATTATGAATATTTTAATTTTGCTCTGTCTATGGGTACTATCTACAGGGAATATGTCCATATTCTGTCTATCAAGTTTATGATGGAAAAAATCCTTCAAAATTATTTGATGTCTATATAACACAATCAGAATTGCAGAGAATGTGGTGGCAGCATTTTTTTTTTTAAGATTTTATTTATTTATTTGATAGACAGAAATCACAAGTAGGCAGAGAGGCAGAGAGAGAGGAGGAAGCAGGCTGTCCGCAGAGCAGAGAGCCCGATGCGGGGCTCGATCCCACGACCCCGGGATCATGACCTGAGCCGAAGGCAGCGGCTTTAACCCACTGAGCCACCCAGGTGCCCCGGCAGCATTTTATCTTGAAAATTTCTCAAAGAAATTTTAAGCAAACATCCACCCCTCATAAAGAAACACTCTCAGTCAGACTCATAGGATCTTTATCTTTGAACACTATCACCTAGAGTACCCTTCAAGGTTAACTGGCTAGGTAATGTATATCCTGGTAAGTGGATGATCGTTTACTCAATAGGGCAGTAGGCTTCTAGCCCATTAAATGTGAAACAGTATCTTTGAAAAGCACAACATTGACTTTGAAATAGATTATCTGAAGCCTTTCTTTTTAATAGAAGTAGTTTTTTTTTTTTTTTTTTAAGCCACTCCTTGATGGGACAATAAGACCTTGCTATCTGTGTTTAGATACATCTTTTTTCTAACTGAGAGCGTTAGGTGGAAGAGGGGAGAGAAGAAATCATCTAGTTCATTAAAAAATATCACTAAATCTTTGAAGAATGTTGAGGGACATCTGGGTGGCTTGGTTGGTTGAGTGGCTGACTCATGATTTCAGGGTCTTGGGATTGAGCCCCATGTTGGGCTCTGCACTGATAAATGAGAAGATGAGAAATCACAATGGTCATGAAGCATGTGAAAATATTCTTAACCACATTGTTAGTCAGAGAAATGTCAGCTAAACCCAAAATGAAATAGCATTACTACACAGTAGAGTCTTTCAAATAAATGAAAAAAGAGATCTAATAGCGACTTTGGTCATGATCTGGACCCCCCAGGAGTTCTCATATTGCTGGTGTAAATTTATACAACTGCTTTAGAAAACTTCCTGGCATAACCTAGTAAAATTGAAGACATGCATTCTCCAAGACAATGATTCTGCTCCTATGATTATATCTTCAGTTGCACCTTCAGAATTGTATGTAAGATGCTCCAAAACAGATGAACACATTCACAGCAGCATTATTCATAAGATCCTTGAGGAAGTGCCAAGATATTCACCTACAGCAGGATGGATTAATAATTCATGCAATGGAAGATAATATAGCAACGAAATGAACTCATTAAACACCCATAAAGTAGATGAATCTTTAGAATCTACATACGGTTAAGTGGAAAGAGCCAAACTTAAACACACACATGCATACCCCCACGTACTTTGTGATTGCATTTAGGGAAAAGCAAAATATTTTATTTAGAGATACTTACTTTGAAGCTAAATTATAAACAAGAGAGAAGGGGCAACCAGGACCCCTCTGGGGTCCTGAGAATGCTCTATTTTATAACTTAGGTATTGGTTATATGACTATTTTATAATTGTTAAATTATACATTTATGCAAAAAAGAAAGAATGATAATCATTCAGGCTTCCTTGGGCAAATCACAATTTCCTAGTGTCACAAAAATATTGATAAATGGTGCAGTGTGCTTAAATACTTAATTTTTTACAATCATGCATATTTAGGTTTTTCTGAACTTTGATGGAGTCATATATTTTTTCTTATAAGTGTTGCAGACAGAAAAGAGTCTTAACGAAATTTGTTGACAATGACAATCTGTTTTATCAAATTTTGCAGAAAATGTGGGCCAATTTCTTTTATTGTAACCATATGTAATGTGAAACTAAAAGTCAAGATTTTCCTTAATTTACTCCATTTTCAGTAAATGCCTTCAGGCGTAAGAGGGGGCTGAAGTGTCTATAAGTCAGACTGTAATAAAAAGCTTCAAAAATGACACTTCTTCCACTAGTCCACTTGATGGCACTACACTAACATCAAATGAAGGCTAATCTTCCTCAGATGTTTGATGCATTAATGTGTTTTCATAATCTCAGACTCTGTGAATTGTAAAGGTCTTTTCTGGCTGAGAGTTTTGGATATATTCTGTAGGGGGGAAAAGGATTAAAAATTCGCAAAGAATTAAACCTGGTTTTAAGAATTAAAGAAAGATGTATTAAAACTCTCTGGGACAAATAGAACTTTTCATGCCCTTTTGCCTCTTGCTTCTTCCAAATTATGAATCCTAGGAAAATAACTTTGGCTCTAAGATTTCAGATGATCAGGCTTGATAGATATTTATATATATGCCCTGCAAGATTTTTAACTGAATTCTTTTGGGGCGAGAATGAAATGGAGGATATTTTGCCTGCGTGTCTTAGTCAGACCTAGCTGAGCTGCTTAAAAAACAAACCTTTATTTCTCACAGTTGTGCAGGCCGGAAGTCTGAGATCAAGATGGTGGCAGATCCAATGTCTGGTTAGAATGTGTTTCCTGATTTGCAGATGGACGTCTTCTTCCTGTACCCTCACATGGCAGAGGGTGGAGAGAGGAAACAGGCTCTCCTGGCTTTTCTTTAAGGGCCCTAATCCCATTCATGAGGGCTCCACCCTCATGACTGTCAATGTCCCAAAGGCCCTACCTCTTCCTCCGACATCGGGGATTAGGGTATCAATATATGAATTTGTTTTTGAGGGGAGGACACAAACATTCAGTCCATAATGCCATGTTTCATGCACTGCAGGAAGGGGAAGAACCATCTGGCAATGAGGATACGGTCATATTCACTTGTGTTCTGTAATTTAAAGGAGGGGGGGATGCTGCTTTCCTTCTTAGAGGAGCATCTTCCCTGAGATCTTAAGGCAGAGTAAAGCTCTTTGCTTTATTCCTTATCTGTAAGCAATGGGCAGTGATTCTTGGCTACAGGAGATAAGAAGAAATGCGAGGGGCTACCATTCTTTTTGGGTATATTTACTGAAAATGGAGTAAATTAGGTAGCCTTGACTTCTACTTCACATTACATATGGCTATAAAGAAAGAAATTGTCCTATGCATGCTCTGTGTGAAATAATTTCGCTTTAATTGTATCAGGATTTGGAATCACAAAACTATAGACAAACCTGTTGGTGGTACACGGAGTACCTGTAATGGTCATAAAAGAAAGCTACGAGGGTCTCTCTTCTTAGATTAACCTTAACAGGCTCTTTTCCTGATTTGCCATCCAGTAAGATATTTCATTTAAATTTTTAAAATAAATCCTGCAAGGGTTTCCCCTTCTGTGTGAGGATTTCAGGGTGGTTTCTGCCTATCAGTGGCCTCAGAAGGAGGGAAACTCTGTTTCCAAGGGGAGACAGAAAGCTTTCTGAGAGCAGACACTGTGCTTTGTTTTCATCTCTGTTCCTCACAGCAGAAAACCTAATGACTTAGAGAGATGGATATTCAATAACATGAGGATGATGAGTTGTCATTCTGTTCAATCTAAGACCCGATCTTACAAAATTTTCTCCCTGTGAGGGTTTGCTTGTCTAGTATGTCCATACATAAATAAAGGTCACCGTGTCTTAAAGGTTGACAACTGGCTAGGAAATGAAATGCATTTTGTACAGGGTTTTAAGTCTAAATGCTGTACTTTAAAAAATAATGCGCCACACTGTGCTCTCATTACCACTTCCTTCCTCTTGCTGCAAAGGAGCACAGCTTTGTCCATAATTCAGATAATGCTTATTTCCCTCAAGAACTAAAAGAGTTTAAGTGAGCACTCCTTCAGTATTATTTGACAATATGAAACAATTGGATTTGCCTGTTATGTTTTAAAATGTTACCCATATGAAACAAAAAATAAACGTACTACAATAGAGTAAGTGGACACATGTTTTGGACTTTGAAAAATAGAAAACATGAAAAAGTCTACATAGTAAAATCTGATCTTAAAAAAAGCTAAAAAAAAAAAAACCCAAACACAAAATCTGATCCTTTTTTATAATGTAGGACTCATTTCGTCTTTATGTTTCTTGAATCATCAGCCATTTACAAAAATGCCAAAAGGAATATTATATATAGGAGGGATATTAATTTTAAGTTTAATTCAGCCAGGGTAAGCTATGTGAGCCAAATTTGTATTTCATGCAGCCCCCACAAATTTTCTGAAATATTAGAACAATAGGAAACATCACAGTGTATTTCCTAAAATCGAACAAAATACAATTTAAAAGATATGAATCAAAAATCTCCCATCTTTAATGACAGTCTCTCCTAATACAGAAAAAAAGTCTTTACAGGCAATGTCAAATACTGCAATCATGTTTTAATGGCTATCTAAAATCTAAAATGATTTTATTATATAAGAAAAGAGAGGAATTGCTAAGATTTGATGGTTCACATGGGTCTTTCCTGACTGGGTCAAAAATGCTTTCATATCTTGAATCTAAATATTGTTTCTTTCTCTCCACTTTTTTTTTTAATACACAGAGGAGAAAAAGTACTCATTGACTGAATCTGTAATGAATGTTTGAATTTCTGGATGAAAACTGAAACACAGAATAAGCTCTAAACACTGGATTTAGTCAGACCAAAGTATCCTGATTTGGATGTGTGTCCTCAGTGCCTGGAACACAGTAGGTGTTCAATAAACATTTATTGAAAGAAGGGACCACTGAACACTGTGGATTCTACTTTCTCTTGAGTCCTTCCATTTGTCTCCATTCCAATGTCACTTTCTTGGTTCTGGTCCTCATCGCCTCTGGTCTATTTTCTCTATGAGCCTTCTAAATTGTCTCTCTGGTGACAGTCATGTTTTCTGTTATTCATTCTTTATACTATAACCTTGATTTTTATAAAAACTGAAACTAGATCAGAATAACAGCTAACATTTATTAATCCTTAGTATCTACTTATCACTTTACATGCATCATATGATGAAATTCTTGTGATAACAGTAATAAGAGGACTTTATTGTTCCTGATTCTAGAGATGAGTAAACTAAGGCACACAGAAGTGGGCTTGATAGGTTAAAGTCAGCTTGGCTATTGATATCTACATTTAAGTGACATTACACCACCTGGCGTGTTAGGATGACTAATGATCTCAGTTTTCCTGTAACTGTCTTAATTTAGCACTGAAAGTCTGGTGTCATAGGAAACCTCTCAGTGAAGCTGAGATAGTTGGTCATCCTACATATATTATAAGAAATTTATGATAGTCAACTTTCCTCCCCCCCAACTTTAGTGCTATTTTCTTTTACTTCACTATTACTATACATTTTACTTTTCCATATGTTATAAGGCCCATACTATATTGCTGACATTTTTGTTTAAGCAGTCAATTATTCTTAAAAGAGATTTAAATAATGGAAAAATCATATATTTTCTATGCTCATCAATCCTTTGTGTAGATCCAGAGTTCCATCTGGTATTCTTTTTGTTCTGCCTAAAGGATTTCCTTTAATATTTTTTTATAGTGTGAGTCTGCTGGTAATGATTATTTCAGCTTCTGCATATCTGAAGTGTCTTTATTTTTATTTCATTTTTGAAAGAAAGTGGAATTGAAAGAAATAAAATTACAGTGTTTTCTTTTAATATTTTAAAACCTTTGTTCTATAGAATTCTTGCTTGCATCATTTCTTCTTTTATCCAGTTTTATTGAGATAAAATTGACATATAGCATTGTATTAGTGCAAGCTATAAAATATAACGATTTCATATATGTATAAATTGCAAAGTGATTACCATAGGAAGTTTAGTTAACACCAATCACTTCACATACCTACATTTATTATTTCTTTTGATGAGAACTTTTAAAATCCACTCTTAGAATCTTTCAGATATGCAATATTGTATTGTTAACTGTAGTCACCATTCTGCACATTATATCTACAGAAGTTACTTATCTTATAACTAGAAATGTGCACTGTTTGACCAACTTCAGCCTTACTCCTCTACTTCTGGCAAATATGAGTTCATCTTTTTTGTAAATGCCATGAGATCCATACAGTATCTGTCTTACTTTGTCTGACTTTTTCACTGAACATAATGCCTTTGTGGTCGATCTATGTTGTTGTAAATGGCAGAATTTCCTCCTCTCTCATGACCAAATAATATTTCTTTATCCATTCATCTGTTGGCCCCGCAGGTCCATGTCTTGGCTATCATAAATAATGCTGCAATGAACACAGATATCTTTTTGAGATGGTGTTTTCATTTTCTTCAGATAAATACCCAGAGGTGGAATTACTGGGTCATATGGTAGCTTTATTTTTAATTTTTTGCAGAAATTCCATATTGTTTTCCATACTTGTTGCACCAGTTTACACTCCAATTAGCAGTGCATGAGTTCCCATTTCTCCATCCTCTCCCACACTTGCTATTTCTTGTCTTTTCAACGATAACCATTATAATATGGGGAGGTGGTATATCTCACTGTGGTTTTGATTTGCATTCTCTAATGATGTCGAGCACCTCTTTGTGTATCTGTTGGCCATTTGCGTGTCTTTGGAAAATGTCTATTCAAGTCTTAGGCTCATTTTTCTATTGTATTCTTTTGTTTTTTTAAATTGAGATGTTTGAGTTCTTTATTGATTTTGGATGTTAACATTTTATCATACATACGATTTGCAAATATTTTCTCCTTTCCCACAGTTTGACTTTTCACTTTGTTGCTGGTTTTCTTTGCTGTCCCAAAGCTTTTTAGTTTGATGTAGTCCCATTTGTTTATTTTTACTTTTGTCAGCTTTACTTTAATATCAAGTCCAAAAAAATCATTGCCATGACCAATGTGTAGGAGTTTACCCTCTATGTTTTTTTCTAGGAGTTCTATGGTTTCAGATCTCATGTTCAAGTCTTTAATCAATTTGAGTTGTTTTTTTGTGTATGATATAAGATAAAGGTTCAATTTCATAGTTTTGCATGTAGCTGTCCAGTTTTTCCAACATTGCTTATTGAAAAGACTCTCCTTCTTCCATTGTTTATTGGTTCTTTTGTTGTAAATTAATTGACCATGTGTGCATGGGTTTATTTCTGGTCTCTTTATTCTATTCCATTGATCTCAGTGTCTGTTTTATGCCAGTACCAGCTGTTTTCATTGCTGTAGCTTTGTAATATAGGTTGAAATTAGAGTTTGATGCCTCTAGCTTTGCTCTTTTTCTCAAGATTGCTTTGGCTATTTGGGGTCTCTTTTGGCTCCATACAAATTTTAGGTTCTACTTCTACTTCTACTTTCTACTAAATTCTACTTCTGTGGGAAAAAATGGCATTGGAATTTTGATAGGGACTGCATTGAATCTGCAAGTAATTTTTGATTAGATGGATGATACAGTAAATTTTTCTTTCTTGGGTATGGTTTTCTTCAATTCTTATAAATATTCTTTTTTTTTTTTTTAAGATTTATTTATTTATTTATTTGACAGACAGAGATCACAAGTAGGCAGAGAGGCAGGCAGAGAGAGAAGGATGGAAGCAGGCTCCCCGCTGAGCGGAGAGCCCGACTCGGGGCTTGATCAGGACTCCGGGATCATGACCCAAGCCGAAGGCAGAGGCTTTAACCCATTGAGCCACCCAGGTGCCCCCTTGTAAATATTCTTGAAGTGTTTGTTTTTTCTGGATCACTATTAAGTTACTTGTAAACAGTTTGATCCTTTCAGATCTTGATTTTAATGCCTGTCAGGTAGGATTAGAGCTATGTTCCATCCAGTGATAATTTTCCCCCACGACCGAGGCAAGACTCTTCTGGGTATTTCCTCAAAGTCCCATGAATTATAAAGTTTTTCTGTCTGGCTGGTGGGAAAAAGCACTATTTCTGGCACACTGTAAATGCTGGACACTGTTACCTCTGATCCTTTGAACGGTTCTTTTCCCAGCCGCTGAGAGTTTCCCTTTTTTGCATGTCCTCATGAACTCAGCTGAATATGTAAATGGGATTCTCTATGAATCTGTCTTTGTTAGCTTTCTCTTCTCCAGTATTATTCTGTGAACACTAACTGCCTCGGTCTTCCTAGACGTTCAGTTTCATCTCCTCAATCCAGCAAGTCCTCTGAGGTCTACCAGACCCCCAAGCAGCACTATTGTCTGGAAACCCTCTCAAGGCCCTATGCTGGGGCCATTGTAGGGATGACCTCATTTTTTTGTTTATCTCAAAATGCTAGTGTCTTATGAGCCATTATTTCACCTACATTTGTTTATTGGCTGTTTCAGGTGGAGGCTAAATCTGGTTCCTGCTCCTATATTTTGGCTATAAGTGTGAGTCCAACACGTGTTGAATAAATGATCATAAAATGTTTGTTCTACTTTCAGGTTGCCCCACATATTAGTACAGAAATTTAGTGTGACTTTTCACATGTTTCTGAACTTAATCCAGAATTGTTTTAACTTTGGCTACAAAACTTATGTTTTTGCTCATGTAGCTGTGACATAAATTAAAGAACTAAAAATAAAATGATTAACTACAAAGATTTGCTATTTAACAGGATTGAGATACACAAAGTAGTGCTCCATTTGATTATTTTTGTCCATTTTACCAGTAGTTTCACTGGCATTTTGAAATAGCTAGATTTAATTGTGCAAAAACATTTTAGACCATCTGTCTAAGTGTGATCTAGTTAGATAATAAAATAATAACTCTTCTGAATGGCTAATATCCATTTACATAGATAGAATTTTATGACCTGCATAATTCAACTTATTTGAGTTCAACCAACATTTACTGGGTGCATTCTATGTGCTAGACAGTGAGCCAACTCTAGAGACACAGGTGAATAATAAATAGCCTCTGCCATAGAGGAGCTCATAGGGAGGCAGAACTGATAAGTGAGTTGACAATGTGATAAGTGCTACAATTACATTAAGTGTGAGTTTCCATGAGAACCCTGAGGTGAAGCAACTCACACAGCTCAAGAAGATGTAATGGTCGGTTGTGGTTGAGAAGGTAGAGCTGATGCAATGGGTTACCTGCTCCTTTCTCTCTTCCTTGCTGGAAGAGTCCTGATTGTCAAGATGGTATTCACTTTCCCTCTCCCTTGCTGGACACAGAAAGTGAATGATCATAAGTCTAATCCAATCATTGTCAAACATTGTACTTCTGTGCTTATGCTTACTACCTTTTTTTAAAGATTTTATTATTTGAGAGAGAGACAGAGAGAGCACAAGCAAGGAAACAGACAAAGGGAGAGGGAGAGAGAGAAGCAGACTCCAAGCTGAGCACAGAGCCCCACTTGGCACTTGATCCCAGGACCCTGAGATCATGACCTGAGCTGAAGTCAGAAGCTTAACTGACTGAGCCACCCAGGTGTCCCTATGCTTACTTTCAATATTGGTTTAGATGAGGGCATGTGACATGACCTTGGAGAGGGAGGTTTAAGGATTATTCTACAGATGCGACTCTAAATAGACTTTTCTCCTGATAGAAGGAGACATGCCAGGAGAAACTTCCTTTCCTGGCTTTGATCACAACTGTGTGATAACATAATATATGAGAGGTGACATCCATGTTGTGATGAAGCAAGGACAGCCTGAGAATGTGAGATCTAATAGGCTGAGACTAGAATAGCAGAGATAGGAATAGCAGAGATAGGAAATTTGGGTCTTTGTTACATATATACATACAACAGTGTTGCTGAATAACAAACCTGGAATCTTCTATATCTATCATTTTTTCTTTTTGTTATATGAGATAATAAGTTATTATTTAAGCCTCTTTCAGCTATTTCATAACATGGAGCCAAAAGCATCCTAACTGATATAAAGAAGTGAAGCTTGAGTACTGTCTTTAAGGCTGCTGAGAGTTAGCTGGAGCTAGGAGAGTGAGAGAAGCCCACCTGAAGCAGACGGAAGGGTTTATGGAAAATCTTAGAAATATGAAAGGACATGGGATGCTTGGGAAAGCATAGGCAGTTCTGTATTAGAGGTTGTGCTAATTTAGATTTTTTCCTTTGGGTAGACTGTCTTTTGCACATAGTCAGCATCCAATTGCTATTTGTTGCCTGATTGCTTTTACAATTGTTTAAATTACATGAAATTCAGCCAAGAATGCCTATTAATGCTCCAGGGATTTTTCAGGCACATATGGTAGATTCTGACTCTTATTTGTGATGATACCCATCCTAACTCCCTTCTAGAATGCTAAAAACTAAAAACAACACTTTCCAGACTCTCTTGAGAAGGCTATGATTGATTTTACATCAGCAACATAAAATGACTCAAGACTTTGACTTAGAAAGGCATCCTGATGGGGAAAGAAGCAGCATATGAGGCTTTGGTATTGCACGTGTGAATGTGGTTCAAGTGATGTGCGCAAAGATCTGGCTGATCCAGTGTCTCCCAGATTGTGGGAGAGGCAGCAGTCATCTTGGTGACTCACAACAATGGTGATGTAGTGGGAGTTATTCCCCAAAGCTCAGCTGAAGTCTGTTTCTTCAGCCCTCCCCTAAATGTTGTGTCATGTATATCCTGTATTCAGTTCTCTTTGTATAAGCTAACTAAAGTGGGTTCCATGTCTGCATTTAGGAACCCTGGCTGACAGGAAATGTGAGACCCAGCTCTGGAGCTCAAAGACATTAGGGACTGGTGGAGCAGATCAGAATCATTTTGCTCTAGAATTACAGGATTACAATTTGTATTTCAAATAATACTTTCTATAGCACTTTTAAAGGGCTTCTGAGATATTTATAGGGCTTTTATTATGTGTTCTGACAGATGAGGGAATTGAGGCACCTGGGAAGGTCAGTGAGACAGAAATAAAGTTAGTGATCATTGAGACTAGAATTCAGGTCTTATAACTCCTGGTCTAGTGCTTTTTCCTCTAAGTGGTCATTTGGAAAATGGGCTGTTCTACAGGGAACCCTACTGGAACTATGCTTTTGCATTACTGAAAAATTGTCATAACTTCAGACTTTCTTAACGGAAATGCTAGCCCCACTGATACATGGGTGAAAAGCTCTGTGGTCCATCACTCGTCCTTTGAACCATCTCATTTCACTTTAATAGCATGTTTAATGGAAACCCATCAGCTAAATGAGAAGTATGTCAGGCATTACTATCACTTCCTCTACTACCTTCTTAGAGATCATTAGGTGGCTCCATAAGTGTAATGGAAACATTTATATTGACAAAAGAAAAATGAAAAGTTGCTCTAAAAGTTCAGGCAAATCCTTAATGTATGTTTGATGAGGATATACAAAAGCTGTGGTAATAAAGTTTCTAATTGCACACTATCCTAATGCAAATTTTCAAGGAAAAAAGTGGCTTGATTTTTCATATTGTGCTTTGCTTCTTCAACAAAGAGGTATTAACTGTTTTTCCTACAATTGCTAGAGGTGCTAGAGATAGTTGTAATAAAGGTTGGCAATAGGGAAAAGATGTGAGCTACATAAAAAAAGAATGCCCAGGCCTGTGCAGTCTGAATTGAGCAGCCCAATCTGTGCTCTGCCAGCTAACCACACTTACCTATTTTGACAATAGGAATTGCTGAGAGATGTGTTTTAGCTGCAAAGTAAACACTATATATTTGACTGAGCCCTTTCTATTAAGAGGCAGATTAGACTGACAATTGATTTTACCCTTCCCCACTATGCTATCAGCTTCTCCACTTTCTACCACTTCCCATTTCTTCTTCCTTCCCCTGCCCCTTTCCACATATGAGATTCATGCATGATGAACGAAGTATGACTCTTGCTCAGGGCAGATTACGGATACTGCTGACACTCTGATAGTCACATACACGTGAAAATATGAGAGGGCGCCTGGGTGGCTCAGTGGGTTAAGCATCTGCCTATGTCTCAGGCCATGATCCTAGGGTCCTGGGATCAAGCCCAGCGTCGGGGATCCCTGTGGGGCATCTGCTCCTCCCTCTGCCCTCTGCCCCTCTCTTCTGCCCCTCCCCATTGCTGTTGCTCTCCCTCCCTTGAGAGCTCTCTCTCTCTCTCTCAAATAAATGCATAAAATCTTTAGAAAAAAATGAGAAGTCGAGGCAATATTATATGTGTGCATAAATTAACCACACGTCTATGTGTCTTCTGACATTCAATACGTGAAACATCTTTAGTGTGGTGGGTTGTGAAAGTAATAGCTATCAATCTTATATTGAGACTCACCATAGTTCAGATATTGTAAGTACTAAGTATGCATTTTCTCAATAGCTTCTGTGATAGTTACTATCATTATCACTATTATTTTACATCAAAAGAATCTATAGATTCTTGACTTATGATCCTAAAATTACATCGTTGTGGAGTCTCCATATGCTAAGCTTACTAGCAAACGGGCTCCAAATAATTCAGTAAAGTTGCAGGATACAAAATCAACATTAAAAAAATCAGTTGTGTTTCTTTATACTAAGAAAAACTATCTGAAAGTGAAATAGAGAAAGCAATCCCATTTACAATAGCATCAAAACAATAAAAAAATTAGGAAAAACTTTAACGAAGGAGGTGAAAGACCTGTACACTAAAAGACATCAATGAAAGAAATGGAAGGAGACACAAATAAATGGAAAGATATCCCCTGTTCTTGATTGGAACAGTTAATATTGTAAAAATGCTCATATTCCCCAAAGTGATCTACAGATCCAATGCAATCCCTATCAAAATTCCAATGGCATTTTGCTCAGAAATGGAATAAACAATCCTAAAATTTGTATGGAACCATAAAAGACCACAAGTCATGAGAGCAATTTTCAGAAAAAGAACAAAGCTGGAGGTACCACACTTTCTGATTTCAAACTATATTACAAAGCTGTAGTGATCAAACCGTATGGTACTATGTGAAAAACAGGCACATAGACTAGTGGAACACATTAGAAAGCCCAGAAATAAACCTATGGTCAACTAATTTTTTTTATTGATGGCACTAGTTTACTTCCCTTTTAGAAGACCAGTTGTAACCAAATGAAGTGAACATAACCTCAAGAATTTTTTGTCTTCATAATATAATAAAATATGAAGCTTAGAACTAGATCACTTGGCCCTTTCTCTTGTTATCTCCTCCCAGTTCAAAATGCTTGGATCTCTTAATAGCCAGCATTCTCTTAGATCTGCAATTGGGCTCAACACATTCAAGGCTCAGCACAATCTTCTCTGTAGTTTTAGCTTTTTTTCCAGAAAACTGGCTTAGTTTGCCCACCGTAGCCACTCTGCTTCCTGTCATAACACCGCTTTCCCTGGGCATAAAGAGAATCTTTGCCTTTCTTATACTGTGTCACTTTGTAGGGTCATACTTCTTGCAGAGAGTCCGGTGGGTTTTAGAAACATTCATCATGTTTGCAAGAGTGCTATTGGCACATAAATAAAGTGGTCAACTAATTTTTAAGAAGGAGTCCAAGACCACATGATGGCAAAAGGATAGTCTCTTAAATAAGTGGTATTGGGAAAAATGGAGAGCCACATGGAAAAATATAAAATTTCTTCCCTACCTTATTCCACTTAAAAAGCTTAACATGAAGTGGATTAAAGGCAAATGTAAGACCTGAAACCATAAAACTCCTAAGAGAACACAGAGGGAAAAAGTCATTTAACATTGGTCTTGACAATTATTTATTATTAGATACCCAAAACACAGGCAACAAAAGCCAAAATGAACAAATGGAGCTACATCAAACCACAGAGCTTCTGCACAGCAAGGGAAATAATAAATGGAAAAGACAACCTACTGAATGGGAAAAAATATTTGCAAACCAAAAACTGATAAGGGGTTAATATCCAAAATACATAAAGAACTCATACAAACCTCAATAGCAAAAAAGCAAAATAATTCATTTTTAAAAATGAGTTCAAGGATCTGAATAAAACATTTTTTCTATAAAAGACACACAAATGACCAAAGATATATGAAAAGGTGCTGAAGGGGCACCTGGGTGGCTCAGTGGGTCAAAGCCTCTGCCTTTAGCTCAGGTCACGATCCCAGGGTCCTGGGATCGAGCCCCACATAGGGCTCTCTGCTCAGCAGGGAGTCTGCTTCTCTCTCTCTCTCTGCCTGCCTCTCTGCCTACTTGTGATCTCTGTCTGTCAAATAAATAAATAAAATCTTTAAAATAAAAAAAGGTGCTGAACACCACTAATCATCAGATAAATATAAATCAAATCATATCACAATAAGCTATCACCTCATACCTGTTAGGATGACTATTGTCAAAAAGACAAGAGATAACAAGTGTTGGCAAGAATGTGGAGAAATTGTTGGTGGGAATGTAAATTGGTACAGCCACTATGGAAAACAGTATGGCAGGTTCTCAAAAAATTAAAAATGTAATTATCATATGATCCAACAATCCCACTCCTGGGTATATATCTGAAGGAAACGAAATCAGTATCTTGATATATCTGCACCCTCATGCTCACTGCCACATTATTCACAATAGCCAAGAAATAGAAACAACCTAAATGCCCTTTGATGAAAGAATAAAGAAAATGTGAAACACACACATACACACACAAACACACCACACACACACACACACACACAGGAATATTATTTAGCTTTAAAAAAGAAGGTAATCCTCCCATTTGCAACAACATGGATGGGACTTGAAAGCTTTATGCTGAACTGAATAAGTAAGACAAAGAAAGACAAATACTGTATGGTATCACTTATACGTAGATTAACAAAAAAGCCAGTCTCATAGAGACAGAGAATAGATTGGTGATCGCTAGGAGGTTGAGGGGAGGGGGCATATGGGAAGATGTAGGTGAAAGGGTATAAACTTTCAGTTATAAGAAGAATGAATTCTGAGAATCGAATGCACAGCATGGTGCCTATCATTAATGATACAACATTATATATTGAAAAATTGCTCAGAGCAGATCTTTATAGGTCCTCACCACAAAAACAAACAAACAAAACAACAAAACTATGTGAGTTGATAGATGGGTTAATCATCTTGGTCTTGGTAATCATTCCACGATGTCTATGTATATCAAGTCATCATGTCGTACAACTTTAAATATCCACAATTATATTTGTCAATTATTCCTCAATAAACTTGGGAACAAAAAATAAAAGAAAAACCAACAGCAACAAATTGGCTCCAATGAACTCCTTATTAATCAATAACTACTGCCATTCCCAGGGAGGAGTAAATGACACAAGGGATGCCAATGTGAAAAGAATATTGTAAAATAAGCATTCATTTATTGGTTTCTCAAATATTATTTCCTGAATGCCTGTGTCATAGAGTCATAGAAGGACAGACACAGCTCCTGCAGATAAGGAATTAGCCTTAGGAGATGGCTGTGTGACTCAATGGTTACAATGAGAATATTGCTGTGGGAGATGCAGGTTAGGTGTAATGGGAGATCAGAGGTGCTTGTAGGAGACAGGAAGGACCTCATAGAAATGGCCACGTCTGAGCAAGATTTGAAAGAAAACTAGAACGTTGTTAGTGGACATGACAAGAGAAAGCATGACTTATGTTTGGGGAACAATTACTTTAGCATTGTGAGGAGTCAGGCAGTATTTGGCCAGGGATATGGGGTGAAACAAGGTTAGATAGGTATTTAAGGGCCATATCATACAAGGAATACAAAGGAATATGCTTTTTTAAAAAACAAGTTTTTATTATGTCAACATATACATAATACAAGCTTTATCATTGTAACCATTTTTAAGGGCGTAATTCAGTGGTATTAAGGGTATTTATAATAATGTGCAACCATCACAACCATCCATCTCCAGAACTTTCATCTTGCAAAACTGAAACACTATACCTATTGAACACTAACTCCCCATTTTCCCTCCCTTCATGCCCTGACAACCACCATTCTACTTTTAGTTTCTAATGATTTAGACTACGCTCAACACTTCATGTAAGTGGAATCATATTGTATTTGTCCCTTTTGTGACTGGCTTATTTCACTTAGCATGATGTCATCAACTTTCATCCATGTTGTAGCATGTATAAGAATTTACTTCCTTTTTAAGGCTGAGTCATATTCATTGTTTATATATAAAACATTTTGCTTATCCTTTCACCCATCAACCAACAGTTGGGCTGTTTTCATATCCCACTTGAGTAATGCTGCTCTGAACATGGGTGCACAAATATCTCTTCAAGATCCTTCTTTCAATCCTCTTGGGCATATAACCCGATGCGGGACTGCAGGATCATATGGTAATTCTCTTTGTAATATTTTTGAGGAACCGCCATGCTGTTTTTTCCAGTGGTTGCACAAGGGTAAGGAGTATACATTTTCATCTCACCTGTGAAAGGGTCAAATAAAATACTGTGACTAGAATAGAGTTCTGGTCATGTTTATACGTTGTCAGAGTCTGATGGTGGAAAATGCAGTAGAAGGAGATTAGAGACAGGGAGATAAATGCTGGGGATATCTGAACTAGGGAGGAGCAGTGGGGAATGGGGAGCATAGGACTTTTTTGAGTGCTATTTAGGCTGTAATTTCCAGGACTGAGTGTTTAATTGATGAGTAAAAGAGAGTGGGAGGAATCTGGAATGACTCCAGGGGTTCTAACTCTGACAAGTGGTTCCATGGTGTGTTGATGCCATCAACAAAGAGAGGCAAACCAGGGTGGGGAGAAGGTTTAGGGGCTGGTGGGCTCGATTTTTAAATGTTGTGCATGAAGAGCTAGATGGATATCCAGGAAGTAATACCTGGCCCACAGTTAGGTAACCCTGGATACCATTCACTCACCATTTCTAGTGACCTCTCTACTTAAGCATATTTTGAATGAGACTGCTCTTCCTTTGACCGTTAAACAGACTGTCTTGTTAACTGTTGTAAATATAACATCTAACGACCAATAGATGCTCAACAATTATTTGTTGAATAAATACATGACCTTGAACATAAGAATGTGGTTAAGGTGAATATGAAACTTTGAAAGTCAGCAAGTTTATTGGCAAATGAAGCTTTTAGCATCAGTGAGGTTCACAGCAAGAAGCAAATGGGCTGGGACGCCTGGGTGGCTCAGTTGGTTAAGCGGCTGCCTTCGGCTCAGGTCATGATCCCAGCGTCCTGGGATCAAGTCCCGCATCGGGTTCCTTGCTCGGCAGGGAGCCTGCTTCTCCCTCTGCCTCTGCCTGCCGCTCTGTCTGCCTGTGCTCGCTCGCGCTCTCTCTCTCTCTAAAAAAAAAAAGAAGCAAATGGGCTTCACTGATTTTAATTTCATTGTTTACAAAGATGTAAGCATGGTTAGGGGAAGCCAAGCTGAACAGACTCTTAGGCCCCAAGGGGTAGAGGGAAGAAATAGTTTTACTAGAGCTAGGAGGGCCGGAGTGGTGGAAGAGGGGTGGTTTGGCAAGAGATACAGTTATAAAGGTAATAACCCAGCCAGCTGTGGGGCACAAGAAGGGAGAGAAATATCTTAGTCTCTCTTTTCTCTTGTCCTCTGACCTCTTGCTGATGCCATCTATTGGTGGAATCCATTGGAGGGAAAGGAAGTATCAGTGATAGAGTCCATAGCAGTCCCTCTCTGTGAAGCATGCAATGTAGGAAGAAGCATGTCATAGTAGAGGCTACTTGTCCATGGTGACATTTTCCTTGGTACCCAGAGAAGATAATAGTTGGTTTCATTTCTGAACACTTATTTAGGATAATTAGCCTTGGATTTCCATAAGCAGCCAGCTTCTGGAATACCCTTCCAGTGGTCTTCTTGGAGTGGTCTCCTTTTGAGCATGGAAAACATCCTTTCCTGTGGAACCATTGTTTTGATCATGTCTTCAAATGTCTGACCTTGTCAGGTAAGTGTCAGGACAAGGACATCCCTTTAGATGTTTGACCCCCTGAGAGATAAGTACCACATTCATCCTTCCTGATGAATATCATTTTTAGAACTGATTGTCCCTTGTAGGGGTTGATTCTGATTTCAAACTCTTCCCATGCTAGATACAACTTGGGCCAAATAGCCAAGGCTTCCCAGCACATGATGAGGGCAAGGCATAGGATCAGACCCAGTGCTGTTCACTAAATCTGCCCACTCAGGAATGTGAGAAAACCCATTTCTAGTACTTTTTCTGTCCCTTCATCTTTTCTAATTCTTTCTCCCTCTGGATAGTTAAGTAACAAGATTTGAAATCAGGACATCAGAGCACATTCAATTTTTGGCTAATTACTGAGTTGATGTCAGTACTCAGATTGGCTTTTCATATCTCAGGGATAATAAATGTTTGTCACTGTCTTCCTCTTACAACAGCAACTGAACAATCTCAGGAGAAAGCCTTCCCTTGTCCTTGTGCTCCTTTCCCCTCCTAAATTGTTCACCACTTCAGACATTTCCCTGAGAACAATAATGGAGCCGCTCTGTAATAAGGCAATTCTTAGGAGGGTTATTATACCAGATGAGACAGCCACCTCTCACTCTGTTTAATTTTGTAGTTATTCAACACTGAAGAGAAATTTCCTGATCCTTTTTCACAATGATTAAGCATAGCATAATTAAGGGAGAATAAAGATAGCTGGCTTATCCAATTTATACATTTAATTTTGTCTAAACCACACATTTGCAATGGTAAGATAAAACAGAAGATGAAAGTGTGTGTGTGTGTGTGTGTGTGTGTGTGTGTGTGTGTAAAGTAAAACAACAACAAAAAAGAGTAATACTTAGGAGCACCAGGCCTGAGCCTTAACTCATTCTTTTCTCAAGAGCCCATCTAGCAAAGTAGGATAGGCAACAGAATTCAATCACATTGAGTGAGTTTAGAGTGTACCCCCATACCCTCTTTCCATACTGGGTTTAGATACGGTTTGATTGACTGCCTGTCCCATGGAAGGAAGATGCTATTAGATTTCACTCCTTTAAAGATATGTTCCTTCTTTATCACAAATTCCAAGGTTCACTTTTTACTATGACTTCTGGAGCAATGGTAGAATGTCACTTTCAATGAACTCTGATGGCTTTTCTGCATGAGTATAATATGACAAAGAACACCGAACAGATTCACCCCATGCCCTAAGTTTATCATGGACAGCACAATTATAGACCAGTGGGAGAAGAATTCATTGAGCGCTTACCCAAAATTCCTTCTGGGCCAAGGAAAGAAGAGTTGCTGGTATGTTGTTACCTTTTATTTCTCATTTATAGTGGGTCTTTTCCAGATGGCCATGACTTTGCTCTGTTGGCCCAGCTGGCCTCAAGGACATTGTGAAGAGCAGTAAACATTTTTTTGGGTGAGTTCTCTCATTCCTCTGCCACACGCCCAGAGGCGGCAGTAAATACATATGGGGGCATTTTGACCTACCTTTAAAACTATCCAGTCTTTCCATAATGAGAAATGACGGAAAAACAGGGAACAGTGTTAGTTTGGGCCCTAAGGCATTTTTCTAAGTCAGTTTTATCAGCAGGGAACTAGTTCCATTGAGAACAATCTTGAATCAGAAAAATTTTCTAGGAAATATGTTTAATTGATTTTTCTATTGAAAGTTGGAAATCTAGAGCAAAAGATAACAAGTATCAGTCAGAACCTTGGAGTTGATAAGCCACAACTCAGTAATGCTTCTGATTCGCTCATGTGTTTTGCGGGACGAGAATTTGTACATCTACAAAATTTTGGAGATCAACCATTTCAGGGTTGTAGCACGGTTTACATCAATACATAATTCACCAATTCCAATTACCAAAATAATTGGGCCACAATATGGTCAGTCCAGATAATTCTAGCGTTCATATCAAATTGACCTTTAACTAGTGATTTGAGGACTCTATGATCAGCTTCTATGGCAACAAGGAAAATATTACTGAACCGTGATGTATTCGGTTGAGCTTTATAAGCAGCGTGGCGAAGTGCTGTTAAAATTCCTATTTGCAGAGGTGCCTGAGTAGCTCAGTGGGTTAAGTGACTGCCTCTGGTCATGATCCCAAAGTCCTGGGATCGAGCCCCTCACTGCGTTCTCTGTTCATCCGGGAGTCTGCTTCTCCCTCTGCCCTGCTGCCTCCCACTTGTGCTCTCTCTCCCTCTCTCACAAAAACAAATAAATAAATAAAGTCTTTAAGGGGCACCTGGGTGGCTCAGTGGGTTGGGCCTCTGCCTTCGGCTCAGGCTCAGGTCATGATCCCAGGGTCCTGGGATCAAGCCCCGCATCAGGCTCTCTGCTTGGCGGGGAGCATGCTTCCTCCTCTCTCTCTCTCTGCCTGCCTCTCTGCCTACTTGTGATCTCTGTCTGTCAAATAAATAAATAAAATTTAAAAAAAAAAGGTCCTTTAAAAATAATGGCAATTTGCAGAAAGGCACAAAAATGTTGACAATTGTCCATGTTAACCCGGTTCAAATGCAGAGCATCACATATTTTCCTTCAAAACCATTACGACTGTGATCTCTCTCTCTCTTTTTTTTTTAAGATTTAATTTATTTATTTGACAGACAGAGATCACAGGTATGCAGAGGGAGGAAGGGAAGCAGGCCCCCTGCCGAGCAGAGAGCCGGATTCGGGGCTCAATCCCAGGACTCTGGGATCATGACCTGAGCCAAAGGCAGAGGCTTTAACCCACTGAGCCACCCAGGTGCCCCAGACTGTGATCTCTTTTTTAATTAAAATAAACCCTTATTTGAGACATAGTCTCTTTAGCAGTTTCTCTTGTTTTTCAGCCAATTAATTCAGGTTTTTAACACCTAAATTTCCCACAAACATTTTCAGTTGAGTTTCATTTTTATTCTGCTTTTACAAATTCAGATATAAAAGGCATGTGTATTATTAGTATCCTTTTCAAAAAATTATACTTCGGTTCATTTTGAATAACTATATATTTTCCCCCAAGTTTGGGTGGAATCTTTCTGCATCTGGATTGGAGCATAGATCAAATAAAATCTGTTTGTAAAGCAGAAAAAAATAAAATGAAATCGGTGTGTGAACACACTCCCACAACTTGTCAAAAATGTTGCTACCTCTATCACCATTGTCATACTCCTTATGCATTACAGGAGAGTAAAAAAATTCCTAAGTAAATTGAACTTATTTTTCACACATATAAGCACACTCAAAACCTAGATTTTTGTATGCTTTTGAAAACCTTCCTCTTATCAGAATGATTTCATGTTAATGTCCTTCTTTTCTGCAAAATTATCTGTAGCTGATCTTACCAATGAGGCATGCACAAAGACCACTGCAATCCTTCTCATGTATCATATTGTTTGGTTATATTTTAATTGTGTTATCTATTTTTTGGAGGAGGAGGAGGAGGGAGGGTATATGAAATTTTATTTTTAGATTGTAACATTTGTTCAGGGTTTTATTTTTCTATTTCTATTTCTATACTTTTCATACGAAGTATAACATTGTGAGAACCACATTTCCTGATTCTATTCCAGCCCTGATAATATTTCATCTAAGATATAGGACAGCTTTTTCTGTCTCTTGGGGACGATGGGAACCATGAATAATAAACTACTTAGTAGTTCCAGGAAGGTAAGTGCTTCTTTCTAGCTCTGATGTACAGCATACGCTCTCTCCCTCATGGAGAGGTGAAAGGGTGAGGATTGAAAAGTTTTATTTCTTAATTTTTTTCTCATTTAAAAAAAATTAAATGTAATTACTTAACATATAATGTATTATTAATTTCAGAGGTAAGAATGAAAAGTTTTAAATCAGTGAAATAGAAAATCTTCAGCATTCTCTTCTTGAGTATCCCACAAGCTCAACATCTCCCAGGAATTTAGCATCTGTCAGCATTTTGACAACCAAGAGCATATTTGAATCCAAACCTTTGATATTTTAATTTTCCTATCATCAGATTCTCCACTCACTTCCTCCTAAAATTAGCAAACCATCTTCCATGAAGGCACCAACCCTGATGCTCATCTAGATGAATTTTCTATTTTCCATAACCATCATTTTAATAAATGCACAAACCTGGGGGTGCCTGGGTGGCACAGTTGGTTAAACATCTGTTTTGGTTTTGGCTCGGATTATGATCTCAAGGTTATGAGATCCAGCCCCATGTTGGGCTCTGTTCTTAGTGTGGAGTTGGCTTGAGATTCTCTCTCTCACCTTCTGACCCTCCCCTTCATGCTCTCTCTCTCTCAAATAAATAAATAAAATCTTAAAAAGAGCACAAATCCATAGCACAAAACCTCACAAATGCAGATAAAGAATGCAAGCTTCTTAATGAGGTCAAATCATAGAATTTCCTGTTCATAATCAGAGATTGCCAGGGAGCCATGTGTTCGTGTAACCTCTGATCTGGGCCAACACAGACAAGATGGGCTTTCGAACTCTCACCTTTAGTTCTCACTTGCAAGGTAGCCTGGCATTGGGAGTAGGAATAGTTCTAATGAGAATCGTCTCAAAGCAGGATAATACATCTATTTTGAGTGGGTGCATTTTCCAAAGTGTACAAATTGCCTTTTAATTGTAATTATGTAATCCTCAAGGCAACAAAAGTAAGGATGACTTCACTGGAGCTGATGGGCCTCAGTGCCCACAGGGGGATTTTCCCTCTGGGACGCATGCAGGAATCAGAGCACTACTGTGTTCTGAAATCAGAGCTCACATAGCAGCCTCTGCAAGCTTCTCTTGGAGCAGCCAAGTCAAAGGGCAAATGGTGAGGGGTGGAGCTATCCCACGCTTGGTTAAGTCACTGATTTTTTTACAGGACAAGCCAGGCCAACTTAGTCAAGCTATTTGAGTATATCAGCAGTGGTTTCCAGAAAGTATTGTTACCACAGATGTTACTGCAAGATAATCAAAAGAACACATCTAATTTGGAGATGTAGAGTACTTATTTCTGTTGCTGATTCTATCATTTGAAGCTTTCAAAGCTGAAGCCTTTCATGATTAAGCACATATTATTCTCCTGGAAGATATTTCTTTTTTGGCAGATAAGATAATGGAACAGATCCACTGTTTGTCAAGAGGAGTTACTATGTCATTAAAAAGCCTTTAACACAATGTTTTTCTCTTTTCCATGCTGGTTGAAAAGATTTGAATGCAAAAGCACAGATATAACAATAACAGTACAAAACCTAAATTGTCCATGGAAAAGCTTAAACCAACTTAAAAATTTCCATTTGCCAAATGCTCTTCAGGCAATTTAAATGTAATTCAAAACAGGCACTCAGTAGCCACAGATGTGTGGTGCCTCAAAATGTTCTTTGTCTTGGTTGCATACATCCAATTTCTTTCTAAAAATTGTCTCTATTCCAGCAGGAGAAAAAAATACCCAAATTCAATTACAAAATTTATATGATTAAAATCTTTTTTTTCTTATGAGTCTCGTAGAAGTATTATCATTTACCTCAAAAAATCCCGAGTTATGCTGTTCTTTAAAACTCAAGAACAATGCCAGGAGGGCCTTTTGCAGTATAATATGAGTTTATTGAGTATCTAGGGTTCAGAATTCAAGGAAATGATCTAAAACATCACTACCCCTGGGCATGGATACAGAGGGGCATCTATTTTTGCTTATTTGTACAATGAGGTCATCACCACATTTTGTGTCCTCTAGAGGAGGAAAAATGGCACCCCAAATTTCTGTCAGAAGATGACTCAACACTGCTAGGTACCACCTCAGGGTGCCTGTTCCCTCAAACACTGCTGTGTTTGGATGAATTTACAGTTTAGAAGATACTTGAATAGAGGAATTTATAAATGATTTTTGGAGACCTTTGGAGGTGAATAAAGGTTCCTGATTGTCACTGACCCAAATATGTTACTTTAAGACCCTCACCTGCCGTTTTTGATCTGGACCTAGACAGACACTATACTTTCTAGAACTCATTAATGCGAATTCTCCCTAGAAATGTATGTGCAGGCGCTACATCACCCAGAGAATGGCCCAGAAAGGGAACACCCTCTTTGGGGAGGTTTCTCTTGTCAGCGTCTGGGTCCTCTGGAGAACAAAGAGCTCCTTAATCTTCTGAGCCTTCTCGTCCTACAGTCTTCCACCCTGACAGGGTGAGAGTGCTGCCTGAGATTCCAGACTCCCGTCCAGTCTGGCAGCATGGACATGTAACTGGTGTATGTATCTTCTCTAAGACTCAGTTCCTCAGAAGTGGTAGAAGATCAATATTCCTCGTCTCACAGGGCTGTGAGAATGACACAAGATTTTACACATAAATGCTCAGTATCTGCCACACACTAAGTGCTCAGCAGCAGCAGTCATGGTAGCATCGTTGGTTCCAAACTCTGGAAGGGAATGCCTGACATCTTGGGAGTTTGGTTATGGAAAATATTTAGCAAAACATCTATGGAAGGTACCAGTATACTGTCTCTTCTGTCTTGACTTGCATGCAAACACACTAGGATTCAGTCTGATTTGGCAAGGCCGAGGCTGGACAAAAATAATCAAGTTCACCCTGTAGCTCCTATCTCTCTTTTAGAGTTTGTCTCACACTGAGTAACGGAAAGTTATTTGATTAAGCAGTAAGTTTGCCATCCGTTCTCTTCCAATGGGACCTCTTTGTCATCTTTGTGTAAACACGCCAATGGCAGACCTGGAAAACTAGTGAAATGGTTTTGAGGATGCATTATCTGTTTAGGATGGCTGGTGGTAAGTAAACCTGGAATCCATGGCTATGTGGGGCATGGTCCCTAGACTCCCTTATGGAAGCTCCATAACTCTGAGCATTAGAGGAAAAACTTCATGCCTTCAAGTGTTAGTGATGTGAACACATGCAGAGCTTAGAGATCTTTCATGTTAAAGGAGTCAGAACATGCCCACTAAGGCAGGGAAAACCCCAGAGAGCCCCATGAATTTGGCAGGCCTCTTCCTGCCTTGCCTGTGCCTCATGATGACCTGCATCCTTGAAATTATTAGTACAGTTTGGTACTGAGTGAGATGTAGCAAGATGAGCTCTGTGGGCATTTCAATTCTGAAATCACTCAAAGCACTATGAAGGGAGGACATTACCAGGTATATAAAAATCCTCTCCTGCCCCCCAGTATATGTTGCAAAAAAATGGATAAACCAATGAGAGTAAATGGACAAATGAATGAATGGGGACCTATTTTTCCTACAATCATATGAAACTCACTCGAAGACGTTAAAAGAAATAAAACACCGCAAACTGATTCTTTAATAGTGGATTTCCAGGCATCGAGATTGGTTGACAAGGAGGTAAGAGGATCAGGGGTCTCTGGAGCTCTTCAGCCCTAGAACATCATTTGTCCATGAGCTGGTCTTATATGGATTCGGTGTATGGCGGGGAGGGAAAGTTGGGTCATTAGTGTTTTTGTTTTAGTTTTTGTTTTTTTTTTTTAAAGAATGTACAGAGAGGAAATTGTCTGGATTTAAGTCAAGGAATGATTTGGCTAATTATACTTTAGCTTGAGCCTGTAGGACTTTTGCTGATTTGCTTGACAACAAACAGCCTTTAAAGGGACACAATGTAGATCAAAACAGCTTATTACAGTGGTTCACAAAGAGACCTCTTACGAGAAATTTTAGGACTTAGAACAGCACGAATCAGCTAACATCTACAGAATATATTTTGGAATTGCAAATTCCTGGCTGTGTACATAGTAAGCCAAATCTTTATACCAAGAGTCCTTTTTTTGCTTAGAGTGGATTCTGCATTCTATGCAAATCCAAGCAGATGTTAGTGACTGGGATCTTGTCCTAGTAATTGAAATAGACTCATCCTGGAGGGAATTTTCGAAAGCCCTGTGTACTTTCTATCTGATAGAGTCAAGCGTACATGATGCTTTCAAGCTCTTAGGCTGCAAGAGAGGAACATGTCCACCACAGACCTCAGTAAGGGTTTATGAAAGGTTTATAATGTTATATTTGGCATTACAAGGAAACCAAAGCTAAATTGACAAAGTTCTTCATAAATCAGACGTAAGCAAAGCAACTGAAAACCCCCCAAAGAAGAAAACTCCATCCCTGTAGGTTATGTTTATGTTTGTTTTATTGACCTTTGTATTGTAGCCCAATTATCTGGCATAGTACTTGATTTATAGTTAAGACTCAATAGATGTTTCCTGAATGAATGCATGTGATGATCAACCTACTGACCTTTCCTCTGATGCCTCACACTTAAAAATGTTAATGTGACCATCAGAAACTTGCTGCATCCAGTCATTCTTTCTGTCCTTGAGCCCTAGTATTTGAGAGCAAAAATGAGAAGACACATTTGTTCACTATTAGTGCTGTATTTGCAAAAATTTTCACAAGGGCACACAGGATTCTGGGGTCTGCTGTGAGAGCTACAAGCTAGCTAACTTCAGAGTAAGATTTTTAAGGAAAGCAATCTTGTAATTATGTGAGCAAAGATTTGTAAATAGACAAAAGCTCACCTGCCAAAGAATTTTTAAGAAAAGATTGTTGGTTTGTTTCATATTTAACAACTAATGTAAACAAAAAATCCCTGCCTTTTGTCATGTGTCAGACATTCTGTCCTCTAGAAACAGCAACTTCTTTGGAAAACACATCTGGTTTCTGAGCCCAGCCCTGTCCATCAATAAAACAGATGGTTTTGAAAGAGAGACCAGAAGGCGGGACTGGGGATTAAGCTACAGGCATTTTTCCAAGTAGAATTTCCTTCTTGGTAACTTGAAGGTTGAGATATTGAATATTGAAACCTGAATATTGAAACTATTTCACGAGTCTGTATTGTGATGTCAAATATTAAAATTTAGAAATGGGAGTGATGGTAAGAACACAGATTGGTTGCCCACATTACATCCTTAAAGGCATAATTTGGGTTGCTTAATTTGTGATGCTAGTGGTATGCTAGAAGACAAGAAAAAGTGTCATAAAAACAGGAGTTAAAAAATAACACTTTGGTTTCCTCCTTTGGGTAAATGGCTTAATCTTAGTATCCTCACCTTTGAAGTAATTGGTTAAGCAGGTGATTCCCAAGATTCTGATATTAGCCTTAAAATTTTGTGACTTATACTCACTCTGTTGGAATTCTGAAGTGCTACAACCTTTCTGAAGGATCATATGTATCAAATATACCAAAAAACCCTAAAAATGATAAGATATTTTGACTCTGCCATTCCACTTTCATAAACATATCCCAAGGAAATAAATGGACACTTAATGCAAATTTGTATTTTAAAGGCTGCTTATTGTAGATCAGTTTAGGATAACACAGTTTTGGGCAACAAAAATGATCACCCATAAATGATTAATATATAAATACATTTTGTATAACCATAAACTTGAAAAAACAAAAGATTATCTATGCCAGTGTTGGCAATATTTCCTTCTTAGTAAATGACATGGCCAGAAAGAAAGAAAGAAAGAGAGAAAGAGAGGAAGAGAGGAAGGCTGAACTCTTGTGGACATTAGGTATTTGGGAAATGACATTCATGGTGAGCAGTCTATGACTAAAGCTTTGGCCCTGGTCTTTCAGAAGTTCTCCTTTAGAAAAGGAGCCGTCAAGGTGGGACATTGCTCTAGGTGTTATATTTTGGGATTCTGTGTTGAGGGGACAATATAGGGGAGGGACTATGGCCTCTGTCATGTAATTCACACCCTGGGCTGCCATTAGTGCTTGGGATTGGCCTGGGTAAAAATGGAGATTCAGACAGGCATGGTGTGGTATCTAAAGAATTCGGCATGAAGTCCGTTTCTGTCAATAGGCAACAACAAAGGAAATAGCTGTGTCCTCTCAGGTGGGCAGAATATAAACAATGATGAGCAACCCAGTCAGGTGTTCAGGGAAGAGGTACATCTAGAGAGATCTGTCAGTTTGGCAGCAGGGTTCCAGAATGTGTGGGATTCGGAAACAAGGAACAAGTTGTCAGGGCAGAGAAGGAGCTTAGAGAAAGATGGGTCACTATATTATTATCTGAGATGGGGTAGAGAGGTGTATGGGAAATTGACTCTGGAAATCAAGTGTTAAAGTCACCTTTTCAGAACATGTAAGGGGTAAGTGAGTGACAGCTAAGACTCAATTCAGAAACATCATTGGCTGGACCCAAGCTCTCATTGATTTAACCAGGAGGATATCTCTAAGCTGTGTCCCTGATAGAAGCTATTATGGATGGGGAATACTGATAGACTGGGGAAGTTGGGGGAGGGTAATGAGAGAGGGATAATACCATGATCTTGTGGTACCACCTCTGTCATCTTTGCTGCTGCCATTATGGGGACCAGCCTGATGCTCTAGCTTTGCCTAAGTTCATTTCAGTGAGCCCCAGCAGAACGAGTCCAAGGACACAAATGGAGCCAAGCAAAAGCTGGTGAGATAATGAATTTGATGGTCCATCTTTAAACACCACCACTTTTTTCAGTCCAATGATGTTTTTCATTTTCCAATTGCCTTTGGACTATTATGTAGCAGCAATGTATCTTCATGAGTATTTTCCAAATAGACTTCCTTCTACAGTCTAATTATTTGTTTAATTCAACAGACATTTGGTGAATACCCACCATGTGCCATGGACTATACCATGCTCCAGAAAATAAATATGAGGCTCACATAGTCCTTGCCTGTGAGGTGTTCTTTCTTTAATCCATGAATGACAGGTTGACTGTAAGCTCTTAGAGGGCAGAGACCATCTTTTCTGCTGTCTTTTCTCAAAGTGTATTCTGAACAATCTATTGATCCTACTCTTTGCCTCATCTACCATTTTTTGTGTTTCCTGAGATAGGGTCTTAACAGACTTAAATATCTGGCCCAGCACTATAATAAATACTAACAATTACATAGGACTTATGATATTCTGGACCCTTTCCTAAGATTTTACGTTTTTAAACCACAACCCAACAAGGCAGGTACTTTGATTATTCTTGAGTCACAGGGGGCTAAGCAATTTGTTCAAGGTCACAGTTACTAAGTAGGAGCAGTACCATTTCAGAGACCAAGGACTTCACAATTTGCTTTGTTCTATCAGTGGTGGGTAGAAGAAAGGTATAGTCTCTATCACAGGGAAATTTATAATCTACTTGACAACCATGATGCTAAATTACTGAGACCTATAGTAGATAATAAGAGGTTTGAATGTGTGCTGCAGGCTATACTGATATAGAAGTTGAAAGTGGTGATTCAGTAGGGGAAAGGTTTATTGGATGGTGTCTTGGAAAGTGGATAGGATCTGGGGAGATAGAAATGCAGAGAGCATGCTTGGTGGATGGCAGGGAGTCACATGTGTGTGGAAACACAGCTTAGCACCCTCTCTAGACCAGAGCTCAGTACCAGGCATTGGGTCCTGGAGGAGGGTGCAGGGAAAGCTAGAATGTAGTTTCTCTTTTTCGCCCTTGAGGACAAAAATGTTTCAGACTGACATCTTTTATTCATGCGGTACTATTTCTGTAAAGCTAAAAGTAACCTTATCAATTTTAAGGGTCTTATATCAATTTTAGAAAAGAAAATCGTTTCTGCAGAATTTTCAAAAACTGTTAGGACTCCTAACATTTTTAAATATTTGGGTTTTCAAGAATGTAATTGCTGCCCATAATAAGCTTAATATTTTTAATCTCTCTTGCTCTACAAAATTATTCAACAGTCAGACCAAAGTAACTACTATCACTGGGAGTATACTTACTTAAAACATTCCAAACTTGATCTCTCCTTTATTTTAAACATAAATAAGAGATACTTAGTTGTGTGAAAGGAAGATAAAATCTGTTTTGTGATGATGTCAGAGCATTTAATAAATCAATTTGATTCACAGAGGGGAAAATAGTCAAAAGCTAGTGTTAGAGTATGAAAGAAAGAAAGAAAGAAAGAAAGAAAGAAAGAAAGAAAGAAAGAAAGAAAAGGAACATTTATGAAGTAGATCCCACATGCTAGGATTTCTATTAATTTTTCATGCACTCTCTTCTTTAATATTCACAAAAATTCCATGAGAAAGATATTTGTATTCCTATTGTATAAATGAGAAAAGTGAGGTTTGGAAAGGTTATTTTCTCCAAATCACACATACAGTAAGGAGAAAACAGAGACTTGAATCCAGGCTTTCTGCTTCATTGCCCCCATGGTCTTAAGAACCACATTTGGCATAGTCCCCAAATGCACTCTGCTGTGACTCACGATGACAAGATGGCTGCCCTCCAGGTCAGCACCGAGATCCCCTTGGGTTCAGCCTCCCTCCAGGTCCTCCTTCTGCAGTGCAAATATGAGTGTTTCAGGGCAGTAAGGGAAGGATGTGGTGATGTGTGGATGAAATACCGAGCAGACTGGCTATAATTTTCAATAACCCCTTGTATTATTGGTATCATACTAAAATGTTTAACTGCTTATTGAAGTTTCAGATAGGAAACCCAGGTCTTTTCCTTCAGCAAGAGCTCTGCCTCCTTATGTGTTGGACCTTCTCATTGGATCTAAGTAAAGCTCATTTCAAGAGGAGGCCTGCAGAAACAAACAGGATAAACTGAAAGAACACCTCTCATAAGACAGTTAGTTCCTATATGTAGTGAGAACTGGTTGGCTGTGCCCTGTGTCCACGACCCATCACAAGCTGCAGCAGGTTCCTACAGAGATCTGTGAATTCAGAGCTCCTGGAAATTTTAGTGTGTTTCATATGGGCCAAATGTATATTGAAATCTTGGAGGAAGAATTTGGGACATCTTGGACAATGAGAAATTAGAGATTGTTGACAAAAGAAAAATATAAATTGGAATTAGTCACTAGGACTTCAAAATGGAAGGATCCCCCAGATGAACTTGAGATGGTGGTTCTTTCTAAAAGGAACTTCTACTTATAACAAGACATTTCAGCCCCCAAAACAAATAATCCAATTTAAAAAATGGGCAGAAGAAATGAACAGATACCTTTCCAAAGAAGACATCTGGATGGCCAACAGACACATGAACATATCCTCGACGTCACTCATCATCAGGGAAATGCAAATCAAAATTACAATGAGATATTACCTCACACCAGCCAGAATGGTTAAAATAAAAAAGAAAGAAAGAAAGAAAGAAAGAAACAAGTGTTGGGGAAGATGTGGAGAAAAGGGAAGCCTCGTGCACTGTTGATGGGAAGGCAAACTGGTGCAGCCATGGTGGAAAAAAGTATGGAGCTTCCTCAAAAACTTAAAATAGAACCACCCTATGATCCAGCAATTGCTCTACAAAAATACAAAAACACTAATTCAAAGGGAAATATTCACCCCTATGTTTATAGCAGCATTATGGAAGCAGCCCCCAAGTTGTCCATCAGTAGAGAAATGAATAAAGAACTTGTGAGGTGTGTATGTGTGTGTGTGTGTGTGTGTATATATATACATATATATATAACATAAAATATGAATACATATAAAAATTTAATATATATATAATTGAATACTACTCAGCCATAAAAAAGAATGAAATCTTGACATTTGAAATGACATGGGTGGATCTAGAGAGTATTATGCTGAGTGAAATAAGTCAGTCAGAGAAAGACAAATAACGTATGATTTCATTCATATGTGGAATTTAAGAAATAAAACAAATGAGCAAAGGGAAGAAAAGAGAGAGAGAGACAAACCAAGAAACAGATTCTTAACTCTAGAGAACAAACTAATGGTTATGAGAGCAGAGGTGGATTGGTGGATGGGTGAAATAGATGATGGGGATGAAGGAGGGCACTTGTCATGATGAGCACTGAGAAATGTGTGGAAGTGTTGAATTACTACATTGTACACCTGAAACTAATATAATACTGTATGTTAACTGTATTGGAATAAAAATATAAACAAATAAAAATTTTAAAAGACATTTCAGGGGGATATTATTTATTTATTAAAAATGTGTTTTAATGTACATGTACTTCTTTTCCCTTGGGTCTCTGAAGGCAGTTTGCCAGAGTTTAGATACTGGTGTCTCTTTTCTGTTATAAGATAGAAATTTAAAAAGATCAGGCAGGTGATAAATATTACCCTCTAATTACTTGCCCTAAGTATTGGTTTCTTTATTAGCAAAATGGAAACAATAGTGATACCTACCTCGTATTTTTTTAGAATTAAATTTAAAAATCCATATATAAAGATACTTACTTAGCACACTGCCTTATTGCTTAGCACATAGTAAAAAAATTCATAATAAATGAAGTCCTCATTAACAGTATTATGTTGTGACCATTAAAAAATGGGTATGTCTTGATCCCTTTAGTAAATGAGATCCAACCTCTAAACCTTGAGTAACTATACCCTGTGTCTCCCTTGCTGTTAAGATCTAGGCTTGGGAACTTAGTGGTTCAGGATCAAGGCTTGTGTCTATTGTGATTCTGGTAGGAGCTAACTCCCTTGACTGGGGCCCAAAGCACAGGAGTTAGCCGAATTTTATATGACAAGTCTGGGGCATTCTTTTTGGTATTCATATATGATGCTCTCAGGCTAGTTTCAAAATTTTTTATTTTGACTTTACTTTTCTCTTTTTAAATTACTTTATCCACGATTATATAACAGATTGAAACAATTTGGTTACCATAAAATCATCAGTGCTAAATAGCCTATCTTCTTCTGCATGATATGATTGCCCTTGGAGGACTGAACTGAACTTAAATTAGGGCTTACCTTTGCTTTTCCCATTCTGCATCAATTTAATCATGAAAAACACCACAAAACCTCCCTTGTCTCAGATATTAATTGTAAAGGTTTATTTTCTTTTAACCATTATCTGGGAGCATGCTTTTGCTACTTTATCATAGCTCTAATATTATAAGAAATGGAAAATTCATGCATGCAGATATTGTTTATGAATATGGGGCAGCTCTAGATGCATTTTTTATGAACATGGAACATTTGGCTTTGCATCTGGTAGTGTGGAGAAAAACATATCCAGCTCTGCACCCTAGGAAACATCAAGATTACTTTATTATTACAATGGTTTCAATAACTCTAGGCACTTTTCAGGCACCTGGATCTTCATAAATGGTTCAGACCTCACTGATGGCATTTTATTTATATGATGTTCAGAAGCTAGAGATCATTTGAGCTAGCTGGGCTTTTAAAAACATACGAGAAATAAATGCAAGGAAAGTCTTAGGAACCAAATTTGTACTTTATTTCACTGTTGGTACTCTTTTAAGCGACGAGTCACATCTTGGGAGCTTGTTGGCCGCCATGAAACTGAAGACTTCTCCTTGGAACACATCACTGGTGCCCTTTGTGTTGGTCTCAACTCACCTTCTGATTTTCGGGGGTATAAATGTAACCCTTCTGTAGAACTTAATGCATAAATTGATTAATCCAAGTGAGTCCTTCATGGTTTTTTAAGTAGCTCATAATTATATCTAACATTTATGCTTTCTAAGTGTCTCTTAGAAATTGCCTATCTGCTTTCAATCTTGGAAAGGCACTCTATTGTTTGAAAGGAATTGGATGGAAAAAGATGAGTTGGCTTTTAGTACAAAAGCCATCAGAGAGCCTTTGGGCAGTTCATTTGTGCACTAGTATCTTTTGACACTCACTCAGTAGGTGGACTTATATGGAAGAGAGCCGTGTCTAATAGGACTGTCTGATTCTATTTATTTTTGTTATCATCTTGCAGGGCTGTTTTTGGCATGTGCTTATTTAAGTCGCCAGTCTCCAAAAAACTGGGCAATCTTGTGCAGGTCATTTCAAGTTTGCCTCGGACACTTAAACACTGACATTTTCTCCACACTAATTTGGGGTTTTGCCTTTGAGAACAACTAGAAAGTTAAGGAGAAGTGCCTCTCTTTCAGTAGGTAATTTAAATGTCTTAAGGTTTTGTTTAGTTTTATTACTATGTATGCAATGTTCACTCTTTTGCCAAAAAATGAGTTTTGCACACTTAAATTAGGTCTTAATGTGTGTGAGTATGTTTTATATGAGCCAAATGATGGTGATTTTATGTGTTTTTGACTGAAAAGTAAGAAGCAGATACTGTCTAAGGATTCTAGACTCTGCTTTCTAGAACCCCAAAAGAATACTCTTAAAACAGTTGTTTGGAAGACTTTGATCTTAAAACTTTATTGATAAAATATTTAATCACCAGCCCAATATTTACTTATGATTTAATAGCTTTCAAGTTGGCTGAGAGATGCTGGAATGCCCTCCCCAGAATGTAAAGGGCTGCATTCTTTGGCCCCTTTTACTCAGCTCTGACTGCCTTGTTGAGTGAGTGAATTTATATATGTGCCACTGTAATATCTGAGTTTTTTGTGTTATAAATCACAGACAAGGTGCACCTAGGTGGCTCAGTCAGTTAAGTGCCCAACTCTTGATTTCAGCTCAGGTCATGATCTCACGGTGGTGAGATCAAGTCCCAAGTCAGGCTCTTGGCTCAGTGGGGAGTCTGCTGGAGATTCTCTCTCTCTCCCTCAGTCTGCCCCTCCCCAGCTTATGTTCTCTTTCTTTCTCTCTCTAAAATAAATAAATAAATCTTAGAAAAAATCACAGACAAACGTTAAAAAGATGGAGTGACCATAATGAGATACCACCTCATACCCATCAGGATGGCTGCTATCAAAACAACAGAAAACAAAGCGATTGGCAAGGATGTGGATAAATTGGAACCTTTGTGCACTGTCAGTGGGTAAAATCATGCAGTTGCTGTGGAGAACAGTGTAGGGGTTCCTCAAATTTTAAAAATAGCATTACCATATAATCCAGAAATCTTACTTCCTGGCATATATTCAAAAAAACTGAAAGAAAGGACTCAGAGACTTGTATGCCCATATTCATAGCAGAATTATTCATGATTATCAAGAACTAAAAGCAGCCCAAGGGTCCATTTGTGGATTAATGAATAAACAGAATGTGGTAGATAAATAGGATGGAATAATTTTCAGCCTTTAAAAGGAAGAAAATCCTGGGATGTCTGGGTGGCTCAGTCAGTTAAGCGTCTGCCTTTGACTCTGGTCATGATTCCAGAGTCCCAGGTTCAAACCCCATGTCGGGCTCCCTTGCTCAGCAGGGAGTCTGCTTCTGTCTCCCCCCTCCTTCCACCCCCCCAAATAAATAAATGAATAAATAAATAAATAAATAAATAAAACCTTTTAAAAAAAGGAAGGAAATTCTAACACAGACCACAACCTGGATGAACCTGAAAGACAATATGTTAAGTGAACTGAGTGAGTCACAAACAGAAAAATACCATATGATTCCCAGCTGGGTGGGGTACCCAGAATAGTCAAATTCTTAGAAACAGAAAGTAAAAGGGTGGTTTTCAGGAGAAAGGAGAAGAAAAGAATTGTGGGTTGTTTGATAGATATAGAATTTCAGTTTTCTAAGACAAAAAAGTGCTGCAGAGTGGTTGTACAATGATGTGAATGTATGTAACAATACTGAACTGTACCATTAAAAATGGTTAATATGATAAATGTTCTGTGCCTTTTATCATAACTAAAAAAAAAAATCAAGGTAAAAGATAAATGTGAGTTTCGGCCATTATTTTCCTGCTCCCAGAGGATTACTTTTACTCACCTCATTCTGGAGACCATTGGTTTTAACATATGTTGACAACCAGCACATAAGGAACACAGATCCACACCCCCAGCTCTCGCTTCAAGGAAGGACTTGGCCCAGTTGCAGCAAGTGTGGTCAGCGAAAGAACCAACTGTCAGCTGCTCTGGGAGCTACCTAGCAGCAGAGAGCCACCTGGCAGAGGTGACATCCTTCATCAGTGACTGAGCTTGATGAGGGGGATGAAAGCCTGGCCCTTTGAGCCTGACATGGGACCATCTCATGGTCAGCCCTCGTTCTGGACTTTCCCATCGGGGTGGCTGAGGCTTTGTCAGGGCTGCATTGAGGTTCTTCGTTCTCTGCTCAAACCTACTTCCACTTCCTTCCCTATACAGTTGTGGACTCCTAATAAAATTTTTGCGACCAGGCTCCATCTTAGTATCTGATTCTGGAAAACAGAAATGGTGACATAGCTCAAGAAACTATCAAAACAAATGTAACCAGGTTCTCTAATGTGCCAGCAAGAATGAACTAATTTTTAAGTTACTTAGTGAAACGATGAATGCCATTACATTTGAAAAATAAGACAAGTTAGAGTTCTGAATAAGTAGATTAAGGCCTTTTTGGATTAAGAAACACACACATATACACAAGAACCGAACGCACATTAAAAACGATTGGCATTAAGGAGGACCCATGTGGTGATGAGCCCTGGGTATTACTTGCAACTAATGAATCATTGACTACTACATCAAAAACTAATGATGTACTGTATGCTGGCTAATTGAACATAATAATAAAAATAAAAAAATACATATATCCTTCATTTAAAAAAATCATGCCACAGAATGAATAGAAACTTTTGCTGTAAAATTTGTAGTGTTTGTAATGCAGGTAAACCTATTTTATATAAGGGAGGTATGATTTGTATGTTTATATGCTTCCCCCAGGAACATCCTCTCCCACTGTGAATGTAGACAGCAATCTAAAAGGGCTTACAAGAAGAAAAAGCATGCATAAATATCCTAAGACAATAGTTTAACCCATCATCAGACCAGTTCTATAGTTATATGGAAATTGAGATAAAATGTGCTAACAGGCCAATGTGGGAGTTTCCAGGTAACTGAATAGTTACCTTTTAAAGATAGATATTCTCTTTTGAGTAATTATCATTGTGTCTCTGATTCTTCTGCCTGTCCCTGTGAAAGCTTTTGGAATCTTCAAATTTCTCTGAAAAATTCTGCACATCGGAGGAATCTTTCCAATCATCACAGTCCCTATCAAATATGTTTTGTGCTCGTGTATTTTGAGGTTGTATTTACACTCAAAAGAGAATTAAGGAAATTATAATACAATTTAATTCCTACCTTATTTTGGCTTTTACTGTATCTGGATATTAGAGGATCTTTCACATATAGAACATTCTTAAACATAGATATGTTTAAAACCTTCAAAACAGGCAGAAATTAGCTGTTGGTGATTATGGAAGGAAAAAGACAAATGGAAATGTGAAATAATTTATAACACCAAATTAATTATATTTCCATCTGGCTATTGAATGGGATAAAAATAAATTAAGTCTCCCAGGTTTTTCTAAACCTTGATGATGATAGTTAATATTTATTGAATACTTTCAATGTGCCCTGTGTGCTTTACTACGATTATCTCAGTATTTCCTCAAAACAACCTGCAAAGAAGGAATTATTAGAATACCCATTTTTACAATAAGGAAATACACAGTATAGGGGATTTAGACAAGTTGTCTAAATTTTAGGGTGGAAGGAAGGAAGGGAGGAAGTGAAAGAGACAGGAGGGACCCGAAGTGGCTTGCTCCAAAATGAGAGATCATAATGTCCCTGCCTATCCCATGTGGATGTAACCAGCCAGTTCACCAATTAACTGTTTAATTGATGGTTTACGTTGTAGGAACTGGTGGTTTAAATTTTTAAAATTTTTTTTATTTTTAAAGATTTTATTTATTTATTTGACAGAGAGAGAGAGAGATCACAAGTAGGCAGAGAAAGAGGGGGAAGCAGGCTCCTTGCTGAGCAGAAAGCCCGATGTGGGGTTCAATCCCAGGACCCTGATATCAGGACCTGAGCTGAAGGCAGAGGCTTAACCCACTGAGCCACCCAGGCACCCTGGAACTGGTGGTTTAATTAAATGTTCTGAATCATGGAATTGTGTTACTTAGGACTGACATATGTTAGTCAGAAAATGACAAGACACTTCAATCAAGTTTTAAGATTTTCTTCTATTAAAAATATATTTTGCAGCCTTATTTAAGGAAAAAAAATATCCAGACAAGTTATAATGAATGAATAGTTCGTTGGATGACTTACCTAAAAGAGAGAATGGTGGGGCATCAAATACTCTATCTGATAATCTAATCTCATTTACTAGGGATATAATGGTTCTAATTTCCTGGTCTTTGAAGTTTACCCAACACAAGTCTCATTGCCAGAAACATCACTGTGGCACACAGAAATGGCAGATGTGTGCCATATGTCTTGTTTGTCCTCCTTGCTATGCCTATAGCAGACAGTACTAATAGATCCCAGAACCCACAGAGCTCAGATGTGGTCAGGAATCTATTTTAGCAGGGTCCACATGCAGTCATTACCAGATGACTGGACTAAAACCTTTCAGTGGGAACAAAACATTTTTTAGTCTATAGCACATCAGTAGCTAGAGGAAGGAAATTCAGATGCAGCTCTTTAGAACATTTATAATCAGTGATTTTTTTTTTCCAACTCCCTGAACAGTCCCAGTTTCCTTCCAAATTTTCTAATCAGGGTTTATAGCATTAAAGAAGAGAGGTTTTAGGACAAAGGACTATTATTCTCCCCTCTTCTCTTGAGTCCTTATTAAGTAATTGAACAGTTAAAATGATAATACAACCTCACTTAGATTGATAAGAGCTTAATATATTGGTCTTTAGGTGAATAAATGCGCAATATTAAAGAATCTTTATTTTCTTCATTAATGTTTTATAAACATTTATGTACCAGACATGTGTTAAATGATTTCAGAATCACTCGCTCTTGAAAACACGCTAAGTGCAATGTTGGTTACTTCGTAGTGCTCAACAGGCTAAAGGGAATAGTTATTTTAGGACAAACATTTTGGCAAAGCTCAGATAACAACTTACTGGATGTCCCTTTGCTTATGAGTAGGAATGAACTGTGGCTTACAACTAAATAGAAATAAATGTTCTCAGCAGGGAAGAGTCATTACCAATTTAATGAACCAGAGTTCTGTTTATAGCTCTATGAAGGATCATAATGTGTAAATTTAAATAAAACACCATGGCTTTGGTTTTAAGTGCTAATATGTGAAATATTACTTTCTTCCTAATTTTAACAGTAAAATCTGTAAAAGTTTGAACGTGTCTATCAACTTCATTGACAGGAAATGAAAGACCCCAATACAAATGCAAACAGGACTCTTAACAACATTGCAGGTTCTTGGGTCCACATTGGTCAGTTATATTCTGTCTAGTACAGGGCTGGTGGCTTTCATCAGCAAATTATATGTAAACATATATTTACATGAACTTGAATAAGACATGTCTTTTCTTTAAGTTGTAAGCCAAAGCAATGAAAATGTCCTTTTTATTTCATTGGACATTTTTAATGTGGGGATAACTGGAACTTTATTGAAAAGCCTCTTCTTGAAGTTCCTTCTCTAGGATTCTTTGGCTACATCAATTCTCTTTATTTATGTCTCTGGCATTTTCCATTGACTAAACTCCTGGCATGTGGGGACACGTTGGCCTTATTCACTGCTGTCTTCTGAGTGTCTGTTTCCACGCCTGGTCCATTCTTGGTATTCAGGGAGTATTTGTAAATGAATGAATGCCTTTGTGAAAGGTATCACAATTCAACAAAAGCTCTTGGGTTAGGACTTCTTTTCCCATAATTAATAAGTTTAAATTCTTGAACAACTGGTTGGCTTAATTTTTTTTAATCAGTAAATTCAGTTGTCTGATCTTTGAGGCAGTTCTACTTTAGATGAACTGAGATAGTAATTTTCATACTCGAATCCAAGAACTTCTGGGGATGGAAAAGATTTTCCAAGCGGTCCATAGACAAAAACACTTTAAGGGGATCAATATTTAGATTTTCAATTTCCACATGTACTTTTTTCCTAAATCAGTTTTTTGAGAACACACATGCAAACCATCTTCACTACTCTTAATGTGTTCCTTCCACTTTACAAAAGAAAGGCATGTTTCTTACTCAGTATAGATCTTACTACGGTATGTTGCCTGGAATAGAGAAATTCAAGTGACCATAAAACTTATCATCCAAACAGAGGCGTTCCTGTGAGTGAAAGTAGGCTCTATATACAATTAACTTGGGACAATATAATATTGACAAAGAATTTTTTTAGTCATGTAAATTTTATTTTATTTTATTTTTTAAAGATTTTATTTATTTGTTTGAAAAAGAGAGAGAGCACGCATGAGAGGGGAGATCAGAGGGAGAAGCAGACTTCCCATGGAGCTGGGAGCCTGATGCGAGACTTGATCCTGGGATTCCGGGATCATGACCTGAGCCAAAGGTAGCCACCCAACCAGATAACATTGTAACTCCTCTCCCCCATTCTGCATATACTGAGTTTATAAAAAAAAAAAAAAAAGCACCTTTCAGTGAATGAGTAGCAGGTAAATTAATAATTGCTTGCTAAATGTTGGTAAAATTTTTGAGGTTCTTCCCAGATATCGATAAAGTGAACGAATCTAATAAGCTAGTGAAACTTAGGTAAAATTAAAAAAAAAAGGAGCTTACGGAATCATCAGTTGATGGATCAAAAGTGATATACTAAAGTGCTTATAGCAGGATTATTCATAATAGCCCAAAGAGAAATTAACCCACATCTTCATCCACAGTAGAATGGATAAGTAAATTGTGATATAGTCATACTGGGGAATTGAACATATCAATGAAAAAGAACAATCTATGTCTACATATAACAACATGACTGCCTTTCACAGACACAATTTAAGTGAGTACATATTCTATGATATCATTTTTATGAATTTCATATGGAGTTAAAGATTAAAATCATGCTGCCTTTGAGTGGGCCGTAGGCTACGTCAGAGCATAAGGGAGACCTCAAGAGAGGTGAAAATTTTCTCTATCTTGATCTGAGTAGTGTTTGCATGGGTCTATTTATATTTAAAATGTGCTTGAGGTGTACACTTGAGATTTGTAATCTTAGTGAAGTTATAGATTACTGAAAAAGAAAAATTGACTGATTTAATCAATAAAGGTCTGCTTATGTGCAATGCTAGATGCTGGTGATATAATAATGAACAAGATCTCAAGAAGCTTATAGATAAGATAACCATATCCTAGCTAAGCCGTTGCTTTGCATTATTATTAACACCTACCAGCCTTCCCCCAAATATCCTGGTTTGGGTGATAAATTGCACTGTTGCCCTATGTTCCAGTGATCAGTCACTATGTAACAAATTACCCCCAAACCTTGGTGGCTTGAAAGAACAGTAATTTTAACAGTGCACAATATCATGGGTAAGGAATTCATGGAGGTCTCTTCTGGAGCAATCTTCTACCTCTTGAATGCAGTCAGCTGGTGGTACTCAACTCCCAGGTGGGCTGTTCTGGGGGGCTTACTCTCCTCATAGACTCTGGGACTTGGGTAAAGATAGCTGGAAGACCCAGGTCTTCTGAGACTGTTGACAGGAGTGCCCCCACGTGGCTTCCCCAGATGGTAGTCTCAGGGTAGTCAGACCTCTAGTTTGGTGGCAGGCCATGGGAGACACATGCCCTTTTATGACCTAGCCTTGGAATCATACAGTTTCTTTTCCGACTCACTCTGCTCAGTTTCAAGACAAGGGAATATAGACTCCTCTCCAGGGGGAGGAATGCTAAAGAATTTGCAGCCCTTTTTCAAGAAAAACCCACAAGAGCAGATCCAGAGATGCTTTTGCCAATTCTACATTCTCAGTATCTTCTGCACCCTGCTCTTCCCCATCCTCGTGTGAATTGTTAGCTTGGATTCTCACAATCGCGCATCTAGATCATTAGATAATACTCTTAATTGATCTCTTGTTCCTAGTTTCTAACCCTTCATTTTATATTGCTGGTTGCTAACTAATGCCCGGCTCTGTATCTATTAAGCTTTTGTTAAAAAAATAAAAAAAGTAACAAAGCCCTCTTTATTTACTAAAATCTAAACTCCTTTGCCTGCCATTCAAAGCCCTTTATCACCTGAAGCTAACAGAACTTGCCAAGCTTATCTTCCATAGCCTCTTTTGTGTGCGTTAACGTTCAGCCAAGTACCCTTACTTTGTTTCCTTTCTGGGATCCACTGTTCACAGTCTCAGTGAGTGAACTCAGAATTTTTTTCTGTCTGAAATATATGTCCTCATTTCTCTTCCCTACCACTCTTAACCTTCACCCTGGCCCAAATCTAACTGTTCTGTAAGGTCCTCATGAAATGCTTTCTCCAGCATGTTTGTTCAACAACCATTGATGGCAGAGCCAATTGTCAAGCTCTGTTTTAGGCCCTGGAAACACACGGAGTGGGGGACAGGCAGACAAGATCCCTATCTGGAGAGCTTACAAGTATTTGGAAGTAATTTGTCCCTTGATGTCTCAAGAAAATCCATTGGTCTTTTTTTTTTTTTTTTTAAGAATTTTTTATTTATTCATTTGAGAGAGAGTGAGAGAATGAGAAGGAGAGAGAACGAGAGGGAGACAGAGACTCCCCACTGAGCAGGACCTCAACTTGGGGCTTGATCCCAGACCTTGAGATCATGACCTAAACCAAAGGCAGATGCTTAACTGTCTGAGTCACCCAGGCGCTCCTCCATTGGTCCTTTTCTTATGCTACTTTGAGAGTGTCAGTGGAGTAGCTAAACCACTATGATCCTGAAACTGTGACCTTGAGAAAGCTTCTGATCTTCTTTGGGCTTCAGTTTTCTTTTCTGTGAAGTGGGGATAATGGTAGTTCTATCACATAGCTGCCGTAAAATTCAAATATGTTATTAAATACAAAACACTTAGAATAGAGTTTGATAAACTGTAGAACTTAAATAAGCCTTAGTAATTACTATCATTTTATCACCACCATCATTCTTAGCTGAATGTGTTTTTTCTTCCTCCTCTGCTCCTCCTTTAGATTATAAACGTATTTATTATTATTATTATTATTATTATTATTATTGGAGCTGGGTAATAGACTTTATATATTTGTGGTGTTTTGGAAACACTGTGAGCTTTTAAGTCAGGCAGGGACGTTTGAGTCCAGCTCTGTATCTCATTAATTTTTAGCCTTGGGCAGTTTACCTTTCTGTACCATATTTTTCTTTTAAATTCTGAATAATAATGTCTAACAGAGTTGTCATAGCAATTTAATGAGGCAATATTTGTAAATTGTCTAGCTTAATGTCTGATACATAGTATGTGCTCCCCAAATGATGAAGTTGATAATGATGGTCATGATAACCATAATGATGGTGATAAAATTATAAGTCTGACAATTCCTAGAACATCTCTCTCTCTCTCTCTCTCTCACTCTCTCTCTTTTTAGAGATTTCATTTATATATTTGAGAAAGAGAGAGCATGAAACCTGGGTGAGGGACAGGGGGAGAAACTGATTCCCTGCTGAGCAGGGAGACAGATGTGGGCATCAATCCTGGGACTCTGGGATCGTGACTTGAACCACCCAAGCAACCCTAAAACCCTCTCTTCTTACTGTGGTACCTCATTTAATAAATATCCTTTTGGACATTCTAATGCCTTTATAAGTATCATTTGCTCTAATTAAGATTATACTATGTTTAATTAATCTCCTTTTATCATTTACTGTAAATAGATATCTTTAAATTTCAGTCCATATAGATTTGCCTCATCTTTTAAAATAATTACATAGCATTTTTATATATGTGTGTCATAATTTATTTAATCAGTTCCTTATAAATGAATATTCAAGTGTTTCCAATTTTCCCCATTATACACCACACTATAATCAAATGGAAATTATATATACACATTTATCCCCTATCTTATTGTTTCTTTAAGATAAATTATTTGAGGGGTGCCTGGGTGGCTCAGTGGGTTAAAGCCTCTGCCTTCAGCTCAGGTCATGATCCCAGGGTCCTGGGATTGAACCTCACATCGGGCTCTCTGCTCTGCAGGGAGCCTGCTTCCTCCTCTCTCTGCCTGCCTCTCTGCCTACTTGTGATCTCTGTCTGTCAAATAAATAAATAAATAATCTTTTAAAAAAAAGAAGATAAATGATTTGAAGTAAAATTGATTGGATAAAAGAAATACATATACAGATTTTATGCATACTGATAGATTGCCCTCCTGGCTGGTTGCACCTACCCTTGCTCTTACCAATGGGTACCATTCCTGTTGATACATCTTTGCCAACACTAAACTTCCATCAAGACTTTGCATCTTTCTCAAGATTTATTTTTTCATCTATCCTTTTAAACTATCAAAATATCCCTAATAACACAGCCTTTAAAAAAATGTATGTGTTTTTATTTCCTGTAGACTGATGGACTTCTTGAAGGAAAAAACCTTCATTCATTTTGGTAGTGTCCATTAGTCAGTGGTCCATTCTATTGGAATCTAGAACAGGCAGTTCTCTTTCCTTAGCAACTCTTCTTGCTTTAAAGCAGATCCAAGCCTTAAACAAAGTTATCTGTTTACTTGTTAACTAGTGGTTGGAGACAAAGATGGTTTCAGGTAGCTAGAAATGAAAATTTACACTTACAATTTCCTTTTCTTTCAACTGTAACTTTTTTTTTAAATTTCCTGTTGGCATTTCCAGAGTATGATAGATTTAGAGCAGCAAACGCTATGCCCACAGCTAAAGAGGATAGAGGTGGGATGCAGAGGGGAGTCTGAGAGGTTGCCAGCAAGCAAGAAGGTGATTTCCAGCAAGCTGTCCCACTATACCTCTCCTTACTGCGCCTCACTGTCTCCCACAACGGAGAAGCCCTCTGCCGAGTCATTGTTGCACAAAAGACTTTGGTAGGGGTGAGGGCTGGTTCCAAGTGAGAGACGCTGGTTGGCTGTTACGGGGTGGAGGCATACACATATTTTAGTACATGCTGCCCTTGGTCTAGCAGATGATGTAGAAGACAGTACAAGAACTAGAAAGTTTTGGGGCACCTGGGTGGCTCAGTGGGTTAAGCCTCTGCCTCCAGCTCGGGTCATGATCTCAGGGTCCTGGGATCGAGCCCCGCATTGGGGGGGGGGGGGTCTCTGCTCAGCAGGGGGACTGCTTCCCCCTCTTTCTCTGCCTACTTATTATATCACTCTCTGTGAAATAAGTAAATAAAATCTTAAAAAAACAACTATAAAGTTTCTAAATGAAAAGTTAAAAACAAATATAAAAATACCTCACTGGATTCTAAAGCAATCATATGCCACCTTTAATGAGTTCAGATCTCATTATCCCAAAGAATGGCATCTTAACTAGTAATGATGGAGCTTAACATTTGTATACAGTGCAGAGTTGCAACTTGGAGGCCCTGAGCTACATTCAGCCTCCAGATATGATTTGTTTGGCTCATGCAGCATTGGCCAGATAATGTTTATAAAAGTTTTTAGTGCTTACCCAGATTTAAAATCACAGAAAGGCTGGTGATTTACCAAATGACTTCTGCTTCTTCCTGGGCACACAGCTAGATTTATTTCTTAGGCTTCACTGCAGTAATGTAGGTCCACATCACTGAGGTTTTTTTTTTTTTTAATTTTTAAGTTTTTGAAAATTTTATTTATTCATCTGACAGAGAGAGGGAGTACAAGTAAGGGGAACGGCAGGCAGAGTGAAAGGGGGAAGCAGGCTCCCTGCTGAGCAGAGAGCCTGACATGGGGCTCTATCCCAGAACGCTGGGATCACGAACCTGAGCCAAAGGCAGATGCTTAACTGACTGAGCCACCACGGTACCCCATGTCATTGAGTTTTAGTCAACCTAGGTTGTTTTCCTCAAAGTCTAGTGTTCAGGTCAAGGTGACAGTTGCAGACACTTGGTGCTAATCAGACCATGTTGGCCCAGTTCTGGGAATCATATTGTAGGAGAACAGCCACTGATAAACTGGAAAGGATCCAGGAGGATGACCAGAATGGCTTGGTAACTACTTCAACTCAACTATTCCCATTCTATATCATATTGACTCAGGGCCTGGGAACAGTAAACTCAGAGATATGAAGACCTAGGGGAGAATAAGAGCTGTCTTTAACCGTAAGGAAAGTTGTCATAAAATGTTTGTGTTTAGGTGGTGGCATTATATCATTTTTCATTTTCTTCTTTTTTCTTTTTATTTAAAATATCCACCTTATTTGGACTGTTTACAGGCACTGCACCAGGCACTGTGTCCAACACCTCACAAATGTCACTTGTTTTATTCCTTAGAAAAATCTGGTGAGACAATAGTCTTTTCCCCACATTATTGATAGGAAAACTGAGGGCCAGACAGGGTAAGTGGCTTTTCCAAGTTCACACAGCTAGTAGGGGGAAGGGCTAAGATTTGAACCCAGCTTGTGAGATGTTAGAGGCTACAGTCTTGGCCATTACACTTTATTGCTCTCCCCACCCCCATTTTTTCCAAATGTTCTCTAATAAACAAAAACATGGTATGTATATCTAAGGAAAACATCTTTTTTTTAAAAAAAAGATTTTATTTATTTATTTGACAGATAGAGATCACAAGTGGGCAGAGAGGCAGGCAGAGAGAGAGGGGGAAGCAGGCTCCCCGCTGAGCAGAGAGCCCGATGCGGGGCTCCATCCCAGGACCCTGGGACCATGACCTGAGCTGAAGGCAGAGGCTTTAACCCACTGAGCCACCCAGGCACCCCTAAGGAAAACATCCCTTTAAAAGGAAACCAATGAGCATCAGGGCAAGGAGGCAGAGTGAGAACTATGGATGGAGTCTGAGGCAGTTAGATTTGGGTCAATATCTGGAAGAACCACCTAACAGTGATACATTTTCATGGGTGGAATGGACTGGGTTGGCTTCATGGTTTGGGATGATGATCTGTCAAACTGATTGAGAAGAAAGAGAACATTCGATTATCTAGTCTCTGAAGATGTTCTCTACTTTATCTTAAGAGATCCATTCATTCCTTTGCCCAGCACATAATCATTGAGAACCCACTATGTGTAAGACACTGGTCTAGGCTCCAGGGACACAGAGAAAAAGTTTCTGCTATTGTGGAGTTTATAGGCTAATGTGGGGAGAGAAGCAAATGAAAATATATATCCAATATACTAGGTTATGATAAGTATCATGAAAAAGGAGCAAGCAGGTTAAAGTGATAGAGAATGATGTTGGATATAGAGGAAAGTTGGTATTTTATATTAACGGTTAGTAAGAATTCACAGATAATTCTCTTAAAATATAGATCATACCAAGTTGTTTCTTGGTATGACCCTCAGTGGCTTAAAATATTATAATACCCACAGTGGCTCACCATTTCACTTGGAGTAAAACCCAGAGTCCTTATAATCCCTACCTTTTCCTACATAATTGACTTCCATTCCCACTACCACCATGACCTCACCTATTGCTCCATCCAGATCTACTTGGCCCAAGTCACAGTCTTCCTAGCAGCTCCTGCCACAGGGCCTTTGCATTTGCTCTTTTCACTCTCTGGAACCCTTTTATCCCAGGTACCTGAGTGGCTAGTCTCACTTCTTTGGACTCTGCTCCAATGTCATTTTCTCAGAGAATCCCTCACAAACAACACTAAATAAACCAGAGCTCCTTCCTTCATTGCTTTCTTTCTCCTGACCCAAGGACCAATTATATACTTTGTGGAGACTAGCATAAAATGAAAATGTGGAATCCCTGGGGAAAAATGTAATGTCAAAGTTACTAAAGTAGGAAGCTTTTCCCTTTCTTTAATGACCTCTCTGTCAACCTGTCATGTTGTTTGTTTGCTATTTCATGTTATGCTTCCTAAATCATGGGGATGTTTGTAGAGTGAGAGCACATCCTTAGAAGCATAGTGGAATTGCCTGTCCACAGTTTGGTGGGTCTGTAGCAAGGGAATGTATCTGGCTTGGCTTCTCTACCCCCATCTGGCACAGCATGGCAGCCTGGCAGCCAGTGGGAGGGGGAATCCAGTAGTCCGTGAGATGCACGTGGGCATCAGAGTGGGTATTACAAGTTCAGTGCCATGATGCACTACACACCTGAGTTGGGGGCAGGAGAGAGGCTCACCCTCAATGAGTTACCCACCCAGTGACCATGGCACTATAAATCCAGTGAGGGGGACAACCATTGCCATGCCCTGCCCTAAGATGTCACAGGGCACTCAACCCTGACTTTTTCCATGCCTGTGTCCAGGTCCCCACTGGGGGCCATGGGGTGGTGGTGGTCATGGTGTTGGGGCATAGGTGGAAAGGCCAGGTGGGGCCTGGAGTGTCAGAGGTAGTGAGAGGCAGCTAAGAGCTTGTCCTGGCAAGGGCAGGAGGCAGGATCTGGCTGAAGCTTCAAACCCCCTCTGCACGCTTCATTGTCCCATCAGACTTTGCTTGTAAAACCAGAAGTCAAAAATATGATTATTAAGAATTTCAAGCCGTGATCACAGGGCATTATAATCACCAATTGTGAGGCAATTACGAGCACTTATCTAGCTTGCACAGGTTTGTAAGCCTAAGAAGCTGGCCTTTCCCAATGGTTATTCTACCCAGCTTTGTCCCCACCATATGATGTATTTATTTGACTCTTTGCTTATTATCTGTCTTCCTTCGCCAGAAGAAAGCTTCACTGGAACAGGCACTTTGTTTCCTTTGGTGTCTTCCAGTGCCTAAGGATAAATATGGTAGTCTTCGACATCCTGAGGGGGATGGGTTTTTAATTAAACCCAGAATGCCAATATACAAAACTTGAGAAACATTGCCTTGTATCCAATGGAACGATGCATGCCTTCACAAAGCAAGTCTTAGGATGTGGTTGGAATACCCATATGAGGGTAGGAAAGGTTCAAAGTCCAAGGAGGGCTGGAGGTAATTATAGGGGGGATAATGCCCATACAACTCAGAAAACTTTAAGCAAAGTAGAGATGTTTAAGGGTCTTAAACTCCAGACTTTCAAAATAAACTGCCAACAGCCTTGAAAGCTTGAGGCCACTGCCAGAGGCATCATCCTGGTTGAGTGACAACAGCTTGTCAAGCATGGTTTTCTCTTACCATCTTTTTCTAGGGCTTTACTTCAGAGTATGGCTTTGCACCCTGGGCCAGGAGCTCTGAGAATGTACAAGAGAAAATAAAATATTAATCCACATACAGGTAACTTTTAATCAACCTCTGAGGAAGTGAGCTAATACAGAGGTCATTTTTCACTGAAATAGCCAAAGGTAGCTTTGTAGAGGACCTGAAACAGGGCCAGAGTTGTAGGATTAATGCTGTGCCCCAGAAGGAAGAGAGCAAAATGCTCAGTGACAGACAGGACAGTGGTCCCAAAGCGGACAGGAGACACCTATCCAAGTGTCCCCTGGGGGAGGAGACAGGCAGGTGTCCCCGCTGTATTATCTAGCCCATAATTTGTTGAGCGAATCTGACATTGCAGTAATGAAAATATTCAGAACCCTATTAAGCTGGTATGAAATGAAATTAGTTCCTAATATTGACTTTTAGTTGGTGTCTCAGTTTCTAAAAGTCCCCAGATTCAATGGAAGAATTAAAACAATATATTAAGATGGAGCAAAGACACATGACTTTTCCCCTTTCAATAATTTGCTTTTCCCTTTTCCCCTTTCAATAATTTGCTCAAGTGTTAGAGTAAATTTTAAAATGGAAGGGAAAAAAATCCCAGGCATCTTTCTCCTATAAAATCCTAGATGTTTCAGCTGTAAGAAGACCTATATATCTATCTTAAAGGTTCTCCAGTCTTTATATATATATATATATATATATATATATATATATATATA